>VDFB02271358.1:627788226-628049210 GCA_007258455.2 Sequoia sempervirens | reverse complement strand
CTCATCCAACATCCCAAAAACTTCTTCTGGAACCTTCTCACTATCCTCCTTACTCACTCTAGGAATCAATGCATAACACACACGCTCATGCTTCATACCTTCTAAAAAAATTCTTCCATCTACATAACAAATTCTAACACTACTGCATACCTTTTCTTTGGTCTCCTTCAGGGGTTTCAACTTGTGATGAACCCCATCCTTTGTCAAGGAATAAGTTTTTGCATGGCAATCATGTATAGCTCACCTATCGAACTGCCACTACCTCCCCAACAACATGTGACATGCATCCATGGGGATGATATCACAGAGTACCTCATCATGGTAGCTCCTGATCTTGAAATTTACTAGGGACTGCTCATTGACCAAAACTTTGTGGTCTTTCTGCAACCAAGCAATCTGATATGGATGTTGGTGCCTTTCCCTCTTCAGCTTCAACTTTGTGACCATCTCTTCTGACACTAGATTATTGGTGCTCCCACCATCAATAATGACATCACAACATTTTCCTTCACACTTGTACCTTGTGCGAAACAGATTCTTCCTCTATTCTGGATCATTTTCCTTAGTCACCAGGGCTCTCCTAATCACTAAGGCTTCTCCCCTTTCAGCATCATCTGAATGTTCAGATTGGGCCTCCTCATCTACATGTGCAACCCTTCCACGACCTTCTGGCCTTTTGTCTGCCCTTCCTTGGTGTTGTGGACATTCATAGGCTCAATTCCCTTCTTCACCACACTGAAAACATGTTCCTTTGAAACCACCTCTTCCAGATCCTTGTCCATATCTCCCTCATCCTCTACCTCTTTGATCACCACTATTTTGATCACAGGGGCAGTAGAAGTTGTCATTCCTTTGGCTTCGGTTGGTACCCACATCTTCACTTTTCTTTTCATCATCATTTCATCTTTCTAAAGGTCTTCCACTACCGCTTCCACTTTGACCTCCTCGTCCTTTTTTCTTTCCATCAAATCTTTTTTTTAGCTTCTCTTCCACCTTCAGAGCAAACTGATACACATCCTCAATGGTGCTCATTCTAACTAGGCTTAACTCCTGAATGCTCGGTCGTAACCCATTAAGATATTGGGCTACCTTCTCCTTATTGGCCTCTCTGTGGCCCATTCTAATGATTATCTTGTGAAAATCTTTAGTATATTCTTTCACAAATCTGCTTCCTTGCTTCAACCCTTGCAATTTCTTCAATAGATCTAACTCGTAGTCCACTGGTATGAACTGCTTCTTTAGTTTCTCTACCATGTGATCCCATCTGGTGATATTTCCTTTTCCTCTTAAATTTATTTCCAACTGAACCTCTTTCCACCAAATACTGGCATGGCCCTTTAGCTTCATTTTCATAAACTTAACCCAATATGGGTCCTCTATTTCCTCATACTCAAAATATTCTTCTAGCTCGTTGATCCAGTCGATCAACTCTTTTGGGTTAAGACTTCTAGAATAACTGGGGACTTTTGCTCTGGGTTTTTTCCTGATCTTCAAAATGGCCCTTATTAGTCACATTTGGTCTTGATCAATTGTTTCTTCTTCATCTTCTACATTTGAACCTTCTTCCTCTCCTTCATCCTCACTTTCCTCCCTTAGGTTTAACCCTCTTCTCAACTACTCTTGTAACGCATCAATCTATCTTTAGAGGGCTGCCAGTGCATCTCTTCCACCAGCATTTCTACCGCCTCGACCACCTTTGGCACCACCATGCCTACTAGGCATCACTCTTGGAGGCATCTTTCTTGATCTCAACCCACAACCACGGTCCTGGTGTGAACTGCCTCATGATCGGCGATCTGTCCACATGCTCAAGAAAAACCCGCTTTGATACCACTTGATGAGGGCACAGCCCGAGACTTAGAAAATAACCCACAAACAATAGAATAATTTTATTATTTAGAAAATGGAGCTTCTTACATGTAGAGGATCTCAAATCCCCAAGTTTTACAACACATGCAAGTTACATAAAGCTACAGAATCACCCTTTCACAATATGCAAGCTTGTCCCCAAAAACTTACCCAAAACTTAGAAACCCACCCATAAATAGAGCTCCTCTTTATTTTGGAGCCAAAACAACATTCAAATTTGAGTTTAGGTGGTTTGGCGCTGAAAAATTACAACTTGAAGTTCAAATTTCAACAGAACATTTGCAATTGTATCTTCTAGAAAGTGTGCCAACTTTCTTAGGCCATAACTTTTGATCTGGGACTCTGATTCACGAACTGTTTGAACCGTTGGAAAGGTCTCTAAGTCAATAACGTGCTCAAAATTTACTATGCTAATTTTGGCAAGTTTTGGGGCCGTTCCGAGAACTCTAAGTGCCTCAAATCTAACTCGAAAGATTTTCAGGTGCAAATCTGGGAAACTAAAATTATAATATCTTTCAACCTAGGAATAGAAAATAAAAACCGTAAATTGGGAATTTCGTTATGACGAAAAGGGTATCGAAAAATGTAAAAACATCTAAAAACCAAGAAAATTGAAATTTAACTATTTTTGGGTGATGCAAGATTGCCCTTACACCACTGGATGCTCCTACATCACCATTCCTAGTTAGCCAACAAATTAAAAATGAATTAAATATTGTTTCATTGAAAATTATCTTTTATTCTCACTTATTGGATAGCTTCTTTCATCCGAAATATATTAGTCTGATTCCAATAGCTTTGTTTCTGGTCTACTTTTCCAAGCCTTCTACTCCATTCAAAAGTGAAACACTTGCCAAGTAAGAATGGCAAGGTGTCATTATATATCCCATCCCTCATTCCATATCCATTCAATGTATAGATGAAATATTATTACATAGATGAAGTCATATCAATGTACACTTATCATGATCTATTCATTTTTTTAACCTTGATGTTCTAAGCACTCCTCTCTAAAATTATATTATAAATTGATACAATCAGTGGCCGGGTTGCTCTAACTTATTGTCTATAAACCCTAATGTATTTTTCTTCTTTTCTTATTGGCATTCATACATTGGCTTCTCAATACTCAAAGTGTGAAAAAATTCAAAGAAAAAATCCTGAGAGATGCTTATCTTTACCATCAATGCAAGTAATTGCTAATTGAGATTTGACAAGCTCTTTCACATTGACACCAGATGGAAATTTAAGAGCCTTGTAATTTGCAATGTGAGGAAACTTCCCAATACTCTAAATGATAAATAGAGAGCTCTAATTAAGCAACTACAACCATCATGGAATCCATGATCCCAATATACAACTTTAAAGACAAAACTGAACATAGGCTATGAGAAGAAAATATTGCTTATTGTACCATGTAAGCATACATAATAGGATTTACCTCTCTTGTAAGACTACCAGATTCCCTTTCAAGTTGAATCACCCGATCCTCTCCTATAAAAATAGGGGAGTCAAAAGTCTTTAGGTAGTTCAGAGCATATTTAAATAAGGTTTGATCTGACTCACGCATTCAAATCATTGCAACCTAAGACATCAAGCACTCACGCATTCAGAACTCATGCATCAAGTCACTGCAACCTGAGACATCAAAAACCTCCAATCTAGTGTTCATAGATTATCTATTATCACATATGAAGAATGCAAGTGTTCATAGATTATCTGTTATCCATTATTGCAGGCTACTTTGACTTTCACTTCTTCATTTGAGTGGGATGAAGGTTTTAGTGTATGTTTATTAAAATGAAAATTATGACAAGATTTTAATACTAAGCAAATTTTGATTTTAATTTTTCCTTCTCCTTAACATTTATGTTATAGTGTAATTTTTATAATTAAATTATAACATAAATGCTAGTGCGATTTTTCAATTCTTTAATTCTTTTTATTGTATAGTCTTTTTAAATTTAAATTTTCAAATTTTATAATTTATATCCTTTGTTTTAATATTTTGCAATTGGCTTAAATTTATTCAACTTGGTTTTTATTCTCTTTTTTGTCTCTCTTTTCTTATCTATTGTCTTTTCTTCCCCCTTTTATTTCCCCCTTTTTTCTTATGTTGTGTTGTATTTTCTATGTCCTTATTTTTCTTCCTTTTAATTGGTTTCATTAATTTGTTACTTCTTTGTCTCCATGTTGTTCTTTATTTATCTTAATTTTTAAATATTATTTGTCTTGTCTTCTTTGATCTTAATTTGTGCAGCCTTCCCTTCTCCCTCCTTTCTCCTTCCCCTCTAGTTTTCCTATTTAGGTTGTTCTTGGTCTGCAACAAAATACTTTTCTCCTTGAGCTCTTTCATCTTGATGATGGATCACGGAGTGTGATCCAAAACGTTGATGCAAAAAACTCTAACGCAATCTAATCCAGAAATGTATGCAAGATTAATTGATATGGATTGTGGAAACTTGATCTCATTAATATTTTGACATGTTAAATATATATATATATATATATATATATATATATATATATATATATATATATATATATATATATATATATTACTAGCAATTGCAACTTGGTGTGCAATAGGTACTCCAAAGAGGTATGAAAGATCAATTAGAGAAAATTTTGGTGTATTTTTTTAGACATATGTGTAGTACATGAGGTCAATTGGTAGGTCATTTAGCAAATGATGTGGTTTATGTAACAAACGTCTCAATTGGTGGGCTACGATTTAAAATAAGGTCTTGACGAAGGTTTTAGAATATGTATATTAAAATGAAATTATGGCCAAGATTTTAAAATTGAGCACATTTATTTAGTTATTTATTTAGTCATTTATTCAATCATTTTTATTTGTCTGATATTAGTCATTTAGTTGTGATTTTACCCGATGACTAAATTAGTCACTTATAAATGACTAAATTAGTCATTTATTTTCCAAGTACTACTAGTGTTAGTCACATGACTAAAATTTTTAGTCACATAGTCATTTATTTGCCAAATTCTACTAGTGTTAGTGTGAGTTTACATAGGGTCATCCTCTCACTAATGTGGGGGGAAAATGTAGAGTAGGAAAAAGTATCCCTTTTTCACACTTAATTTGGAAATAATTAATAATTAAATGAGCTTCATGATGCCTTAATTTAGTGTTGTAATATGTTTTTCATATTCACATTAAGTTTAGGACCCTTTTAAATAAAATGAACTTTATTGTGCCTTAGTTTTGGTGTTGTAAGGTGTACATTTACACTTTCATATTAATCTAGGGATTTATTCATTGATTGAGGTTAATTTTCCTTAATTGGACCCTTTATTTCAAATCCAAGCCTAATTAAATGCAATTTCCAAGGGATAAAACCTAACATTCATAAATGCCACTACACAACACTTAATTTTGGAAGATGTGTCTCCTAGGTAAGTGACCTAGGACACATTCTCCATAGGGTGAATGGGTCATCACTTAAACCTAGGACACTAATTTAACATAATGTTTTTAACACTGAGCAATATGTGTCCTAGGTAAGTGGCCTAAGACCCATTCACTCTATGGTGAATGGGTCCTCACTTAGACCTAGGATGCCCCTTTAAAATATTTTTTATTGGTATTTCAATGATTTCAAGTCTACAATTCAATGTCAGCTTGTGATATTTGAATTTCGAGAATTAATGTTAAGATATGTATTTAAATAAGAGGTCATTTCACTATGTTTCACCTAGCAATTTTGATGAGAGCATCCTTATAGAAAATTTTATGATCAAAAGTAATTTCAAGATCATTCAAGGGAAAATTACATCATCATTTGTTGCAGCAATCAAGATTCAAGAATTATGTCAAAGTTATGTGGAATTATGCATGTTATTTGAGCTAATATGTTGATGTAGTGTTCAAGATCCACATCCATTGAAGTCATTTCATGCAAGTTGTAGACCTCCATTATCAAAGGTTCATCTAAGGGTTTTGTGAGTTGTGACATAGGCTTGTTCATTCATCATTCCTTCATGCTATTTCATTTCATTCCAAGGTTTAATTACCAAAACAGGTTTTGACCAAGGAAACACCCCATTTACCTAACAAAACAATATTTTTCTCTCTTTGATGTGTGATTGCATACTTTAGGTTGAAGATCTATTGAAGAAAAAAATTTGCAAAGTTTTCAAAGTTGTCACCTTTCTTGCGAAATCATGAAAATTGACCTACAAATTTATTTCCAACTTTCAAACTGCAAGATTTGGGAATTTAGGAGTGCAAACAAAAAAGAACAAAACCCAAAAATAGATTTTTTGGATCCCTAGCCAGGATCCCTTTGCCATAGGTCGAATGAGTCCTCAGTGAGCCTTGAAAAAACACTTTTTGTGAGAGGTACACAAGATTTTGTTGGCAACACAAGGGAAGACAACTGAGAGGGGGGAGGTGAATCAGTTGTCATAGAATTTCAAAATTATTAAACTTATTAGGCTTATTCTCATATATGATCAATAACTAGGTATGTGCAGGATCATGATGGGCCAAAATGTGGCGATATGATGGGTATATGTAGGGTATGTGGCTAATGATATTTTTTTTACCCAAAATTGATGAAACAAAAAGGATTTTTAAAAGAGATTCTCAGCTTTCCACCAATATAAATTATGCTTTACTTCGAATTTAATAAATAATTATTATTCATTTTCTATTTGAATTACAACTAAAGTCATGATTGATAGGCTGATTAAAAACATCCATGGCTTTCAAATGGTATCACATTTTTTGAATCTGAAACATGTTTCACATTCTATGCTTCACATATGATAGGATTAAAATAAAAATATTTGAATTTTATGAAGTTTTGACCAAGTTAAGGTGGTCAAACATACAAGTTTTTATATTTTTTAAAAGTTGTAATAAAAAAATAATTATTAATTATTTACTTAGAAAAAAATTACAAAAAAAATGCATCACATCGGGACACGAGTCCTCTACTTATATCTAAAATCTTAGAAACAAATATTACCATTTTATTTGTGGTTAGGGTGGTCAAATAGATACCTACTTCTTATTTTTTCCTTGAAATTTAAGTACTACTGCATTGAAAGTTCAAACTTTCACCAAATAGATTTTTTTTTTAGATAAACCTAGTAGTTTAGAAACTACATTCTATTTTCTACAGATTCTATTCTTACATATTTTTGAAATAATATAGATAACTTGTTCAATTTTTTTTATGTCAAGTTGCCTAACTCTGATTTTGGTGAATTTATTGCCACTTAAGGGCCTATTTTTTCCATGATGATCATGCGCATACCCAACCACATACCCAACCATGAGAGCATAAATCAACAACATATTAGAAACACACATAACACCAAGATTTTTTATGTGGAAACCTTGTTAGGGGAAAAACCATGGTGGAGGTTAGTTCAAAAGATTATACCCTATTAAAAGTATAAAGAAATACGAATGGGAAATGCACATGCATTTAGGCAGACAACCTAGAGCTCATTGCTCAAATATAGAAGGCTTACTTCCCAAAGGAAGACACACTATCTTCCAAAATATTGAATTACATCCACAAAATTTGAACTGAGAAAAATAACATTTGCTAATGCCTGATTACAATTCCCGTTAAGCACATGAACACTTCTTCACTCTTCTTCGCACTCTGCTTCTTCCTTCAAAAGATCTGAACAATATTCACACATAGGACTCACACACTTCTCACACACATGCATTCAAATGATAAAGAAATTGCTCTTATATATTTTTAACAAGAAATTACATCGCTACATGTCAGCCTCAAGGAAATAATAAAATGAATGCAAATTGCTAGCCCAAAACAATAAAGATTATTAATGTGAATCAACCAAGGTCGGCCACAACATAGTGAAGACCGAAAATAAAATTCTCAAAAATGAACCACCTTTAAAAAATTAATCTTCAAGGATCCACAACACACTTCAACACCTTGTCGGCCAAGAACATGAAAAACATGAATACACAAGAGAAAATCTTGAATCACAAGCACAATGATTAATGTGGATGTGCAACATAGATAGAGCATGATCTAGAAACATCCAAAAAATTCATGAATCACTAGAGAGGCATCCACAACAACCGAACTTACTAAAATCACATCATCTTCAATTAGGAACACAAACTGAAGCAACAAAAAAAATTGTCAGAATACAAATCTTCATAACATGAACAAATCTTCATACGAATCTCTAAAAATTAGTATGGATAAACTAGATATACTAAAAAAAAAACCCTTTAATCCATTACCATTGATCATCAACGCACTAAACTCACTGACAAAATGAACTTCACTTCACCAATGACAACCTACAACTTATTTCATTACAATTTTCTCAATATCCCCGACATATACAACTTCTAAGACATTAATGCTAATAGTGTTGACATCAATGAAGACCACATATCAGAAACACAACCACAACATCCAACAATCTCCCCCTTTGGCATTCATGGAAACACATGATGTGAAAAATACCATCAATGCAACTATCTTCAGCACTTACTCCCGCTTAGGTTCTGACTCTTTGCTACTCAACAACTCTTCTCCCACATGACTCTTCTCCTCAGATAATTCACATTTTTTCACATGACTCTTCTTCCCCTTTAACATCAATGAAAAATATCTCTTTTCTCCATACAAACTTTGAACCACATATTTGAACATCTGACTACTCCCCCTGAGTAGCAGCCACCACAACATCAATCTCGATCAAAATATGATCATGAAATTCATGGATTGATGCAAGTCCATGCATCTTATTTTTGATTAGGATGGGTAATCACCCAAAGCTTCCCTTTGAGATACTCAAAAGTATCCTTAGGCAATGGCTTGGTAACGATTTCTACAATCTACTCCTTAGTAGGCACATACTCTAGTTTGTCTTCCTTTTCACTAACCTTCTCTCTCAAAAAGTGAAACTTGATAGATATATTATTGGTATTTGAATGTAGCATTGGATTCTTAGAGATGTTAATTGCACTTGAGTTATCATAGAATATAGAAATGGGTTCATCATACACAACTCTGATATCTTTCAACATCTGATTCATCCACAATACTTGAGTACAATTATTAGTAGTAGCAATGTATTTTTCCTCTGCAGTGGATAAAGAAATGGCATTCTCCTTCTTACTTAACCAGGAAATTAGCTTCTTACCCAAGTAAAGTGCACCACCACTAGTACTCATTATCTCATCCACATCTCCTACCCAATCAACATCAATAAAATCACTCAAAGTAAGATCATCATTTTGAGGATACCATAGCCTAAAATCAACTATTCCCTTCAAGTATCTGAAAATCCTCTTCACAGTAGTTACATGAGATTCCTTAGGATCAGCTTGAAATCTTGCAACAATACATACAAAATTCATGATATCTGGCCTAGTTTGAGTCAAGTCAAGCAATCCACCAATCATTGACTTGTATATAGTTTGATTTACTTTCTTAGAATCATCATTTTGTGTCAACTTGCATTCGGCCACCATAGGTGTACTAACTGGATTTGAATCTTCCATACCAAACTTCTTTAGTAATTCTTTCACATACTTGGACTGAGATATGAAGATCCCTTTATCTAACTGAGTAAATTGTAATCCCAAAAATAATTTCATCTCACCAATCATAGAAATCTCAAACTCATTCTGCATCTCTTTAGAAAACTTCATGCTCAAACTATCATCTCCTCCAAAAATGATATCATCAACAAAGACTTCAATAATCAGATCTTTATCATGATCAATCTTGAAATACAGGTTACTATCAATAATACCTTTCTTGAATCCAAACTTCAACAAATACTTTTCCAATCTAGCATAGCATGCTCTTGTGGCTTGCTTAAGTCCATGGGTATGTGCAGGATCATGATGGGCCAAAAAGTGGCAATATGATGGGTATGTGGCTGACGACTTTTTTTTAACCCAAAATTAATGAAACGAAAAGGGTTTTTAAAGGAGATTCTCAGCTTTCCACCAATATAAATTATGATTTAATTTGAATTTAATAATTAATTATTATTCATTTTCTATTCAAATTATGACTAAATTCCCTATTAATAGACTGATTGAAACATCTATAGCTTTCAAACGGTATCTCATTTTTTGAATCCAAAATATGCATCACATTCTATGCTTTGCATACTATAGGATTAAAAAAATAAAAATTGAATTTCATGAAGTTTTGACCAAGTTAAGGTGGCCATACATACAATTTTTTTATATTTTTTAAAAGTATTAATAAAAAAATCATAATTAATTATTTACTTGGAAAAAAATTACAAAAAAATATGCATCAAATCGAGACATGAGTCCTCTACTTATATCAAAAATCTTATAGCAAAATATTATCATTTTATTATGGTTAGGGTGGTTAGTGGTCGCGCCCATAAAAGGATATGACAATCACAGTAAAACCTTTCCTGGGAATTGGACATTCCAACAGGTGACTAATATCTCTCTATGGACGTTCATTTACTTGTCAAACCAGGGGACGTATACTTTAAATGGCACGCAAAAATATATGTGCTAAGAACTAGTTTCAGTCAAAACTTAGCAGAAATAAATACTTAGAAGGGAATTCTATCCACACTACAGGAAAGGTAATGCAAAGTTCTTTTAACTCAACTATGATTTGATTAAAACAAAAACCATAACAGCTACGACTAAAACACAAACTAAGAACTAACCTTATGCTGTAGGAACAGGCACAGGGATGGATTCCCTATGCTACAGGAGCAATACAAGACTGAGTTTGTATGAAAACTTCAAAGATGAAAGCTAACTAAAGATCAACGGAAAAGAATAGCTAACTAACTAGCTACAAATACTTACTAAGTGGGCCCCCTTAGCAAGCATCTACTGACTACACAGGTGCTGAACTCAGAACTTCATCAAACTTTATTCATGAAAATAGAATGGTATACATTGCTTTGTTGATATAGAAACTAACAACAAATTTTGTCTCTTGTCAAACAGATTCTACTTTTCATTATCATACTAACTCTTACATGATATCTGCTATCACTATGCTTCTATCTTACTCTAACTATCATCTCCCCTCTCACTCGCATAGGAGGAGAACTTTATTTAAAATTAGGAGAGCAACTAACTAACTAACCCTATCAAAGAAAGACATGGAAGTAAAGTGTATCCTAGAATCAAGGAACAAACTTCATAAATAAATTTATGCGTTCAACCCGATCTAGAGAGAATCTAGCACTCCACTCTTCCCAGACTAACTATCATTAAAAATATTTCCCAATGGTTTCGGTCAAAGAGTCTTCGCCAGAGCTTCCTTGAAGTCATGCAGGAAATGGACTTTACTGCAAGGCTGGGATCGGCTACACTTGACTTGATCATTCTTCAACAACCTGCAATACAGAAGGTAACAGATGCCAAAGAAAAGGCATATGGCATATACACAATATCCATTCATTAATCACACATTTAAATCTATTTCATCATTCAAAAACTGTATACGATATACTAGTCATTTAGGGAGTCAACAGGGTAATAAATGTAGTCAAGTCAACACAATAAGCTACAGGAACATGAAAGTGTTTTACTACAGGATATCCGCATAAAAGGTTTCAAAAGAGTTTTAAACAACCATGAATAATAAAAGTAAAGGCATTAAAAGTTCATCATAATATCCTAACTATGAGCACATTTTGGGCTCATCACTGCCCCCTACTTAGCCTAATGCTGGTCCTCCAACATTAACTTTTCTGGTAGTTTCTCTGAAATCAGTGGTTGTTGCATGACTCTGAAATGGTTTTCCAAACCTGTAATAAAATCCTCTAAAATCCTGACACCTTTCATACCTACGGTCGTCTAAATCATCATTAAGATTTGTAGCCTGGTGAGGATAAAGGGGCCACATTAGCACAGGAGGTCTGAATGTCAATGTCAACGATAGTTCAAATCTCTTTTGAAGTCCCAACTGTATATATCTACTTGATCATTTAAGAGCTGCTATGAAATTTAGGGGACTATGAGGTTCGGATCTTCTTAGTCCAACGGTTAATCTTTCCCACCTTTTCTCACTTCTGGTGTATGCTAGTCTCCAAAATGAATATGACTGTTCCTAAAATTCATCATATACCTATTTCCTTATATCAAATATCTTCTCTCTAGCTGGAATATTATTAATTCCATATGTCAGAGCAAACTAGTCTTTCAACATTGCATGGGGGTTTGAACTTTGAGAGTGTAATGGAATAGGCTCATTTCTCTCAGCTTCCTCATATATTTCCCATTGCCTGCCATAATCCACTTCATTTGCTGCCCATGACATAAATGATCTCAAATGGATATCACCAATATACAAAAGAGGGTTCCATTCTATTTCTGATGGAATTAAGAAGCCATGTAAATAAAATTCACACAGATAATTTCTTAACCAATTAGGGGCTGCCTGATATGCCTCATAAAATTCTTTAGCAGTGTGAAGTATAGGATCTTGATTTTTGGAAATTCTCATTAGTTGGAACCATAAAAACTGTTCCTTAAGGCACATAGCATAAATTCTGGGTGGTGGTCTACATTCCATAATCTAACCAGTTACTTTTAACATTTCATCCATTTTTTTTTCAACTCAACAATTTCATGCTTCTCACTTTCAATTTCTTTTTTCAGTTTCTTCCTTTCTACCTCCCATAGACTTTGTTGCATGTTAGTTTGGGCTATGTGCCGGAAAGTTAGGGTTTGCAATGTAACTATTTCCCAGTTAGTTTTGACATATTCTAGAAACTCAATCAAAAACATCTTCTTATAAACAACAATGGCTTTACAAGTTGCAGGGTGAAATGTAGCTTCACTAGGCACATTCAATTGTTCAGTCAGTTCCTACTCTTGCTGCAAGATGAATTCTTGTTCCTCTTCATGAATGAATGAACTTTGTGCAGCATTTTCAGACACATTCTGAGAAACATCAAATTTAGACTCTACAGACCCTTCTGAGATTACAATAACCTCTGGTTGAGGTGAAGCAGGGGAGGTTTTACATTGTTTCCTTATGGAAACTCTTCTTGGCACTGGTGCGGCTGCAGGAGATGTTTTGGTAGCCTTCCTTTTTCTGGTCTACTTAGAGGGCTCTGCCCTGCCAGAGGATGATGGTGAATTGGTGTTAGCAACAGGTGTTGCTGTAGGAGAGATGGCTGTAGGAGAAGAGCATTTCCTTTTTTGAGAATGAGGGTCAGACTTTGGGGTTTGTTCTGCCCCAGACGACTCACCTACCTTTGTTTTTCCCTTCTCTCTCCTAGTGACATACCTAGTTTGTACCTAAGCAGAAGATTCTGGTGGCGAAGCTGCAGGACCAAGTGCTACAGGAGTAGATGACCCTTGCCCTGTTCTACTAGTAGACACAATTTCTTTCTTCTTTTTCTGAGGCCATGGGGTAAGTACCCTAGAGGGTTGTGGAATTTGCAAGCTATTTTGGGCAATGAATTGTTGCCAGGAAAGAGGTGAGACATCTCTCAAAGAGCGTTCAATCAGTAATTTGATAAGGCCATGGTGAACAACAGAATTATCTTTCCCTTGTTGGGTTCCATGGGCACTTTGTTCTAGAAATTTGAATAGGAAATTTAGAATATTTACAACTGTAGACATGTCAAATTGACATAATGCATTCAACTAGGTCATATTCATCCATTCGGCAAATAAATCAAGTTTATTTATCAATCTCCTAAAGTCATTAGTTTAAATCAAATAAATCAACTTGATCCCATCACCCTCATTTTAATTAAATAAATCAAACCTTTTATTTAATTAAATCCAAATCATTTTCCATCCTTTTCTGATTTAAATAAATCAAATATTTATCTCAAAAAGGTCAAAGCATCCTAATCATCATCCTAGCTAATTAATCCTGATTAAATCTAATGCTAATCTCATCCCACTTGCATTCTCTATATTTGGCCACTTGCACATGAAATTGCATTTATTTGATTTATCAAAATCTTTATTTTCAACTTGGCATAAAGGAAGAATATTCTCCAAGTTTGAATCTCCCCCCAAGTGGACATGTACACCCAACAGAGCATTTATGAGGCCTTACATGTCTCTTACATGTCCCCTTCCAAAGTCAAAATCAGCATTTATTGCCAATTTGAATTCAAATTTTCCCTCTCATGGGCACTCTTCCCAAATCTTGCACATCCATTGACCACTCATCACTTGACAAGTGGCCTTATCTTATTGGATTGATCTTTGTCCCACATTGGTCCCTCTTCAACACTTAGCATCAAGAAAATCCTTAAATAGAGGCTTCATCTCTTATCAAGCTCCTCCACAATTTCATCCAAAAAGCATATGCAAAGTTACTCTCCTTCAGAACTAATTTTTCTCATCATTTCCATTGCATCATCATCATCTAATCTTATCAATCAAGGATTGGGAAAGGGTCACTAGCACATGTGACACCAACCCAATATAAGATAGAGTTGGATTCTTGCTTCTTTGTGCTTTCACTTAGTTTAGTTGATATTTTGTTGTTTGGATTGCATTATGAAGCATGATTCAATATTTCATATGGATGTGAAGATTTGTTGTGTTGCTAATATTGTGTGTTGAAATTTTAGCCATTTTGTAGATTTTAGCATCCACAACAACTAACCCATGCCTCATATGACTTAATAATTTGAAATGATAAGAATGCAGGTAGGAGAAATGACCTTCACAGGTTAAATACCTGATTATGTAAGTGATGTATTCTGAATAAGGAGGAGGCAACGTTACCCGCTTGCATCCCTGCTTGGAGACTTCCAAAGGTCCATCAGTGGGCATTGAAAACTCATCCCTTGTAGCGGCAACATCTGAAGAAAAAATTTCTCCAACGGCTGGAAGCCCGGTTACTTCAGCAATTCTATCTTCAGTTGCAGCAATTGTTAGACCCCATACAGTGGCTCCCCCTTCAGAAAGGGTTCTCAAAAATTCTCCAGTAGCCTCCTCATCAAAAGCATTTAAGCTCAAGAAATAGTTTAACCATCCATAGATGCTGAATGTGTGGACTGTTTGAGGATTTTGCAATAATAATTCATGAGCTACAAGCTCATGTCGCACCAGCTGACCACCCATGTTCACAGTTTTCCCTTAGCTGAACTCAATTCCTTGCTGAAAATTCAAATTCTTTGTTTCCCTTTCTGCTCTGATTTTTCTTCTTTCGTGCCATCACATTTCTTAATATTCCAAAAAAAGACTTTTTAAACAAGCAGTCTTAATCGTAATTTATAAGAAAAACATGCAATAAAGAAGGACATGCGATCATATTTGGAAAGTACTGGAAGAATAATAAAGAAAGTTTATTTGCGCAGTTATGGCAGTGACAAAAATACAAGTTTTAAAAGGTGGATTACCCCGCCCCCTACTGAGAGTATGACATGTGTCCTCACATGTACAAAAGAATAGGCAGAGATCGGATAATAATTACTAGTACTGTCATAGCAGTAAATAAATAGAATAAAATAAATCAAATATGTGATATGGCGTACCTTTGATATTTGCATGTACGTGTGAAGAAAGATGACGGTGTCAGCATGAGTTGATAGTTGGGAATGATATCTTAATTAAGGGTGATGCGGGTAGATGAAGTTGATGGGTGATGTGGGCAGATGAGATGAATGGATGGAATGAATGGATGAGATGGATAGATGGAAGATAAAGAAGTGAGGTGGGGGCAATAAATGAGAATGGAGAAAAAGGGGTTTCCTTTTAAAAAGAAAACTTTTATTATGAGCATGCTTTTTCAAAATTATGGTGAAGTTGCAGGAGAAAGGCTAAAGCCTTCGGCTGTAGGAAAAGTAGCAGGAGGAATCTGAACGAACTGCTGCATGAATTCTTCTTTTGAAACTGGTTTATGGTACAACTGGAGTCGATGGCCATTAACTAGCATTTTGAAATGGACTGGATCAATTGTCGCCAGTTGTATAGCTCAGTTGTCAAACATATTTTCAACTTCATAGGGGCCAAGCTAGTGTGTTGTGAGCTTACCTTGGTTCTCTTGATATCTGGAATCATATAATAGAGCCCAATCACCAACAGAAAATTTCCTGGTTTTGATGTGTTGATTATGCAATTTCTTCCTTTGTTGTTGGATTGCTTATGTGTGCTGCAGGGCTACTTTTCTCATTTCGTCCAAGGCATTTAGTTGTAGTAGACGGTCCTTCTGTGCTTCAGATATTTCCATATTGAGTTCAAGAGCTATCCTCAAAGTTTTGTGCTCAAATTCAATGGGCAACATTGTTGTTTTCCCATAAAGCAGCTCAAAAGGTGTAAACCCAGTTGTTGTCTTCCACGTAGTTCTGTAGGCCCAAACTATTTCAGGAAGTCGATTGCTCCAATCTTTTCTATAGAGCTGCACATTTTTTGTTAGGATTGCCTGAATTTCCATGTTTGTTACCTCCGCCTGACCATTGGCTTGAGGGTGATAGAGGCTGGACTTCCTATGTTTGATCTTATATACATTTATTAGTGCAGTGATCAGATTCGATGTGAATTGAGCTCCCTGATCAGTTACAAGCTCTCTGGGGACTCCAAATCTACTGAAAATTTGTTCATATAGAAATTCAGCAACCTTGTTATCTCGAGCATGAGTCATAGCTTTTACCTCAACCCATTTTGTTACATAGTCTGTGCAAACTAGAATGTATGACTTGCCATTTGATGGTGGATCAATTGGTCCCACAAAATCTATTCTCCACTTATCAAAAGGGGTGACTATTACCTGTAGATATAGTAGCATTTCATCTGACTTGGTTGGTCTTCCCATACATTGGCATCTATCACATTTGCTTGTATAGGCCACAACATCTTTGTGTAATGTTGGCCAGTAGTACCCTGTTGTAAGAATCTTCATTGATGTTCTTTTTGCTACAAAATGTCCCCCACATGGTTCATCATGGCAAGCATGCAAGATATCATAAGTCTCATATTCTCTTACACATCTTCGCATCACTTGATCAGGTCCAGTATAAAATAGACAATTTGCAATCCATGAAAAGTTGAAACTTTTCTCTATTAACAATTTCTTTTCTTTTGGAGAAAAATGAGTTGGTATTCTGTTTGCTACTAGATAATTGGCAATATCTGCATACCATAGTGTATGTGCAGTAATGGAAAACAAGTGTTCATTTGGGAACCTATCATCAATGACATCGTGTTCATCAGGTGCAGCTGATTGAAGTCTTGATAAAAAGTCAGCTACAACATTAGCTCTTCCTGGTTTGTCAATTATTGTAATGTCAAATTCTTGTAACAACATGAGTCATCTTGCCAATCTACCAGAAATGGTAGGTTTTTTATCAGATACTTGATTGTTGCATGGTTAGTATGGATGAATATCTTGATAACCTGTGACATAATGCCTGAATTTATTCAAAGCATACACTACTGCAAGCAATTCCTTTTCTGTAACAGTATAGTTGAGCTCAGGACCTTGAAGGTTCTTGCTGATAAAGTAGATGGCATGCTCAACTGAATTTTCTTTTTGACTTAAAACTGCTCCTATACCAAAATCATAGGTATCAACATGTATGTGAAAAGGAAAATTCCATTTTGGACCTTGAAGAACAGGGGCTTGAGTAAGCAAGTCCTTTAGTTGCAGGAATATTTTTTCATAGGCCTCTATCCACTCAAATTGGGAATCCTTAGTTAATAAGGCATAAAGTGGACTGACAATTTTACTGAAATCTTTTATAAACCTTCTATAATACCCTGCATGGCCAAGAAAACTTCTGACATCTTTTTGTTTTGCAAGAGTTTGTAAATGCAGAATAACTTCAATTTTAGCAGGGTTGACCTGAATTCCATTCTTTAAAATATGATGACCTAGAACAATACCTTCTTCCATCATTAGAAAACACTTCTCATTGTTTAGAGACAAATTTTGCTCTCTGCACCTTTTCAATACCTTTTCTAAATTCACTAGTGCTTCTTCAAATGTGATTCCATAGGTGGTGAAATCATCCATATAAATCTCCATACAGTCATGAGATATATCATCAAAGATACTAATTACTGCTCTCTGAAATGTTGCTGGCGCATTGCATAGACCGAATAAACAAATGTTCCCCATGGACAGGTAAAAGTGGTCTTATCTTGATCCTCAGTGTAATTTTTATCTGATTGTACCCACTATAACCATCCAAAAAGGAAAAATATCTTTTTCCAGATAGTGAGTCTAGTACTTGGTCTACAAAAGGTAGTGGAAAGTGATATTTTTTAGTGGCATTGTTCAACTCTCTGTAATCTACACACACTCTCCATTTTCCACCTTTCTTGGGAACAATAACTAATGGAGAAACCCATTGACTGTCAGAGATTGGATAAATAAAACCAGCATCAAGTAATTTTTGAAGCTCACTTTTAACTATTTCTCTAAGTGTTGGATTTACTCTTTTTTGAGGTTGTCTAAGTGGTAAACAATCTTCTTTGATATATATCCTGTGAGTACAAACTCGAGGGTCTATTCCTTGCATGTGTCTATATTCCCATGCAAAAGCTTTATGCTAATCCTGTAGCATTTTTAATAAGATAGCCTATTTAGATTGTGACAGCTTGCTATTGATATTCAAATAGTGACCTAAAGATAATTCTATCTACTTAGTAAGATTACTCATAGAATATATAGGTGATGTTTGTACTTCTTGTGGAAGCAAGTGATGAAAAATTGTTGAAAGTTTAGGTAGTGAACTCTCAGAATTTGGTTGCTGCAGGAAACATTGTAGATAGCTGCCACTTGGATCAGATGAACTACCCATATCAGAGTTGTACTGTAGAATTTGAAAAAGCAAAGCATCCTCACTCTGAAGTTGTGAGAATGGATCATTTTGAAGTATCATTAATTGAGTCAAAGAATTGGCTTCTTCAGTTTCTTCCCCCTCATCTAGCCAAACAGGTTGGGACAGATTTGGTTGAGGTATAGACTTGATCCATTAAATATGAGAGTATGTTTAACCCAAAATTTATTAATAACAATCATTATCATTAAAGCCTCACTTTTTTTTGGATCTGAAGCAATGGTAATTCATTTGAAGGGGATGTAATATCAAACTTTTTCACTTGCATACATCAAACAAGATAGTTACATCATTCAATTTGAAAAAAGGTGAGACATTAACTTTTTGTAAAGCCTCTTATAGAATCTTGTGGTATGTAGGTGATTTTTGAATTGAGTCCCAAATGGAAATCTTGGCTAGAGTATTATGAAGTTGCTCAACATGACCATCTTGTTTACCACTACACTGAGGAAGTCTATTTGGGGGTGGAAGATATGGTTGATATAATGGGATGGATGTTATTTTTTTTGGTTACTTATTATTTCTAGTGCTATATGTGTGAGCCATTGCAAGTGATAACTTGGTTATTGTAACACATCTTGTCACATACGATTACTAGTGAGGTTTTTTATTTTTATTTTTATTTTGAGGATATCACCATGAGGTTTAGGAGGTTCTATAATGAGGGGTGATTTAGGAGGTCCAGAAATTAGAGGAGATATAATATTCAATTTTGCATTCATAACCTCAATTGAGTTAACTACTTGCTGATAATCTTCTATTGATGGGGAATACAATGTCAATTTAGCGTCTTCATCTATGTCATCCATCTTATTGAATTTTGAAATAAATACATCAATTATTTCATCCTCTTGTTCGACAATATTTTCCCAAGTAGGAGAGGTATTAGGAGGCAAGAAAATATGATTCTCATGACTCTCAATGATTGGATCCTCTTGCACCAAGATACCTTCTTCCCAAGTAGGTGAGATATCAGGAGAAGAATAAACATGATTATCATGGTTGTCAATGATTGCATTCTCTTGCATCAAAACACTCTCACAAGTAGGAGAGATACTAGGAGAAGAAATAATATTATTTTCATGATTATCATTGATTACATATCCTTGTACCAAAATATCTTCAGGTGAACTATAGATTTTTGGAATAGAAGGCTCTCTTACACTTCTAGGGTTTTTCACTTAAAAGCAGAGAGGAATCCCAAAAACCTCGGTGGCTCACTCAAGACAATCTTCTTTGATATATATCCTATGAGTACAAACTCGAGGGTCTATTCCTTGCATGTGTCTATATTCCCATGCAAAAGCTTTATGCTAATCCTGTAGCATTTTTAATAAGATAGCCTATTTAGATTGTGACAGCTTGCTATTGATATTCAAATAGTGACCTAAAGATAATTCTATCTACTTAGTAAGATTACTCATAGAATCTACAGGTGATGTTTGTACTTCTTGTGGAAGCAAGTGATGAAAAATTACTGAAAGTTTAGGTAGTGAACTCTCAGAATTTGGTTGCTGCAGGAAACATTGTAGATGGCTGCCACTTGGATCAGATGAACTACCCATATCAGAGTTGTACTGTAGAATTTGAAAAAGAAAAGCATCCTCACTCTGAAGTTGTGAGAATGGATCATTTTGAAGCATCATTAATTGAGTCAAAGAATTGGCTTCTTCAGTTTCTTCCCCCTCATCTAGCCAAACAGGTTGGGACAGATTTGGTTGAGGTCTAGCAGGTGGATACAGAGCCAATTTTTTTGTGGACTGTCCATCAGAAATGGTCATATCTCCAGAGCGGCATCCTATAAAAGCATCAACAGTTGCTAACCATGGTCTACCAAGGATAATTGGATACCCTCATAAAGTTTCCTTAACTGATAATATTGTGAAATCCTCCCAAGATTCAATAGTGACAATTACATCTTCCACCATCCCATCGGGTTTAACTATGGAACTATCTGCAAGCTGTAGAATTCTAGGTGTAGACCTAATGTTTGAAATGTTCAAGGAGTCCATAGTATGCTTTGTCATGACATTAATGGAAGCACCTAAGTCAATCAAAACATTTTTTACAATTTGGCCATTTATATGTATTTGCACTACAGGACTTCCAGGGTCAATATACTTTGGGATGACTACATTTTCCAACATTATATCAGCCAATTTCCCTAAGACATGAATTGTTTGGGGATTCTTTTTCTTTCATCCAGGCTTCTTCAAACATGCCTCTTTAATAGCTTTTCCAAAAATGGGTACAACTTTAATAGCCTGCAATAAGGGGATTTGAATTTGCATATTTTTGAGCTGATCAGGAATGTCAAAAGTGGGTTCTTCCATAGATTTAAATGCAGTACTTTGCAACCTCTGAGGAAAAGGTGGTTTGTCTTGACTTTGCAAAATAGGCTCCTTAGAAACTGTATCATGTATAGGCATATGCTCAGGAGGATCAACAAGTGCAGTAGATTCTTCAAGGGAAGAATTTGGTATTTCAGTAATCAGAGGCAGTTTTGGAGTAGGTAAAGTAGTTCTAGACCTCAAATGGATGCCATTAACATCTAAGGCATAAGCTTGATATTGGTTGGCTTCGGCAAGATACGTAGGCTGCTGTGGCTGCTGCTGTTGCCTATTATTGGGATTTGGCAATAGCTGGGCAGGCATAGGCATTTGCTTTGGAGGTCCAGTATTTGTGGCAGTTGTTGCAGGAGGTGGCATAAGGCCTGTGGTTGCGTCTATGGAAGCTACAAGAATCCAGAGGACTGGTTTTGTCATTGTTGAGGACCTCTCCATTGAGGATTTTGCTGCCAATTACCTGAAGGTGGGGTCCATTGTCCTTGTGGCTGCTTCCAACCTCCTTGAGGAGATTGCCATTATGGGGTCTGATAATTAGGCCAACTTGGTTGAGGTGGATTCCAGGGTGGTAGTGGTCCATATGCATGTTGCCATTGGTTATTATAGCTAGAATAAGGATTACCAAAAGTTAAAGGATCTTGAGGCATACCTTATCATTGGGCCCATGGTCTCCTTTGTGCAACAAATAACACTTGATCATCATCACCTTCTACTGGCTTGAAGTCAGTAGGTAGTTGCCTAGCTTTCAAATTAGCCACCATCTTGCATCTACATTCACGCTTCTTCTGTCTGCAATATGGACAGAACTTGGCCAAAACTGCCTCAGCTTCATCATGTTTTTTCCGAGCTTGCATAGTGTCCAGTTGTGTAGCCATATTATTAATGATGTCCTGCTTGAAGTTAGACAGCAAGTTTGTTATCCCCATCTGAGAAACTCCACTAAAAGAAGACTTCCCCACTGTAGCATGATGACCTCGACCTTTCTTAACAATTGCTTGAGAGTAGTTAAGACATATTTTCTTTATATCATCCCAAGACAGTTGGGCTATATCACCTCCTCCCATCAGGTCCAGGGTGTCTATACAGGCATCACTGATTCCCCTTAGAAAGAGTAGTTTCTAAGAGTCCTCATTGAGAGTATGGTTTGAGTTCCTCTTTAGTGAAAACAAGAACCTTGAAATATAATCTTCTAGACTTTCATCCTCCTTCTACTGAATTCAGAATATATCATCTCCTTTACTAGCACTCTTACAATATTCCTTATACTTCTCAAAGAATTTTGTCTACATGGCTGCCCAACTATCAACAACACCTCTTCCCAAACTCATTAACCATCTAAGAGCTCCCTCCTTCAAGGTGGAAGGAAATAACTTCAGCTTATGGGCATTTGTATTGTAGTCATAACTGCGACAGAGGAAATCAAACTCAAACATAAAAGTTTTAGGATCCTCTGTGACTAGGCCATAGAATTTTGGAAGTAGTGAAGAAGGTATATTCTTAAGATTGTCAGTATCTCGTTGGGGAACAATGGGAAACTCAAAAGCAGGAGGTAGATTATTAGGTGGATTATTTGCCATGTTTGCTTGCTAGAATAACAGAACGAATGGATTTTCCTTAGGTTCGTTGTTAGCTGGGTCAAATGGTAGTTCAACAAATAGGTTTTCAGGGAGGAACCTTCCCAGTGTGTCTCTTCTTCTTCTATGCATGCAATACGATGAATTGTGGTTTGAAAGATTATGAATTTTTTTTACTAACAAACTAAACTAATACTAAAAATGACTTCTAACAAATCCTTAGCTTAACGCCATCCCCGACAACAGCGCCAAAAATGGTCGCGCCCATAAAAGGATATGATAATCACAGTAAAACCTTTCTTGGGAATTGGACATTCCAACAGGTGACTAATATCTCTCTATGGATGTTCATTTACTTGTCAAACCTGGGGACATATACTTTAAATGGCATGGAAAAATATATGCACTAAGAACTAGTTTCAGTCAAAACTTAGTAGAAATAAATACTTAGAAGGGAATTTTATCCACGCTACAGGAAAGGTAATGCAAATTTCTTTTAACTCAACTATGATTTGATTAAAACAAAAACCATAACAGCTATAACTGAAACACAAACTAAGAACTGGCCTTATGCTGCAGGAACAGGCACAGGGATGGTTTCCCTATGCTGCAGGAGTAATACAAGACTGAGTTTGTATGAAAACTTCAAAGATGAAAGCTAACTAAAGATCAACGGAAAAGAATAGCTAACTAACTAGCTACAGATACTTACTAAGTGGGCCCCCTTAGCAAGCATCTACTGACTACACAGGTGTTGAACTCAGAACTTCATCAAACTGTATTCATGAAAACAAAATGGTATACATTGCTTTGTTAATATAGAAACTAACAACAAATTCTATCTCTTGTCAAATAGATTCTGCTTTTCATTATCATACTGACACTTACATGATATCTGCTATCACTATGCTTCTATCTTACTCTAACTATCATCTCCCCTCTGACTCGTGCAGGAGGAGAACTTTATTTAAAATTAGGAGAGCAACTAACTAACTAACCCTATCAAAGAAAGACGTGGAAGTAAAGTGTATCCCAGAATCAAGGAACAAACTTCATAAATGAATTTATGCATTCAACCCAATCCGAAGAGAATATAGCGCTCCACTCTTCCCAGACTGACTGTCATTAAAAATATTTCCCAATGGTTTCGGTCAAAGAGTCTTCGTCGGAGCTTCCTTGAAGTCGTGCAGGAAATGGACTTTATTGGAACACCGAGATCGGCTACGCTTGACTCGATCATTCTTCAACAACCTACGATACAAAAGGTAATAGATGCGAAAGAAAAGGCGTATGGCATATACACAATATCCGTTCATTAATCACACATTTAAATCTATTTCATCATTCAAAAATTGTATGTGATATACCAGTCATTTAGGGAGTCAAGAGGGTAATAAATGCAGTCAAGTCAACACAATAAGCTGCAGGAACATGAAAGTGTTTTGCTACAGGATATCCCCATAAAGGGTTTCAAAAGAGTTTTAAACAACCACGAATAATAAAAGTAAAGGCATTAAAAGTTCATCATAATATCCAAACTATGAGCACATTTTGGGCTCATCAGTTAGATAGATACCTACTTCTTATTTTTTCCTTGAAATTTAAGTACTACTACATTGAAATTTCAAATGTTCACCAAATAGATTTAAAAAAAAAAAAACCTAGTATTTTATGAACTACAGTCAATTTTCTACAAATTCTATACTTACATATTTTTGAAATAATTTAGATAACTTATTCAAATTTTTACGTCAAGTTGCCTAAATCTGATTTTCTTGATTTTTTTGACACTTAAGGGCCTATTTTTTCCATGATGATCCTGCACATACCCCCATACAATGCTTTCTTCAACCAACAAACCATATCTCCCTGATCAGTCAATTGAAATCCATCAGGTTGCTCAACATACACCTCTTCTTCCAATTCTTCATTTAGAAATGTTGACTTGACATTCATCTGATAAACCTTATATTTTTTGTAAGTAGCATAAGCAAGAAATAATCTCACATCTTCAATCCTAGCAATAGGGGAAAAAAATTCTTCAAAGTCAATTCTTTCCATTTGTGAATATCCTTTACACACCAATCTTGCTTTGTTTCTAACAAACTTCACCTTGCTCATTCAACTTGTTTCTAAAGACCCATTTAATTCCAATTACATTCTTGTCCTTAGGTCTAGGAACAAGAATCCATGTATTATTCTTCTCAATTTTTTGAAGCTCTTCTTTAATTGCTTCCACCCAATGTTCATCTTTGCATGATTCATTCACACTATTAGGCTTAGTCTTTGAAATCAGATGGTGTTCTTCTATAATCCTTCTCCTAGTCTGAACACCTTTGTTCTTACCACCTATAATCTGATCATCTGAATGATTTAGTCTTACATACCTTGGATTCTTAGGATGTTCTTGAACTTTTAGCTCTTGTGATCTCTCTTCTGCACTTTCACTAGTTCCTTCCTCTTGATTTTCTTGATTCACCAAAATAATCTAGATTTGATTTTGAGTCTGAACTTTATTTCCTATGACTGAACTATTATTCTGATCATTTGAACCATAACCATGGGTTTTGGATGGTCTAGCTATGTCTTCATCAACCTTGACATTTTCACTTTCAACTATTTTCCTCAATCTCTTTTTGTAGCACCGGTAGGCCTTGCTCTTAGTAGAATAACCAAGAAAGATTCCTTCATCACTCCTAGCATCAAACTTTCTTATCTCTTCATCTCTTCTGATATAGTGCTTAATCCAAAAGATTTTGAAATATCTAATAGTAGGCTTATGACTAGTCCATAGCTCAAAAGGGGTCTTACTAGTATCACCTTTGATTTGTACCTGGTTGAGGATGTAAATAGCAGTACTCACAGCTTCTCTCCAATAGATATGAGGAAAATTTCCTTGTAGCATCATAGTCCTAGCAATATCTTGAACTGTCATGTTCTTCCTTTCTACAACTCCATTTTGCTAAGGGGTCCTCGGGGCAGATAATTGTCTCTTTATCCCATGCACTTCACAAAAGTAATTAAACTCATGAGAAATGAATTCACCACCTCTATCTGATCTCAAACATTTAATCTTCAGACCTTTCTTTATCTCAACCATAGCCTTAAAGGTCTTGAACTTCTCCAGAGCTTTAGATTTCTCCCTTAAGAAAGCAACCCACATCAATACAGAGTAATCATCAATAAGTAACATGAATTACATGTCTCCTTGTGAACTTTTGATTCTTGAAGGACCACACAAATTAGTATGAACAAGCTTCGATACCTCTTCTGAACAATGATGTTTGCTCCGAAATGAAATTATAGTTTGCTTCCCTAACTGACATTCCTTGTATATAGTATTAGTAGGCTTTACCAACTTAGAAAGATCTCTCACTACTTGAGTAGAAATTATCTTGACAATATTTTCAAAGTTTACATCACACATTATCCTATGCCACAACCAACTTTCATTGCCTTGAGGAATCAAACAACTTTTTCTAGTAGCATTCAAGTGAAAGATGTTACCTTTTGTTTTTATACTTGAAGCAATAACATTTCTAAAAGTTCCCAATATTCTGCACCTTCCATTCTTGAATTGAATATTGTATCCCTTATCAACCACCTATTCGACATGTAAGAGGTTATGCTTCAAACCTTCCACATATAGAAAATAATTAGTATTATTCTTACCATTAAGAGAAATGGATCCTCTGCCAAAGATTACACCATCTTTGTCATCACCAAATCTTACCACACCACCATCATACTTTTCCAGGCTCACAAACTTGCTTTTATCTCTTGTCATGTGATGAGAGCATTTACTGTCAATCACCCATTTATCTTTCTCTTCAACTATGGCCGCTAGAGCTTTCTCTACATTAGAGCAACTAACATATTCAATAGGGGCTAGATCATTTTACTTGATAGCAATAAATACTCATTCATCCTCACTTGCATTTCCTTAATCAGATTCATCATCTGTCACACCTTCATCAACAACATAATAGCACTTTCTTTGACATCTAGGCTTGTTCTGTCTTGGCTTAGGTACTCTTTTCGAACACCTTGATGCAAAATGACCTATCTTATTGCAGGAAAAAAATTTAATAGGAAGTTTCCCTTTATACTTACCTTCTCCTTCAGATTCTCTCTTGACAATAAGTGCTTCAAGCTCCTCTAGCTTCTCCTCTTCTTCTTCCATCTCTCTCATTTCCTCCTCATACTTGAATACCTGTCTAGATGAACTTTCTCCCAGATCATATCTCTGTTTATCTCTCTAGAGGTATTAGCCTTGAATGTAGACTCTATCTTAGGAAGAGCATCACAAAATTCACTTAACTCAAAAGTAGTAAGCTTACCAATCAATTTGTCTTTGGTTACATTTGTTACAGTCTAGAGCTCTTCAATAGCTATAGCTTTGACTTTGTATGAAGCAGGAAAGGATCTAAGCACTTTAGCAACAATATTTGATTTGTCCAACTATCCACCAGCACATGATCTGATACCACACACAAGTTCATTCACTCTTTGCATGAAAGTACTAATGTTCTCATCATCATTCAATTTCAACATTTCATATTTCCCTTTCAGACTTTGTAACTTAGAAATCTTCACATTAGCATCACCTTCATACAAAGTTTCCAACTTTTTCTAGATCTCATAAGCATTCTTCAGATCCATAACATTTGTCATCTCAAAATCAATCAAAGCACTCAACAATGCTTCCTTTGCCCTGATATTGTACTCAAAATCCTTGATCTCAGCAATAGTAGTAGGACCATCCTAAGGAATAACATACCTATTGCTTGTAATACTCCAGTAGGCTTCACCAATGCATCTCAAAAGGCACTCCATTTGAGTCTTCCATAGAGAATAATTTGTTCCATCAAATCTTAGACTATCCTTCTTTTATGTCGCCATCTGAGATCACTTCAAGCTGTTAAACTTCTTCCAAGGAACCTGCTCTGATACCAATTGTTAGCAACACAAGGGAAGACAACTGAGAGGGTGGGGTGAATGAGTTGTCATAGAATTTCAAACTTATTAAACTTATTAGGCTTGTTCTCAGATTTGATCAATAACCATGAGAGAAAAAATCAACAACACATCAGAAACACACATAACACCAATATTTTTTACATGGAAACCTTGTTAAGGGAAAAACCATGGTGGAGGTCAGTCCACAAGATTATACCCTATTAAAAATATAAAGAAATATGAATGGAGAATGCACATGCATACAGGCACACTTCCTAGAGCTTACTGCTCAAATACAGAAGGCTTACTTCCCAAAGGAAGATGCACTATCTTACAAAATATTGAATTACATCCACAGAATTTGAACTAAGAAAAATAGCATCTTCTAATGCCTAATTACAGTTTCAGTTAAGCACATGAAAACTTCTTCACTCTTCTTCAAATTTTCTTCTGCCTTCGAAATATTTGAACAATATTCACACATAGGATTCACACACTTGTCACACACATTCCTTCAAATGATAAAGCAATCACTCAAGTATATATCTACAACAAGAAATTGCATCATTACATGTCAGCCTTAAGATAATAATAAAATGAATGCAAATTGTCAACCCAAAATAATAGAGTATTAATGCAAATAAACCAAGGTTGGCCACAACATAGTGTAGACCCAAAATTAAATTCTCAAACACGAACCACCTTCAAAAATTTAATCTTCAAGGATCCACAACACGCTTCAACACCTTGTCGACCAAGAACATGAAAAACATGAATATGCAAGAGAAAATCTTGAATCATGAGCACAATAATCAATGCAGACATGCAACACAAATAGAGAAAGATATAGAAACATCCACCAACATCATGAATCACCAGAGAGGCATCCAAAAAAACTGAACTTGCTAAAATTACATCATCTTCAATCAGGAACACCAACTGAAGCAACCAAAAAATATCAGAATACAAATCTTCATACAGATCTCTGAAAATCAACATAGATAAAATAGATATACTCAACAAGAAACCCTTTAATCCACAACCACTAATCATCAATGTACTGAACTCATCGATAGACTAAAATTCACATCACCACTGACAACCTGCAACTTATTTCTTTACAATTTTCTCAATATCCCTGACATATATAGCTTCTAAGAAATTGATGCTAATAGTGTTGACATCAATGAAAACCACATATAAGCAACACAACCACAACATCCAGTAGATTTTTCCCTTCCAGATTCTCCATAAATTTTGTAGGTTGAATCAATATTATGTTTAATTTTTCTAAATGCACTTTATATCTTGTAATTAGGAGTTTATTTTCTATTTTTAATCTTTCTCCCCAAAATGTTGTTTGACCTAGACCCGTGTCCTCACAAAAAATGCAAAATTTGTTAATTCACACTTTGAATTGATTCACCTTAAGGTTGATAGTCATTTCATTGTGTGGATCTCATTTACTGAATAGAAATGGAAGAATAAAACCCATTTTCCCCTCTTTGGACACAATTTTCTATTTTCAAAAATTCCCCCTATCTTATTTTTCTATGTTTCATGAAATTAAAAATTTGAGACTTTTTATTTTTATAAAAAATCAATTTTAAAATGATTTTTTATAAATAGAAGAAATTATTCTAAGATAACTCATAATATAATGAATAACTTTAATCATAGTTGTTTTTTTCACATGTGAACAAAGAGACATCTTGTAATTTGGTTTCTAATGTTTGTCATCAATAAACTTTTTCTTTCCTTTTAAGCCATGTCATTTGAATATCTTGAAGAATTTTTGGTGGATAGAATCGGTAAGGCACCCTAAAGGTAAATTACCAGATAATTTTATTTTATTGTAGTTTTGATTAATTATATAGAAGGATAAGAGAGCACAATAACCTTAATAGTAGGAGCCAAATCCTAAACCAAGGAATATGAAGAAATTTTATTGAAGGAATATTTTGAGAGATCGTCCTTTTCTAAATTAATATCAATCACATGATATCACAATTCAACCATTTTCCACCAAGTTTCATACCCAAAGAGGGCATGTAGAAGAGCTCGTTGAGAAGAATTTAGGTATTTTGCAGCCAAGTGGCCAATTATATAAAATGATCTCTTTCTAAAAGTGATACCTTCACAATCAAATTGTTCATTCCAAATTAACAAATTTACTCTTGCAATTTATTTTATAAATAAAACATGGTGATACTTCTTGTGAAATTAAAATTTATCAACATTTGGTTCATATCCAAGATGGACTACTTAGTATTCCTATCAAGTTGCTTATAATATGTTTGTATCAATTTTTTTGAGGCAAGGTATAGAGAAATTGAGGGGTGTAGATGTTGCATATCTCAAAGAAGGTGAGTTTAGATGGTGAGAAAGAGGGAAAGGAAACAAAATGATATGAGGTGTGAGATATGGAAATAAAAAATTTGGAAATAAACTGGGCTTGAGAGAGAATAAGAACACATTTGATTTTTAGAGAAATCCCCTCTAAAATAAATAAATGGACGTATTAAGTGTCAAGTAATTATAATGAAGGGAGAAAGAAATGAAAAATTCTAAATATTGACATAGAGAATGTATAAGGACTAGGAATGTGTCAATAAATATGGAAAGGGGAAAGAGCCAAAGGAAGGAGGGAAAATAGGGTAGAAATGAGAAAAAAGGGAACAAAGTAGACAAAACACTAAAACAAGTGCAAATTAATGATATTAGAATTTTGTGGCATACAATATCTATTATCATATTTTACTTCACTTTATTAGAATTATGACATTCTCGGGGATATCAAATTGTTAAATTACGAGTATAGAAAATCATATAGATAATCATGAAAATATCAAGGATAGATTTACCAAATGAGAGCTATTCTGTTTAAACATTGATTTGTTCTTCATTCGTGTACTTGATCTTGAAAATCATACGTATAGATTAGTCAATGTATGCACACAATTGAAATGTAATAGCATGGGAGATGGAAAAACATGTAGGGAATGGAATGAAACTCAAACACAAATATATACAAGAATGGATTTCATAATAAATGTTGTTATATCATAAAACAATTGATCTAACTAATTAAGGAGATATATACGAATTCCAGTCCATAAAATAAATATACAAAAGAGAGGAATAGAGGAAAAAGATAGAGTAAATGGAGGAAAGTGAGAGGATAGATAAAAAAGAGAATGGGTGTTATGAAAAATGAAAATTAAAAAGGAAGAGAATTAAATCATGCTCCCAATTGATTATGTAATGTCCTAAGCCAAAACAATAATATATATTATATTTTAGCCTTCCACAAAAATGTTTTATTTGAATAAAAACACTATCGATCCTAAAAATCACTCAGATCTTAGATAACTTAGATTCAAAACTACTATTTATGCATCAATAATAATTATTAAAATTTAAATAAAAAATGATAAAAATATGCAATTCCCTAAAAAAAATTTCAAGAGGCAATCACAATAAACATGATTTTTTATATTAAAATTAAAAATTCTCTATATTACCTAAGTGAAAGTTTGATGAGCACCTTGATTGTAAGGTCCTAATGTCAAAGGCATGGTATTAACCTATTCAACATCTAAAGTGATTTATAATAATACCATTCATATAAGGTTCAACTATTCACATGTAATATTTATAATTCTTTACTAGTTACATACCTTTGAACTTGACATCGTCATGTAATAGGGAAGGGATGGAATGATACAAGTAGGTTGAACACTGTGACCTTGAATTTTCATTATAGTAATTCTACTAATTTAGTTAATCTTACCTTTAAAAAAAAAATTAATAAATTAAACTAAATGATATTTTTGACATTTGATTGACTATCAAGACTAAATGTATCACTCAATAGAGTTTCTATCATGACTATTTGATCTGTTGCAAATATATCTTAGGCACATGCATCCTAACTATCTTCAAGATCATAAAAACATATAAAGACCCACAAGATCAACATACATGAAGTGGAACTTGATGCTTAGAACACTCATCCACATCACCCTATACTATAGGCCTAGTATGAACTGTATAAGGGTTTGAGTGAGTAAACTAATTGGCTAGCTAGTGGTCACATCCTCTATCTGATAGTCGCAATCCTTCTTCACAATGGAAGAGATAGTCACATTCTCTAACACTAGTCTAGCTAGTGGTCTCACTTCCAAGTTTGGTTCACATTGTGCCCCCACTCTCTCATGTTTGGATCCCACACCTCTACCATAGAACTCTTGTATGTCAAAGTAATTTGGTATCTAATTGAGAACAAGCTCACAATAGAGTTTCCTCAAAAATTATTGAGGCACCTCATATTTATTGCAATGATTATGGTCAAAATCCATCCACCACCTATCCTAAAACATATTCTTTATCCCTTGGTGGTGGCACGAATGGATAGGAAATGTCTTACCTTCAACATGTAAGGTTTTATTGGTTTGTGGGTTAGTGGAGAATTCACACAACTCATAAATTTAGAAAAAAAAAACTTGTTTATATGAAAAATTTCTGCTGTTTTTTTTGTTCTCTCTTCTCAGACCAACTATTTATTTTTCCACTAATTGATTCTACATGAGACATAATAGATTGTAGTGATTTAGAAAGTGTGCTTCTATTCCTACAAGATCTTTCAACCTTGCAATTAACTCCTGAAGTTCTTTTCTAGTGTTTTAAATTTTCCCTAATATGTTTTATTGTGTTCTTAGAGGATTACAAGGAATTGTAGGAGGTATTTGTTGTAGATATTCTCCAGGATGGTTTTCATAAAGAGTTGTAAAATTCATTTCTAGAAAAGTTGAATTTTTTTGATCGTTCACCCGGTTTGATAGATATTCTCTTTTTTCAAACTTAGGCTATAGCAATGCATATGAAGTAATAACCCAATTCAAAGTAAAAAAGAAAAGAAAAGTATGATAGCTAAATTGTAGAACAACATATTTAATAGTAGATTGAGCACACTCAAAGATACATTTTTTGACTTTTCTATACATTATAGTGATGTTATGATGGAAAAACTACTCAAAAATTATTAGCAGAGCTACAACAATTATTTTCTTAGATTGATACAAGTTTATAAACTACCCTACTTCACATAGATTTATTGAAATAATAATGATAGTGACTTACAACAACATATATATTAGATTTATCAATAGTGTCACATATTAAATTGAATGTATAAATATTGTAGACCTGGAAAGTATGTCATGAAGGCTATGCCAATAGAGATATGTGCTACAAATCACAAAGAACATAGTTGTAGATTGTATGAAAATAATTTTATACTAAATATATTTCGTCGACAACTTATGCATAATAGGAATTCACAAGATTAGAACTTTAAGACTATCTGAGCAATAGATTATAGTCAATTAATATAAAATATCTCATTAGCTAAACCTAGAGAAAAATAGCGGTCTAAAATGTATACAATAGTATGAAAGGCACCTAAACCCTTCAACCACATCCCAAAAAACAAAGATAAATTCCCACACCTTCCAAATAATACTCAAGCCAAGTATAGACTCCACACGATAGCTTGGTATGAGTTGGGAACAAGTTTTAAGGGGGTGTGTTTAGACTCCTAAAGCTCATTCCAAGCCCCAAAACCTCTAGTCAACCCTTATGTAATTAATGGAATCTGTAAAAGGTCATGAACTAATCAAAAGGCATCACACCCAGGAAAAGGTCTATTAACTTCCTCAAAATGTTCAATCTCAGTCTATGACTAATGTTCAGTCATTGGAAACAATAGATACCTCCCTGGGAAACAACAAAACACCTTTCTCAAAGACTCGGTCCTTTCTTACATGGTTGCAACCTTCTATATATTCCACCACTTGGGTGAGTAACCTTATAGCCTTCACACAACCATTTACATTGCTTGATAAAAATAGATATGACACCCTTAATTGTGCTATCCTTCAATAATCAAATTCATTAAGAGTTTCATTTATTGTACTTAAAGGATATGGTGGAAACTCAGAATGCTAACCTAGAAAATATATGAAAATACACTAACCAGAATGATAATAATCAACAAGCTTAGGAAGATATTGCTCAAAACATCAAACTCAGATATAAACTCCTATTTCTCAAGCAAGCTGAATACAATCAATAATATTCAAATATGTCTCCAAAGGAGAATAATAAATTTACCTTATCACGCAAGTACGAATCCTAGATGAATTTGTCAAAAGTAGCTAGGAAGGAATTTTTCACCACTGAAACTAGAACTCATAGGAAAACCACCGAGGGTATTCAATCTTGAAGAGCTCCTCAAAAATACAAACCACAAATAAAATAATAATTCAGAATATGAGAGAATGATCTGTCAAATCCCTTTTATAATACCATTTTACCTTTTTAGGGTTTTCCCACAAATCACTTAACACAATATTATAAAGTGATTTTATTAATTAAACCTTTTAATATTTCTCATCATCACTTTATAACCCATTAATATTTAATCATTTAATATTATCTTTATATTTATACTTTTTCTAGGAAACATTAAATAATTAAATATATTAATATTATTTAGGTGAGATGGAAAATGGGGACATTACAGTCCTCCCTTCCTAGAGATTACTTTCCCTCAAACAACCTGCAACTAAAAATCAACCCAACTACCACAACATGTGAAGCTAGAGTGGAAAACCAACTGCATTTGACCACCAATCTCCTAAATCCCAAACGATCCTACAAAATGCTCCAACCAATAATCTTTTTATGCGGTTGAAGCCCAAGATGATATCAATCTCTGTCAATTGGTGCAACCATCCATCCTACATTAAAATTCTTGGATCCCAAATGTAAAAATAATCTTGATATAAACTGTGCATAGGGATCTATCCCACTTGTTTTTTTGAATTCAATTATCCAAAAACACAAAAAAAAAATTGAGTGCAACAATAGGTGGACTCTCATCTGGGTACTTGGTCAAAAATCTCATAACCTCATCATGCTAACTCCAAGTATTGCAGTGATAAACCTCATATGGCATAATTATCCATAGGTTCATTCCACCTAGGTCCCATGGAAAAATTATAAGTCCTTCAATATCAACACATGTTGAATTCCATTGTTCAATTCTGATAACCTCTAGAATCTAATTAAACCAAGTCTCAAATTTTTGTTTCTTGAGGAAAATGTACGAAGTGAGAAAAATAGGAGACTTGCAAAGCTTGGATTTATCACTTGTGGTAGAGAACATACCATACTAGAGTGTACTAGTGAAATAAAGAAAATAGGGTGTACCCAACTTTCAGAGATGAACAATTTAGGGAACCCTATTTAGGCTCTATTTCATTCAAGGAAACCCTAGAAATCCCAATCTAATGGTTAAATTGAGAAAAGAGATATGCTATAAGGTCTCCTAGGCTATGATTCAAGATAAAAGAGGGTTCACCACTAAGCAAAAGGCTTAGAAAGACAAGAAATGAAAGTAACATGCAAAACCTAACTATATGAACTCAAATCAGAATAGGAAACTACAAATAAATAGAGGTGCACCTGGAAAGTTGAAGATGCTCGAAACAAGGTTTGCAATCTTGAAATTATGACTTTTGAAGCATACTGGGAATTATACACTAGTATGGGTGATTTAGTCCTAGTTTAGGGTTTCGGGCCGAAACCATAATTTGCAATTGGTAAACTAGGATGTATAGAAAATGTTTGAAATTTGGTATAATGTGACTCATATGGCACAAGTGGAAATTTAGTCCTAATATCAGGACTAATCTAAAACTATGATATCCTCTAGTTATCACTTGTAGCTTCTCTCCTTTCTGACCTCTGAGCCTGAAATGTTAAATTCTTACCTATAGATGACTTTCCATAATCTTGCAAGATAGATGAAAACTTTGAAAACTTTCTCTAGTCTTTCTCTTCAATGGATCTTCAACCCAAATCTATAAATCAAACATCAAAGAGAGGGGAAAATGTTTTTTTTTAGTGGACAGGGGTTTACCTTGGCCAAACCCCATTTTTGTAATCAAACCTTGAAATGAAATCAAATAGAATGAAGGAATGATGAATGAACAAATAGGCTATGTTGCAACTCACCAAACCCTTCATATGAAGGCTACAATCTTGTATGAAATGGTTAGCATGAATGTAGATCTTAACTATTGATTGTATGTTATGGATCTTGACTTGAAATCTTGCTTGAATGTTGAATATAGCTCCAAAATACTTGATAATCAACTCTTGAATTCTCTTGAATTGCTAGAATTCTTGAATACTTAGATTGCACTTGGTCATGAAAATTGCTAGGGGAAAATATGTGAAATAACCTTGTATTTGTACTTTTTTATGCCATATTTCCTAGAATTACAACAATACAAGCCTACATCAGATCTAGGAGAATAAAATCTCAGGGTATGTGCAGGATCATCATGGAAAAAACAAGCCCTTAAGTGGCAAAAAAATAAGAAAAATCAGAGTTAGGAAACTTGACGTAAAAAATTGAATAAGTTATCTATATTATTTCAAAAATGTGTACGAATATAATCTATATCAAATTGAATGTACTTTCTAAACTACTAGGTTTTTAAAAAATATATATATGTTTGGTGAAAATTTGAAATTTCAATGTAGAAGTACTTAAATTTCAGGGAAAAAATAAGTAGGTGTTTTTCTGACCACCCTAACCACGATAAAATCATAATATTTTTTTATAATATTTTATATATAAGTATTGGACTCATGTCCCTATGTGATGCATATTTTTTTGTAATTTTTTTCCAAGTAAATAATTAATTATGATTTTTTATTATAACTTTTAAAAAATATAAAAACTCGTATGTCTGACCACCTTAACTTGGTCAAAACTTCATGAAATTCAAATTTTCATTATTTAATCCTATAGTACATGAAGCATAGGATGTGATGCATGTTTTGGAATCAAAAAATGTGATACCATTTGAAAGCTATAGATATTTTTCAACCAACCTATCAATCAAGACTTTAGTCATAATTCGAATAAAAAATGAATAATAATTACTTATTAAATTCAAAGTAAAGCATAATTTATATTGGTGGAAATTTGAGAATATCCTTTAAAAACCCTTTTCATTTCATCAATTTTGGGTTAAAAAAAAGTCATCAGCCACATACCCATCATATTGCCACTTTTTGGCCCATCATGATCCTGCACATACCCCTCATTGAGAATTTAAATTTAAAATAGGTCGAAACTAAGAAGGAATCATATGCCAGTTAGGTAATATGAGTCCTAGTAGGCTAGGATTTGAACACAAATTTCAAGAAATGTCAAGTTCAGTGCCCAATTTAGGATCAGGTACCGAAACTTAGGTGGGACACATACACCCAAGGTGGCATATAAGTTATAGATCACTAAATATTTTCCATACAATCCAAAATCACCAAATTATGATTGGTTATTAGATATGTGTTGGGATTATCCTCAGAAAGATTCATTAAATAAGGCTTGTGGATGCAAAATAGGACCAAATAAGTCATAAAGAAGCCCAATTTTAGCAGGGAGGGCCCAAAAAAGCATGAAAATGTAAAGGGATACATTTTCCTACACTAAATTTATCCCCCACTTTAGTGAAAGGAGGAACTTGCTTCAAACTCACACTAAAGTAGATGAAATCACATCAAGAGGGGTCCAAGTGTACCAATGGTAGTGAGATAGGATGAAAATGATCAAGAGGGATGATCAAGCCCCCAGGATCAAGATCCTATGGAAAAATAACATAGGAACAAAAGAACATGCATGAAAATAATGTAAGGAGAAAAAAAAAGGCACATGCATACACTGTAAAAGACAAAGAGAAAGAAAAAAAAACGGGGGGTGGATCAAGCTTCAACCATTTGTCCTGCATGTTATGGATCTGATCTAAGTTGTTTGTCCAAAAAAAATTACAAGTAGAACATGATGTCCACTATCCAAAAAAATTCACACTCATAAGGGCTAGTGGAACCTCAAGTTGTCCACTAGGTGAGCCCCCAATGAGGCAAATACACACGTGGCCGATATACACTCACACAAACAAGCAAGTGGCTATGCGAAAGTCATGCCTAAGTTTGGCTCCCATATGCTAACCATACCAAATCTATACCTCCTAATAAATTTGATAAGGCACCACACAACATGAACAACATGAATTCATGAGGCAAGAAAAAATTCATATGCTTGACACCCATGAATGAACTAGATGGTTCCATATGCAAGAAAAGTGTGTTATGCAAGGTGGCCATATAATAGTTATTGTAAATGAAAAATAGTGTAAGGTAAATTCAAATTATTTTTCTTAGTTCATGTAAGGTCTTAACCTAGGGAACATTGTGCCTATTGTCTCCAAGAGAGGACCAATCGAAGAATAGAATATTCACAACTTAGGGGATGCAATGTGTCACATCAAGCCCTTAAGAGGAATATAATATGAAAATATAGATCATTCTCTCGAAGGACATCACACCCAATGTCATCACCAAGAGAAATATGCATCACATGAAGTAAGAAGACTACACAATTAAATATGAGTTGTAAGAGGATAATGATAATGTATGCCCCCACTTTAAAGAAATTTCTAAATGCCATGCTATGATAAATTACTTTAGTGTAGAAAATGATCAATGCTAAAAATAAAGAGGACATGATAGCTTATTTGGAAATCCCTATATACCAAGTCATATGTTTCCAAATGAAGTTGTATCATGAAAAGCAAGGGGTTTCCCCCAAAATGAAACTCCAAACACATGAGGGATCCATGGATTCGGGGTTAGTATGTCTTTGCTACAATATTTTTAGAGAGCTTAGAACTATCATCATTCCTCAAATAATCATGGAATAGAAAGAATGACACAAAGAGAGTGAAAACAAAGAAAAATCCTTTCAGGTCAACATGGAAGAAACCTAAATGACTCAACGCCTTATGTCATCTCCAAAAGGAAAAAACAAGTAAAAGAAACAAATGTTTATGACATGGAGAAGAATGTAGATACAAATAGACAAATGTCACAAAGAGAGAGAGAGAGAGAGAGAGAGAGAGAGAGAGAGAGAGAGAGAGAGAGAGAGAGAGAGATACATCAAATACAATAGTATGGGGGATCACATTACACACATGCAATCAAATAAAAGAAACATGAAAAAGAAAATAATGCAAAAGAATAGTAAGGCACATGTGGGTCAACCTATAGTAAGTCATCAACATCCTAATCTCTTTCATCATATGCGCAAGGTAGGAAACTAGGAAAAGGGACAACAACAAGTTATCAACTAGGACAAGGCTATCTAATTCTTGCCTCCACTATGTGCAAAGCAAGAATGAGCCAAGGTAGGTGATTAGAAGGATCTCCTTGCATTTTGAAATGATTTGTAATGAATTTAAAATATGTAATAGTGAGAATATTATGATCCTACAACTATTACATGGAATGGAGTGAACGGGAACCCTTTAAGGGACCATTGAACTATCATATCAATTTTCATAAGTATCCTTCTTAAAGTGTGACATTTGTCGGTGAGGTGTCTAAGAGTAGTATGATATGCACAATAATTGTTGTTTTTAGGTTTGTTGACTCTAGTAGGAGGTGGCATTGCAATCCAACATCATTTAACAATTTCTTCCAATTTTCATTCAATTGCATTTAAATTTTTATGAATGGTAAGTCTTTAAGTTTGTAATGTTTGTGTTGCTAACTAGATTCACCAAGTTGTTGAGTTAGATGTTGAGCAGGAGGACCTAGGATGATCCTATCATACTTATCATAATTATGAAACATTGGTTGTTCTTTAGGAAGGAGGAGACTTATGTTAGGATGAGGATCTTGATATCCTATCCCTTTGGTATCTTCAATTGGTATTTGTTCTAAGAGTTGCTCAATTTTGTATTTGCTTGTTGTATCACATCCTTGTTTTCTTAAAATTGTGAATCCTTTTCCATATGTCTCTTCTAGGTTGATGGGAGTGTTGGTAACTTTGTTAACATAGGATGGTTGAATTTTTGCTTGATTAGAGGTGCTAGATTCACCTATTATAGGGAACTTAGTCTCAACTTGTGTTTCAATTTCACGATGTAAAAGACCAAACATCTCAAGTTGTGTTACTTATTTCATGGAAGGATAAAAGGATGCATTATTCTTGAGGTTTCTTAGGGAATCATTTATGAATTTTTTCATGATGTCATCATCTTCTCCAATGATGTGAACATCACAAGTACGACATGTATTAGAAGTTGATTGAGAATGAGTGAGTTCAATTTCATTAGGGTCATTTCCAAAAGCACAACTTGACACATCCACTAATGATTTCAAGGACATCCAAAGCTTATCAAAGGACATATCCATGATGAAATGCATTGTACTAACCTAAAATGAAATGTGTAAATGCAATTTTGAAAATTTGAAATGCAAAATATGAACCAAATTAAGCTAGATGAAATGAAATGGATGATACCAAACTTCAACAAAATGTAACATAAATCTAACAACAACAAACAAAAGCATAAAAGCAAGGTTTTTAATCCTATAAAATGCAATTTCAGATCTAACATGGGACTAAATCATCCATTGGGGTGTATGAGTCCTATTTATCATTTTTGCAAGGTTCAAATGTTGAGAAATAGTCAACAAAAAATCCCAAAAATCACCCAAATAGGCGAATGAGTCCCAAATGAGGGTTTTGACACCAATTTTAGAAAATTTTGAGTGAATGTTAGGTTTTTTGGCTTTTATGATTTCTAGACTATGTTTAATTATAGATTTCAAATGAAATTCAATAATGCAAGATGCAAAAAATGCAACCTATTCACTTTCACTAATGCAATATTTAGAAGCCCTAAATACAAATTAACTAATGCAAGAAGTAATACAAAGTTAATGAAAGCTAGATCTAGGAATATGATACACTTGAAATTAGAAATAAGGTGTCCAAAGGCTAGGTTCACCAAAATGAAATGAAGAAAATAAGGTGTTCCCAGCTTTAGGAGATGGACAACTTAGGGAACCCTATCTAGGCTTTATTTCATTCAAGGAAACCCTCAAGATCCCAATCTAATGGTTGAATTGAGAAAAGGGATTTGTTATAAGGTCTCCTAGGGTGTGATTAAAGATAAAATGGGGCTCGCCACTAAGAAAAAGGCTTAGAAAGACAAGAAATAAAAGTAACATACAAAACATAACTATATGAACTCAAATTAGAATAGCAAACTGTAGATAAATAGAGGTGCACCAAGAAAGCTAAAGATTCTTGGAACAAGGTTTGCAATCTTGAAATTATGATTTTTGAAGCACACTGGGACTCATACACTAGTAGGGATGATTTAGTCCTAGTTTAAGGTATCAGACTGAAACCATAATCTACAACTGGTAAACTAGGATCTACAAAAAGATTTTGAAAACTAGTATACTAGGACTCATATGCCACAAGTGGTGATTTAGTCCCAATATCAGGATTGATCTAAAACTCTGATTTCCTCTAGTGATCTTCTATAGCTACTCTCTTTTTCGACCTCCAAGCTTGAAACTCTGAATTATGACTTGTAGATAATATTTTTTAATCTTTCTCTTCAATGGATCTTCAAGTTAATTATGCAATTAACACATCAAATAGAGGTAAATATATTATTTTTGTTAGTGGATAGGGGTTTTCCTTGGTCAAACCTCATTTTGGTAATCAAACCTTGAAATGAAACCAAATAGAATGAAGGAATGATGAATGAACAAATAGGCTATGTTGTAACTCACCAAACCTTTGTTATGAAGGATTTATTCTTGTATGAAATGGCTACCATGAATGTAGATCTTGACTCTTGATTGTATGTTATGGATCTCGACTTGAAAGGTTAAAATATTGTATGAAATGTCTAGAATGAATGTAGATCTTGAATTCTTGATTGTATGTTTATGGAGTTGGTGGTAGAAATCTAAAATATATTGAATAACCAAGATATTTTATGAGAGAGATAAGCTATAAAACTATAAATGAAATAACACAATTACAAACCTGAGATTCCAAAAGATATGCAAATTTCAAGATGATAAGATTATATTAGGAGCTCAAAGAAAATTTATAGAATAATGACTACATGCATCAAAGTACATGTATTCCAAAGTATGCAATAGTATGCAATAATATTGGATTATATACAAATACAAGCTAGGTAGTGAGTTTATATACAACTAAGGAGATGATGGATGTGGTAAATCCAACTAATAGGAATTAACCACCAAAAGTGGAAAATTTTCCACCCTTTAAGCAAGGGAACATCACATTGAACTTATCTCCTAATTAATAAATGATAAACTCACTTTATTATCCTAATTAAGCTTAATTAAGTGTACGAAAAACCAATGACTAAGGGAAAATAAATTAATCCAATAGGAAAATAAAAAACTATACCAATACCCCCCTTAAGCATAGTTTAGGTGGATGCAAAGGGAACTTTCATAAAGCTTGTAGACTTTAAACATCTTCCTTTAAGATTTTCACTTCATGGAAAACTGGTTGCAAGTATTAAGCTTTAGGCATTCATGTGTCTAAAGGCCTATGGAGTTTTCTCATGGAAGTTACCATGTAAAACCCTACTTGTGGACTTTAATGAGGTTGGTGTCACGTGATGTGATCCCGAAATATCTTGTATCCCTACATTTTGAAAAATTCCACAAAGCATTGACCAATAGGAATATGTCTACGAAATTCCATGAAGGGATAGACAATAGCATTTAACTTATGGATCTTTTAGGATATCAACCCTCACAACCTCATAATCATTTTGGTTTTCCCTAGCAATATAAGTCTTTAGCCTTATGCAGATTTTGCATACAGGGATTCCATTGTAGAAATTCCAACATGGGATTCCATGTGGCTCTGCCAAAGTTTGGCCTAGAACCTTTAAATATTTACGATTATGCTTTCCCAACTACCTAAAATTGAACTTGCATTGAAAAACTAAGTTATTTTCTTATCTATAAATTGATTGTGGAATTTCCATTGTAGAAATCCCTTTACAAGATTTTGTGGTGTGGGTTTCATTTTGCATATTTCCCACTATGGGTTTCCACTCAACTCGTGCCGATAGCCTCCATCCCTGCAAAATAAAAAAACCTAAAAATGAATGGAATAAGTTCAAATTTAATAAATCTAATGATCTCATTCATGCATTTGGTGATTTCAAGGAGATGTTTTCATCATTTAAGTATGAATATGCATGATTCATGTGGGAATTGATTATTTTTTCTACACATGGTTGAAATGCTTATTATGCATTATTTTTGCAGATTTTATGGAAAAAGTTGAAGTTGCCAAAATCAAGTTTGAATTCCACAATGTCGAGTTTGTTTCCAAGATCACCACAACTTGGTAGAATATATCAAATAAAAATATTAGATATGTAGACATTGATGAATTCAGAGCAAGGATATTGGGAGCACCTAAAACAAATTTGGATCAAAGGATCAAGTAGAGTGGAATTACAAAAGAAGCGAGATTTCCTCCTTCTTTAGTCTACCTTGAATTAATATCAACATATAGGGAATATTATCATGAGGATTCCTAAAGGATTTTTGTTGTGGAGGGAATACTGTTAGCTAACCTTCCTACTCCCTCAGTAGCTAGGGTATTTCAGATTCCCTCATTTTTAAAAATGGAAATTAGAAACTGGGTCAATGTATGGAAAGTAAATCATGGTGGTTTCTTGTAGTTTATCAATTGAAATGATGTAAAATGGTTGCTTTATGGTTTAGGAATTGGAACAACACTCTTTTACCACATTCATTCAAGGAAAACCCTAGAGATCTCAATCTAAGATATGCAAAGGAGAGAGAGATCCTGCAATAGGTTATCCTAGGCTCTGATTACAAACTACAGAGGGGTTCACCACCAAGCTAGGGCTTGGAAAGACTAATGAAATGAAATACTTAATGCTTAAACCTAATTCAATGCAAGACTTCACTAAATGACATGGAAAAGCATGTAAAATAGAACAAAAAGATGAGAAATTGGAAGTGAGCACCTAGAAACCTAAAGAGGACTAGATGAAGAATTGAAATGATAAAAAAATTATTAAATTAATGATTGTTGGGACTCATATGCTAGTCTGGGTGATTTAGTCCTAGATTAGGGTTGCTAGGCAGGAACAAAAATATGGTAGAGATGTGATTGAAACTTTTGAAATCTGTAAATTTTCCTATATTGGGAATCATACACCAGGAGTGGCATATTAGTCCAATCATGGTTTTCTAGAAATTCAAAGTCTAATTCTACTCTTCAATGTCTGCTTTGTCCTTTCCACCTGATTTCCAGATCTAAATCTCTGATTTGCAACTTGTAGATTTCTTTAAATGATCTCCAATGCAAGGTGACAACTTTGAACACTTGACAATTTTCTCCAAACTTTCTCTTCAATATGTCTTCAACCTTGATCTCCAAATCACACAGTAAAGAGAGGGAAAAATGTTGTTTTGTGAGTGGAAAGGGGTTTTCCTTGGTCAAACTCCATTTTGGTAATAAAACCTTGAAATGAAATTAAATAGGAAAGGAGAATGATGAATGAACAAAATGTAATGTTGCAACTCACCAAACCCTAATAATAAAGTGTTCCAAACATGTATGAAATGGCTCCAATGGATGTAGATATTGACTCTTTCTTGAATGTGATAGGTCTTGAATTGAATGCTAGCTTGAATCATGAAACCCTACATCACAATTGTTAGCTCAAAAATAAAACTTGATGCATGATGACTTTGACATGATGCTTGATGTTTGAATAATGCTCTAAAATACTTGATAATAAACTCTTTGATTCTCTTGAATTCTCTTGTAAACACTTGGATGCTCTTGTGGACTCAATTTTTTTATAAGGATGCCCATTTAACTTGCTAGGTGAAAAATGAGTGAAAGAAACTTGTATTTATACTTGTTTATGCCAAATTTCCCAAAAGTACAACACTACAAGCCAAAATCAGATCTAGGATACTAAAATCCCACCAAGAATTTGAATTAAATTTAATTTTGGGCCACACAGTACTCATACGCCAGAAGTGGTCTATGAGTCCTATTAGGCTTAACTATGGGACACATTTTTAAAAATGCTTAGAATGATGTAAAATCTAGATCAGAGCCAAAAAACCCATGGGACTCAAATGAACAAGGTGGTGTATGAGTCCTAGATCACTAAATCTTGGCTAGACAATTCAAAAACACCTGAATTATGATTGAATGTTGGTTCATTTTGGGGTTATCCTTAAAAATATGCATTAATTAAGGATTGTGGATGCAAAATAAGGCCCATTAATTAATAGAACCCTAGAAAAGTGTGAAAGTGTGTTACAACACTTTACATCACTTTAAATAAGTTACCAATAAGCTCATTTAGTTCACAAGGGCCCAAGACCTAATGTGAATATGCTAGACATATTACAACACTAAATCAAGGCCATGTTAGGGAGTACATTTTTTGTTATTACATCTACAAAATTTGGATGAATACTCTTAAAAAATCATGATAAAATTTCCCAAGACATTATTTAGAAGTTAGTTCAATGAAGAAGTTAATGATTTTGTTACACTTCTAAGCAAGATTATAGGTCTTTTAATTGCCTCTACATTTGAAGAATGGATGCATTATTTCATTGAGGAAATTTTGAGAGGGAATGTAAAATTTGACTAGGCCAAAATAATTAGTGATAAAGTCCATGAGCAATTTTCTATAGTGAAGAAGAGCTCAGATTTTTACATGACTTCATCTGTAGTTTATCTATTAGCTATAAATATCCAATATAGGGCCCTCATTTGCAAGGGAAATCTTGGGATAGGTCTGAATGATTACTTGGTATATGATTTCTATCCTCTATTACAATACATAAATGTTAAACACCATTAAAAATGAGTGAACGATGCATTCATAATGCATATTGTTAAGGTGTTACAAGGGGATCTCATATCAAGGATGACCCATTCTACTTTAAGGTATTGGTAAATTGTTTCAGGTATTGGTTTATCCAATTCCCTAAATTTACCTATTTCTAAATTGAGGGATTATCTTGGGTTCCTTACAGGTTTCCAAAATACCCTACTGATATATTTGGTTGCTAGAATTGAATTGGTAGTTGTGTTCCTCACACTGCTTGTTGCATGAGAAACATTGAGCTAGGGTTCCTTACCACAAGAAACTAGGAAGAGGGTTGTATTCATGTCCTTTTGCACCTCCAATAGAAAATTTAGATGTTGAGATCAGATATTTTGGGTGCCAATTTCATAGTGTGAGAGGTTATGTTGATCGGTTGGGAAAAAGATAGAAACAAGTATGGAGGCATCATGCTCACTGACTACATATTGAGGAATTTTGGGCTAACTATAATAATGATCAAGAGGTTAGGAAAATGAATAACAAGAGAGTTACTTTGGGGTTTATCTACACTCTTAATATTTTTATAGTTTCAAGTCAACTGTAGGAAGATGATAAGCTTCTTGATGATGAAGTATACAATAAGGTTTTCAATCTACCTCTTCCATTGCTTGATTGGATAGAATAAGAGGAGATTGACCTTGATGAGATTACTCATTTGGTGCTGATGAGGATGAAAATATGGGTTGATGCATAGGTATCCCTTATCAAGGCTAAGAACATCAAGCTCATGTACGGTGAGAAGGATAAAAAGGAGGCTTAGGAGAGTGATGATAATGGGCATACAAATGAAGAAGAAACTAGTGAAACATTTGGCACAAAATCTACCACTAAATATGTTGCCTCTCCTCCAAAGAAAATGAAAAAAGGAGAAAAGAAGCTCAAAAGAGACACGCAACAGAGAAGCATAGGGTATATAAAAGGAAAATTGTGAAAGGTAGTAGGCCTACGTCCAAGAAGGCTAAGAAGGTAGGTACATTCATGATGGAGATAATTCAAGAGGAATCCTCACTGTCGACAGACTCTTAGGTTCTACCTTCTTCTCGTATTTTTTCTCCACTAGCTTTGGTTTCCACTCCACCACAACCACCTTCTTCCTTTTTCTCTTCCTCCTCCCATCCTTTCTTTTCAAGCTATCATTGATTTTCAATTCATCTCACATCTTACACCCCTTCCACTTTTTCTATCTTAGTGGAGTCTTCACCTTCACCCTCAACCACTTATCCTTCTTCCTCCTCTCTTTCAACACATTGCTTCACCATCTCAACTTTACCACCTACCATCCCTTCAATCACTTCTTCTACTTTTTTAAGCCTTTCAAAGTCTTTCTTGGCTCATTTGAGAGTTTTTCCTAAATCAATGTTAGATGTCTTGCTATCTCTTGTAAATAGAGCCTTATTGAGATAGCTTGTGTTTGCCTCTCCTCCCTCTCCTTCTCAACTAGTTCTAGAGCCACCCTCTATGGAGAGTGTAGATAATATTTTTCAAGAAATGAAGGAATAGGAACAAAAAATTTGGAATACATTCCTATAGCAAAAGAAGTATCAAATGCATTAGAACATGATGAGTAGACTATTGAGGGAAACAAAATTAAAATTGTATAGCCCGAATAAGAAGAGAAAGTTGAAGAAACCAGAGATGAAGGGATACACAAGGAAGAAATTAGAATAGATAAGTAGCTAGAAGAATAAAAGATTGAACAATGAAAAATATGAAAAGTGATGAGTGGTGATGTACCACTATTTTCCTATTTTCACTCAAATATGTCCTAGGATCCCAAATTGGATTGAGTATCAACCCAAAGGGTGAGTCAATTCTCAACAAGGAAGACCTACGAGGGGTTATTTTAGTCTTTCAATGGTTCACCACCAAGTAAAAGCTTAGAAAACACACTTTGACATTCAACTTACAAAACCTAGTAATGCAAGCTAAATGAAGGGTGCAAATGATGAAATTAAGCAACAAAAAATTAGTGTGTGTACCTGGGAAGTTTGGAAATGTGAAGAGGATTTTGGAAATGGAAAAATGTTGTTAAAATATGCTAGGGAGGACTAAGACACCCTTACTGTTGACTTAGTATTACTACTATTTTTTAGGGGAAATGCAGAATCTTCGGATGTCAGAACTAGATATGGAGGAATCTCTAAACAATACCCTTGGGAGGACTAAGATTCCCTAAGCAGAAAATTAGTCCTATTCTAAAATTATGGAATCTCTGAAATTGGTCCTAAGGCTCAAGGTTTTCACTTCCTTCTTCTCAGATCTCAGGTCTTGAAACTTCTGGATTTGGCCTATATGTGAGTTTCCGTGAAGATGACAACTTTGCAAATTTACTCTTCAAATGATCTTCAAATCTTCAACCTAAATCTGCAATCACAAACACATAAGAGAGGGAAAATTTGTTGATTCTTAGTAAATGGGTGTTTTCCTTGGTCAAACCCCTTGTTGGTAATTAAACCTTGAAATGAAATAGAATAATGAAGGAAAATGATGAATGAACATGAAATGTTACAACTCACCAAAACCTTGTAATAAGGTGTTGCAAATATTCTTGAAATGGTTGCAATTAATGGTGTTCTTGACTCTTCCTTGTATGATGTTGATATTGGATGAAACACTTGCTTAAATCATAAACCCTACATCACAATTATTAGCACAATAACAAACACGATGCCACAATATCCTTGATATGATAATTGAATCTTGATGATGGCTCCAAATGCTTGATGAATTTCTCCCAATCTCATAAAATTTCCTTAGGAACTTGACTGCTTGTTATGATAAAATTATTGAAAGAACCTTGTATTTATACTTATCTATGCTTAATATCTCGAAATTACACCACAACAAGCCAACATATGAAATCATTAATTAAAGGAGGCTAAATCCCACTAAGATTTAAAATTAAATCTTGAAAATACCTTAAGGGGGCTAAGATTCCCTAGGTGACATCTTAGTCCTAACCCAAAAATTATAGACACACAACTAGAATCATGAAATTATCATTTCCCCTTTGCTGTTTGTTAGGATTAGCCATAAAAAGATACAATTCATTAGGCTTGTGGATGTAAAATAGGACCAATTAAGACATAAATAGAGATAAATAAAGCAAGGCAAGCCCAAACAAGTGTGAAAATCTAGGGGTATGCATTTTCCTACACTGCATTTAGCCCCCACTTTAGTGAGAGTATGAACTTGCTTCAAACTCACACTAAAGTAGCCAACCACACAATCATAAGGGGTTCAAATGTACAAATGCTAGTATGATAGGATGACAACAATCAAGAGGGTCGGCAAGCCCCTAGGATCAAGATCTTATGACAAACCAACATAGGCACAAAGGAACACACTTGTGGATGATATATGAAGCCATAACTAGATCCTAAACATACACCATCAATGATATAAAAAGGAAAAAAAGGAAAAATAAAAATGCAATGGATCAAGCTTTGACTGTTTGTCCAATGTGTTGTGGACCGGGTCTAGGTTGTTTGTCCAAAAGAGGTTTACAAGTGGAATGCGTTGTCCACTATGCAAACAAAACACATGCTCACAAGTGCTAGTGAAGCTAGTTGTCCACTAGGTGATCCCCAATAGGTCCATATCAAAGCCATACCCCCATGACTATGATAAGGACAAAAGGAAAAAAACATTCTCACAAGGGCTAGTGAAGCTATGTGTTCACTAGGTGAGCCCCAAGGGACCATATCAAAGCCATACCTCCATGAATTTAATAAGGTACAAAAATGAATGCTCACAATGGCTAGTGAAGCTAGTTGTTCACTAGGTGAGCTCTAGGGGATAATATCAAATCTATACCTCCAAAAATTTAATAGGGTACAAGAAGGGAAAAAATGCAATAGGAAAGAGGGATGTTGAAAGGGATTTTTCTTAGTTTTTGTGAGGTCTTAATCTTAGGGGAAATCATTTCTAATGTCCAAGAGAAGACCAATCAAAGGATAAAAGACTCACAACATAGGGAATGTAGTTTATTACATCACCACTAAGAGGAATATAATATGCTAAGATAGATCAAGCTCTTGAAGGAAATTACTCCCAATGTCACCAGAAAGAGTAAAACACATCACATGAAGTCATGCCAAACTAATGCCAATATATGCTCCCACTTTAAAGAAATTTCTAAACACCATGTTGTGAGAAATTAATTTAAAGTAGCCAAAATATGAAAAAGGAAAAGATGGTTGCCCCCTAGAAAAACATAAGGGATCTATGGATTTGAGGTCCATATCTATCTTTGCTACAATGATATTAGAGAGCTTGGAATTGTCATCATTCCCCAAATACACATAGAATTCAAAGAATAACACAAAGAGAGTGAAAACAAAAATAAACCTTTTGGGTCAACATGGAAGAAATATAAGGTTTCTTGATGCCTTGCATCATCCCCAAAAGGAAAACACGAGACAAAAATGAAAGGAAAAACAAAGATAATGAAAAATATTTTAAGTCAACATGGAAGAGACATAGGGAGTCTTGACGCCTTGCGTCATGCCCAAAAGGAAAACACGAGTTAAAAATTAAAGGAAAAGTAAAGATAATGAAATATATTTTGGGTCAACATGCAAGAGACATAGGGTGTCTTGATGCCTTGTGTCATCCCCAAAAGGAAAACAAAAGAAAAAAATGAAAGTAAAAGTAAAGATAATGAAAAATATTTTGGGTCAACATGGAAGAGACATGGGGTTCCTTGATGCCTTGCGTCATCCCCAAAAGGAAGACACATGACAAAAATGAAAGGAAAAGTAAAGATAAAGAAAAATGAAAGGGAAAAACCAAAGAAAAAGCTTACAACATATAGAAGAATGAAGGTATTGTAATTTATTGTTGCTACTAGCCCAAATAGGTAGAGTTTATCTTTTACCAGTGAAAATAAGGTACATTTTAACTTTGCTATGTCACATTCATGTGCATAAAGAAATATCAAAAGACTAAAATACTACATTGCATTATGCAAATGCATATAACATAACATAGAAGAAAGTACATAATCTTTTCAAAAATATAGTCTTTATTGATAATAAAAATAAATGGTGTCCCACACAAGCTGTGTGACTAACTGTCAGAATGCATATAATGGAAAAATCTATAAATTTATAGATACAAAATAGAAAGAATGCACATAAAGAGAAAGGGGACCCATCATTTCCTAAATGACGAATCTCGGTTGCTTTGTTCTACATTATCTTCTGCCCCTCTTGCTTGTCCTACTTTCAGTTGATGCTCTCCTTGCTGCTCCTAGGTTCCCTGCATATGTGTGAGAAGAGTGTTGTTAGAGCAATGAAGGATCACCAGTCAAAATATGGGAATACATTTATAAACATATAATTTGATCGTCATGTGCATTCAAATAGCCAAGCATACCATAGATGTCCAGGGAAAAAAAAGGAATCATCAATCACATCTACCATATGCTTTTTTTTTAATCTAACATGTTTGCTTTTTGTGTAGGTATAGGTGAAATCCTTGTTATTGTTTTATTTCATTTGATTACAACACGTGGGATAATTCTGGCTCCCACAAGTGTTGAGCCCAATGTGCTATCATTTTTTGTTTTAACAAGATAAGCTTGTTATGTCTTCCATGACACTATGATGCAATAAAGGATCAATTTATCATTCATAGCAATAAAGTTGATGAATTCACTAGTTTTAATAATAAACTAATGCTTAATGGAATAATAGTTTCCTAAAAGACTAAACAATGGTACTCATTGAGTATAGTGAGCATAATGAAAATATAGGATTGGTGAAGAACATGAACAATGAAAGTTGGGGTATTCAAAGAAAGGGATGCACACAGGACACTACATGCCATTATTTAAGGGTAGGAGTATGTAGATGATAGCAAAATATAGTAACTCTACCTTTGGTTATAATTGATCTTGACTCAAAATATGAAAGAGAGACTTGACTTTGAAATTGCTACAATGATAATTGTAAAGGGTGAGCCTATTGCATAGATTTAGTATTTACAAAATGCAAGTGGAAACTTTAAAAGATTGACTATGATCATAAGAGAATAACATTATAAATGCATTTTAAGTATTGTTATCTTTAGTGGACAATTGCTATAGTAGGAAAAATGAATACACCATAAGAGGGAACAATGAACCATCACTATGGCATTCCTGATGATTTTTTTGAACATTACAACAACAATATAGCCTTGAGAGCACCTATGAATGACAATGCAAAGGATAGAGCAAGTAAGTGTTTGTAACCTTTTCCTAGGAGATCTCTTGCATTTATTTTTAAAAGGGTATATAAGAATGATGTTTGGAGCCTTATAAGTATTATTCCTAGGAACAACAAATGGTGCCAAATCCTAAGGAGATAATCCTCATGATTGTAGTTTTAAACAATGCACAGTAAATAGTGTTATGGGCAATCTATCAATATCACAAGGAACTGGACCATTTCTTTAGTTTTGCACAGTATACCACTATTGCCCAATGCATTACTAAAGGCTCCATGAAATAAATAATTGATGGTAGTCTCAATATTAAGGAGGTAGTAGATTGCTTGGGGTTGTAATGCCATAAAAAGGTAGGATAGTCTTGACAATCATCATACTATAAGGTTTGGTGACAAAGATTTTGAGTAGTGTCAAGCAGTGACAGTCATAAAACATCTTTCATAGTAAAGCCTTGGAGGGATAGTTTTAATGGAAAAGAAATAGAAGGCATATAACATAGAAGGGAATCTTCATGATAGTAATGGTATGAAAGTAACCATGACATGATCAAGTACAAAGATTATGATCACAATGAAAGGTATCTTTCTGTGCTAAATCACAAGCCATAGTCGTGACTAATATAAAAGCAAATGGGTACATAAATGAAAACCCATAAACTTGTGAAAGATGAAACCCTTAGGGTTTGTTACCATTCTCCTCCATAAAATGCAAAGAAACTTTTATCCAATCTTGGAATGGTAAAACTCATGGAGTTTTGCAAAGAAATAAAAAGTTTTAAATCTATTTACAGAATCTTTGAGTTATAGGTAATAGAGCATGAAAGGAGAGTTTATTATCTTCTTTAGGAAATAGAAAAAAAGAAAACCATGGCCTAGGGTTTTTGATCCGAGCCAAGAATATAGATCAAAAACCTTTAATCTTTGCATAGGATAAATAAAGAGTGTAGAGAGAGAGAGGAGATCTCTACTGGGAATGCATCTTTCTTCACATACATCGAAACCCACTTTGGGTTTGCTAGAGAAGAGAAAATGTAGAATGGAATATTGAAGGATTCAAGCTTTTCAAGTTTGGAAACAACTAAAAAATACATTTCTAAAGGCCTTCTTAGCCACAACTTGACATACAAAAGAATTTTTCTTTCAATTTTTTGTTGAAGAAGAACAAAATGTATAGAAGGAGAAAGAATGAATAGAGGCACGGGTGTTTTGGTAACCCAATAGAAAATCTTAATACCTACAAAATGATAGTTCCATGACCATTGAAACAAGTTGGCCTTTGCATTTTTAGAAAAGAAACAAAATATATAGAAAATGTCAAAGTTTCTTCATGAAAATATAGGTAATCTCCCATATATGTGTGGAAAATGATAGAGGGAAGCATAAAATAAAGATATATTCATATTTCTACAATAAGTTCAATTTTGATCATTTGTTTCTTCAGAAAAATGCAATGAAACAACAGTTAAATGCTTACCTAGCACATAGAAGCCATTGTTTTCCAGGAAATGTAGGGCAATGGTCTCTGAAACTACCTAAATCCAACATAAAACAAATTACTCAAAACCCTATGCTGGCTGGGAAGAAGAATCCAAAGTTTGATAGGTAGAAAATGAAATGCCTTTTGTCTTCTTTCCATCGATTTTGTGTTTAGGGTTTTCAAACCCTATCTTTTGGCTAACCAAAAAGTGGCATTTTATCACTTCATTTTAAAATTGCAACACAAATTAATGTATGGCATGGGATAACACTTACAAGTCTTATGCCTTGTGATTATTTTTCCTTATGTATGCCATGTAATGGAGTCTTTATGGCTTGTTTTTGTTTTGACCCATGAATGGTCAAACTACTTGTAATTTTGAATTTGTTTGAAATGTAAAGTACTTTGTCAAGTTATGTTTTTATAAATCACTTAATCAAAGCTACTATTTTAAATGCAAAAGTAAGGTGTCATGCCTTGTAAACGAATTGAGAGCATATATATAGTTGGGAATTTATTCTTTGCAAGAATATAGGGGTGGTTGAAGTAGTTGATCAAGCATGTGGAGAGCATATAGGAGCTTTTACTCACTTTGTTTGAGGTTATGAGAGCATCTAGGGTGTGGTTTTGCATGTCATTATGTTTGGTATGGTCAAACTTGGTTTTTTCCACACATGGGAGCTCTTTTGGAGGAGATTCAATTGCTAGATTCTTAGCATTTTGGGGGTATCCAACCCAACTCAATTTCTAGATCCTCTTTTGGTGGATTTTTGGAGGGATTTGGAGATATAGTCACTTTGCTAACTCATTTGTATTCAATTTTGATTATGCACTTTTATGGACTTAGTGACTTTTCAGTCTTGAGATAGTTTTGCCATACTTTTGCAACTCATTTTTGGATATGAAAGATAGTGAAGGCCTTGGATATCATTGATTTGAAGTTTTTCCTACTTGTTCTTTGCATTATTGTGTGCACTCAAGTGATTGATCAAGTCATTTGTGAGCTTTTGTCCATTTCCTTATAACTTTCTCTCAGATTTTAGCACCTTTATACAAAAGTATGTTAATGCAGGTTGCAAACTATGTAAAAACATGCAAATGAATTTTAGTTGTGGAGTTATCTTCCTCCTAGGAGTTTGAACATTAGGACCTCTTTGTGAAACACTTATGAAAAGGGATGCAGTAATGACTTGTGCAAGTTTAATTTATGTTATTGTATTCAAGTGTTTGTAGACTGAGTTTTATGTCCTAGTTTAGTTTGGTGTATCACCTTCTTAGTTTCATTTTTCATCATTTTCATTTTATGCATTTTTTTCTCTTCCCCTTTTCCTTGCCTGAATAGTAGAGTAGTTTAGGTGATAACCATATAGGAAGCTGACCTTCTTCGAAGGTTGATCTTTATTTTCAAAGAGCACACTTTTATAGGTCTTCCAATGTTTCATTGAGTGGTCGAACATGGATCAACAAAGGGTGCACATTTAGGTGATAAGAATTTTGGCATGCCCGGTGGGACTGTTGAATCAAGACAGTTTTAAAAATACATATTTTGCTAGTTTTGATATGCAACTAGAAGATTTCAGACCTGTTCAAAGGTTGGTGAAGCATATTTGGTGACTCTGAGTGGGTAGTTTAGCAAAAACCAATGGAAAATAACATATGGAAAGGATACATACTAGGAGAAGTGATATTCCTTTCAAATATTTACAACCGTCCCTGCCCATAAGACAAGGTAGACCAACAAAAATAACCCTTGTTTCATCAAAGAGAGTTTATTCTACACATCCTAGTTTCAAACCAATAGTTGTAGTATCTGTAGCAAGTGTTTCAATTCCATTAGTTTTTGTACCTGTTAAACCAGTTCAGGTCAAACCAATGGCAACACAAAGGAATCAACCTTTTGTTCCATTTAATGGAGGAAACCCACTAAACTTGTAGCAACATGATGATATTCCTATGGATGCATTGAAAAGTTTACCTTTTTTCACATTGGAGGATCAAACTACTCCGATTGAGAATATCAGGGATGTGGCCTCATTATGTGGAGTTTATCACATCACTCAAGAAAATGTTGTAGTGAGATTGTTGGTTGCTTCACTAAAGAGGAAGGCCCTTCAGTGGTTTAGGGGTTTAGTAGTTGGTTCTATAGAAAACTAGGATGAGTTGGGAGCAACTTTGAACAAGCAGGTTGAAGACAAATCTAATCACTTGTCACTTGTTGAGAAAATGACTACAATTAAGAGAGCTCCTCAGGAGCAAATGATGGATTTGAACTTTTTTTCATGATACATGGGATAGGATTCATGCTAGAAAAAGACCTTCTCTAGAATATGCATTTCTTTATTACTTAAAGGCTCTTAATAGTGATATCTCAGTGATGATACAATCTATGGGAGGTACCACTTTACCAGCTGCATTTGACATTATAGTCAGGGTAGAAAATAGTCTTATCTAGGCTAGTAAGATTTCTCCTAGACCTCCAATGCCTATTTTCCCATAAATTCTACCTTCTATTCCTTTGCAAATACCACATTTTGCTCCTATACCCATTTTTCCAATATTACTAGTTGTTGTTAATAAGGATAAGGTTTTTCCAACCCCATCTCCTAAGCTACAAGAAATAAAGGGCTTACTTCAGTCCTTTGGAAATGAGTTAGTGACCATGAAAAACTAGCAATCACAAAATCTTAAGCCATATCAGCCTTAGAGTCAAGGGCATAATCAACCTTATCAGGCTAATAGGTAGCCATTTTAGGAAAAAAATCAAGGTGCAAGGTAGAATCTTAATCCAAGGTTGTTTCAAGCATATAATCCAACTCCAATTAGTTCAGCCAAAGAGCTTGTTCTAGTTCAAAACAACCTTATAGCTGACTATGAGTGGTTTTTTCCTTGTAACCAACCCCACAATCAAGCTACATGTTTAAATGGGGTTATCAATCAAGCATTGATGGTGCATAATGCCTCAAATATGAAAAATGTACCTAATGTGGAATATCCACAATAGTAGAATCTCCCTCCAAGTGATACAACTCTCATGAATTGAAAAGGAGAGGAATTATGTGGAGTGCATAGGGGTGATTCTCAAGTTGCAGCTAATACAATAGCTAAAAAGAGGGCTTTTGAGATTGAACAATCAACAAACAAAGAAAAGGAAGTTGTTGAACCATCCAAATCTTAAGTGCCATGCATATTACAAAGGAATACACAAGGTGCTACAAAGAAGCATCCTCACTTGCAAGTAGACAATGTTGTTGCAAGGATTCATCCAAAGGTAAACTCTACTCTGATGGAGCTTCCAATTTTTTTTGTAATTCCTAAGGATCCTATGGATTTAATGTTCACTTTAAACCCTCATCCCCATGCTTGGATAGGGTTTACCTCTAAAAACCTTTCCATTCTAATTCCATGTTAACTTACCCTATTGGTCTGTCGCCCTTTAAGTCATTACTTGAGCCATCATGTCCATTTATCTAATGGCCCCTCTGGCCTAGAACACTAGTCACCCAATCAACCATTGATTTTAATGTTTTCATAAGGTCGGGTCTTAATATTTCACAAATGACTTAAGCTTAAGTCATTTCATCAGCAAGGGTCAAATCACCATTGACCTAACAATGGCCCCTTTTTAATACTAATGTTTCCATGTGTGCAGGTTTTGAGATTCGAGACTGTAGGAAAGGATCCTAGTCGTACCCCACCAGTTTGCAAATGTAAAGTTCCAGCCAATTATGTAGTGCGAGGATGACAAGATGAAGACATGTGTCCTCATACAAACATGGGGCCCATTCTCCACTGTCTAGCTTGAGGCCCGTGGTTCTGAATCGATGGCCAAGATTAACTATTGGGGAAAATCTCCACCATTCCCCACTGACTCACAAGGAAAATATGAGTGCTCATTAAAGGTTGAAATATTAGCTAGATCTAGACGCGTGGATTAACCCACCAAGTTCTTGAGACATATAAAAGTTGCCGACAGAGGAGTAACCATTTGAGGTTCATCAATGCCATTGGCAAGAGACAAAAGGATGTAGCACTGCTAGAATTCAATCTTAGTCGGCATAAAGTTAGTTGTTTGATTTTCCATCTCATCGAGAGACCAATAACTAACATTCAAAATTAATAAATTGGCATGTGATAGTCATTTCATTCTGCAACTAGTAGACATTAATGACTTACTCTCTGCAAGTGTGATCAAATTGATCTTTGTGCGTGTGGAGACTTAATTGTTGGTAATCATGAAGTATGATATGCAAATTTCCATGCACTTGGGAAATAAATGGTGACAATACACATGCCAAGGAATTTCCAAGTTTTTGCATGTGTTTTCATTGAGCATTGATGATTGTTATCATCACATTGTTCAATAAATAGAAGTAGAGAGTTGTCATTTTTTCCAGTGCTATTTTTTGTCAAGTCTTCTAAGTTTTTGCAAAGATCTGAGGTTATGAGGATAGATTTTTCTAGTGGAGGATGAGTAATTATGGTGCTTCATCTATTCTAGTGTGGAGGTTTTCCTGACTTAATTCACAGGAGTCCCATGGTGAGGACCAGGAGCAAGGACAAAGTGCTCACAAGGATATCCATAGCAAGGGACCTACGCCTATTGTTACCAGATATAGCCATTGACTGAAGGGTCAAGCTGCAAGCTCGAAGGAAATTTGAGCATAAGGAGAAGAATCTGTTGGACCACTCGGGTATGTCTAGGATCATGATGGGCCGAAAGGTGGCAATATGTAAGTGATATGATGACCCATGTGGTTGATGACTTTTTACCCAAAATTGATGAAACAAAAAGAGTTTTTAAAGGAGATTCTCAGCTTTCCACCAATATAAATTATGCTTTATGTTGAATTTAATAAATAATTAATATTCATTTTTATTTGAATTACGACTAAAGTCCTGATTGATAGGTTGATTGAAAAACATCTATAGCTTTCAAATGGTATCACATTTTTTGAATCTGAAACATTTGTCATATTCTATGCTTCATATACTATAGGATTAAAAAAATAAAAAAATAATTTCATGAAGTTTTGACCAAGTTAAGGTGGTTAGACATACGAGTTTTATATTTTTAAAAGTTGTAAAAATTATAATTAATTTCCTTGGAAAAAAATTACAAAAAAATATGCATCACATCCGGACATGAGTCCTCTACTTATATCTAAAATATTATAAAAAAATATTCTCATTTTATTGTGGTTAGGGTGGTCAGACAGACATCTACTTCTTATTTTATCCTTAAAATTTAAGTACTACTGCATCCAAATTTCAAATTTTCACCAAATAGATATATATATCTTTTAAATAAACCTAGTAGTTTAGAAACTACATTCAATTTGCTACAAATTCTATTCTTATATATTTTTGAAATAATATAGATAACTTATTCAAATTTTTATTTCAAGTTGCCTAACTCTGATTTTTCTTTTTTTTTGCCACTTAAGGGCCTATTTTTTCCATGATGATCATGCACATACCCCCCCACTAGAGTTGAGAAAATAATTTGATATGGTCGTGGCTCTTTTGGATGAAAAAACTCGCCCATTGACATCATGGAAACCTCATCTAAAACTTAGACAAAGATGGATTCCAGCTATCACCACTACCTTGCAACTCTAGACCAAGCTCTAGCCCCTAGAGCAGAGGTATTGTCTATCTCTCCTTTGGCTATTAGGACTCCAAGCAAGCAAGATGGCGATGTACTGAAATAGGACAAGTTCAAGGAAGGAGTTGATATTTCACCTCCAATCCTCGTTATAATGAAAAGTGGGTGTGTGTATCATGGATGGTGTGTTGGTGGTGGAGGGTCTTTTGGTTGTTAAAAAAGGTGGTTTGTGAATGAAATTTTTGTGCTATTTGATAATCTTTGTGGCGATCACTTTCTCTCAGCATGCATGGCTTGTTTTTTGAGGTTTTAGATGTTGACTGTGTGCCCCCATGGTAGTATGAATGATGGATTTGTTGATTACTTGGAAGTTAATGAAAATTTTGGTGGCACTTTGTTTCTCCTCTTGGTGGTTGTTGCACGGGTGGTTTCCCTATTTTAACATAATTAGCATATGGGGAAAATTGGAAATGCAGTTGAAATTAAGACTAAAATGAAATATTGTAATGTGATATGCATCTTGAGGCAGAAGCTTGTTGGATCCCTTGCACTATAAAAGGGAATTCATGGCTCGTTTGTGGGGGTTCTAGTCTTTGGAGTCTTTAGGTCTTATATGTGAAAAGGGTAGAAACTAGAAGAATATCATAGAATAGATGGGCTGAATTTTCTTGGTCTTTCAATAGTGCATATGAAATCCTAAATAGTTTTGTAGAAATTGCTAATATCAAAATATATTTTATGCATAATTTATATGCTCTTCTCTATATATCTCTTGCAAATTTTAAATATAATATCAAGTTTATCTTGTTCATCTTCGAATGTTTCATTTGAATGCATGCCTTTATTTCTGCTTTGGTTGAAAGAATCGATTAAATGCTGAAATGAGGCCATGGATTTATGAGAGTTTATAGAGGATTTGGTAAGAAGTGATGTATTATGTATAGTGAGTTTTCATAATGCAATGCCTTATGAAAATAGTCCAAAATCATCAAATTTAAATAATTTATATGACTGATTGTAAGATGCATGACTCCATCACCCAATTGATGAAGACACTATTATATTCATTGTGGTATTTATCATTTGAATGATAATGATAGTATATAATGCTATGGACTCAGGATTAGACTACAAATATTTTAAAATTCATTTACTATGAGGCATGTGAGTGAGCTGTTATCCTTGTTCTTGGTGAATTGATAGTTATTTGCTTGAAGATTAGCCAACCTTTGAGTGAATTACACTATTTACCTTTGATAGGAACTGATCTGTGATTTACTATGTCATTTATTGAGATAGTCAAATAAAATGTGAAAGGAACACTCTCCTAGGTCCCACAGAGCCTAAAGTGTAGAAGGTATCAATCTTCGACTAAACCTTGTCAGTTGGCCATTCATTTTAAGGGTCTTGAGTATGGGAGTTGGCTACTCTTTAGAGATTCCTTAGGTGTAATGGAAAATCACCAATAGAATGGAATTTTTTTGGGGGAAACACTCATTCTCCAAATGCAGATAAAATGCAGAGTCAAGTGATGTAGCAAATTTGAATGTCTTGTTCAAATATTGTCAAATTCTTGAACCTGGTAGACAATTGGAGTGTAGTAAATATTGGAGGATCCGAATGTGACTCTATTGTGGAAGAGAGCCCAAAACATGTATTATTTGTGAAGGAACTTCATCACATTTGAAGTTCAATACTTTTTAAAGGAGGTGGTGAATTTGATTCAAAGAACCTGATAAAGCATACATCGATTGCTCATATCTTCATTTTCAAAGACAACAGATAGTCAGCCACTACGAATTGCCAGGTATTTTCATAGAATTTGAAGAAATCAGAGAATATTACGAGTAAATCAAGATAAATTTCCCATGTTTGAGATGTAAATGATTCCCTAGTAGGTGAATTAGCACTATAAGAGGGAATAGTAGTAAGAATTTAGCATTCCTTTGTGTATAAGTTGAAATTTGTGCATTACGACAAATGAAGCCATGTTAAATTGTTAGATCTTAGGAAGAATTTGTGAAGGATACACATGCTAGAGGCTTAGGATCATATTTGTAAAAGGAGTTAATGTAATATTGTATAATTGCATTTTATATTATAAATTCCTTTTCAAGAATTAAAGGTGAATTGCCAATTTATACCATTTGGTGTAAGTATGGACAAAAGCATATAAGGTGAACAATCATTCTCTCACCAAGAAAATTTTAGTACTAATAGGTACAAGGCCATCAACTTTGACAATATTTGTGGATATCCAAATATTGTACCACCCAAGATTAGGGATAAGATACCAAAGTTCAATGGTGACAAGTCAAAATCAGCAAGGAAGCATGTGCAAGAATTTGCTGATGTGATGGGTGATTATGAAATATATTATGAAGACGTGGTTATGAAGTTATATGTTCAATCATTGAAAGGAGATGCAACAACCTTGTTCTCTTTCCTGCTAGTGTCCTTTCTACATTGATGGAACGAACCTAAGGTAGTTTTCATGGAGCAATTTGGTGAAATGGTAAATCCAAGTGTCGTGAGGAAGAACTTCATGGATATCTCCAGGGATAAGGGAGAATTAATCCCTACCTTCAACCTTAGATTTTCAAAGGTTATAAGGGAAATCCTTGAACATATGAGACCAAATGATGCTGAACGTTTGGTTGTATATCTAGGAGCTTTTGATAGTAATAGGAGCTACTTATTAAGAGATAAAGAGCTTGCTACATTACAACAAACTTACCAAGAGGCCATGAATATTGAGAATAATTTGAAATACTCAATCATGAAGGGACCTGTGATTGCTAGCATGGTTAGCTCTAATAGAATTTAGGCTATTCAGCTAAATCAATCAAGGAATAAAAGTTTTTTTCAATAAAATAAGCTCATGGATGTCACATCTATACTATTCCTACAAAATGTAGAACATGAGCAAGCATCAATTTCATAGCAACAAAGTTTAGGGAAATCTGACTTGATTATCTTTGTTAGAAAGTTGCATGAGATGAAGAGACATGTAAACAAGTCACCATATGGCTTGTTTTCAAGGTTCTTGGATGTTCTGATGGAGATACAAATGAGTTTTAGGCCTAGTGATTTGATGTGCATTAATTTGTGTAAGGAAATCCTAGGAGCGCATCTAGTGAAAACTCCATATAGTAGTGCCTTCGATAACTTTGATTTCGATTAGGTTGCCTCAAAGACACGTACAACTATGTCCTAAAGACGAAACAGACACAGTTATTTCCACATTAATCCTTCTGAGAGAAACATATGTAGGTTTAACAACAATCAACAACATAGATGAAAGACACTACAAAAAATAGAACACAAATTTTACGTGGGGGAAACCCTTTCAGGTAAAAAACCCCACTCTCTAAAGTTTGAGCCATTGTATTATTCAGCAACAATGGTTACAATACAATTGTAGGCTCTTAGCCTTTTCAAAGATTACATCTTGTTCATCTAGATACAACTGGTAGAAAACACCCCCAGAGAGATCAAACATAGCATTCATGTTCAGGAGAGATTCTAGCATAACCCTACCTCTCTCACTATCTACTTTGACCTCATGACTCAAGCCTTTCAACCAACCACTCAGCCTTTCTCTATCGATCTCTCTCTGGCTCTCAGCTCTTCAGCTTCTCGGTTTTTCAACCTGATCAACCCCCTTCTACAAAATGTCTAATGCATACATATATGCATTCATTCTCAATAGGATCTTTGTGAATCAGTTCAAGATCACACTTCAGCAATCTACCAACTCAGCATCCCTATCATCATAGATGTTTCCACTCTTGTCTAGATTTTTCCTTTCAGACCATTTAGAAAATCCAACCGCCAACCATTTGAATTTTTCTTCCTCTGATTGGTCCACATGCACCACGTCAGACAGTCTTCACTCGGTCAACAGTGATCAACTTGTGTTGTATGTCGGTGAGACACTAGAAGTGTCTCCCTGATGCCACAAGACCTGAGTACATGTTGTCGCCAAGTGTTCTCTCCATCGACAATATGTTCCATCGAGCTTACAAGCTACATCAACCTTAGTAAGCACATTGGTGAGACTATCGCTATCGCTAGGAGTTCACATCAAGTCTTCAAGTCATACTGAAGCCCAGATAGTTGCCAAGAGTCATACCGATATCAGGTTTCCCATCGGCAAGACAATTGCTCTTTGCCAAGAGATAATACCAATGCCTCCATGTACTTCGAAGTCTCCCATCGGCCAGACATTCCATCTTCACTAAGAATTCATACCAAGCTTAGGAGTCATACCGAATACATTCAAGAGTCAGTGAGACTTATTATCTTCGCCAAGACCTTATACCAAGGTCTTAATTCATCCTGAGCACTGCATTCACCAGTCAGCAAGACTTATGTCTTTTGTCGAGACCACATACCAAGCACCCATGTCTTGCTGAGTCAGCAAGACATTTGACTTTGCCAAGACCTTTTATCAGGTGCCGAGAGCTACACCAATGACTTTAGTTGCATCCCCGTCTGTGAGACCAACACTTGTCGCCAAGACTTCATGTTGAAGTCTCCAGGTTACCATGAGCTCACCTTTCGCCAGGAGTCATGCCAAATGCATCCCAAACCGTTGGTGAGAAAAATGCCCATTGCCAAGACTTCATAGTGAAGCCTTTAGTTCATATCGATGTGTTCCACTATCGGAGAGAGAATCAACCTTCAGCAAGACTTCTTACGGAGGTTTCCATGATATCCTGAAACCACTTCTCACCAAGAGTCACACCAAACCGATGACCCCACAAGCTATCAGAAAGACTTTCAATATTTGATGAGACATCACATCAAAACAAGCCTTTCGGCCAAGGGTCTTCCTGATATCTCTGAAGGTTACATTGTCACCAAGACAATCCTTCATCCTTGAGACTTCATATCAAGACCCCTAAGCTACTTCGAGTGTATATAATCGGCCATACATCTCCCAGTTGCCAAGAGATTTTCCTGAATGTTTAAGTCACCTTGATGACTACAATCAGCTAGACATCTCCCTGTCACTAGGACCACATATCGACTACCCCGACGACTCCAAGAGAAAACATATCGGTGAGACAACCCTCCATCGCTAAGACTTCATATTGAAGCAAACAGGTTACATCGATGACTCCAGTTGCCATAGGTCACACCGACATACGCTAGGCACCCGATAACAAACCCTTTTGTCGCCGAGACATTTCCACTCTGCAAAGGGTTATAGTGAATGCACCAAGTCATAGCGATAGGTCCATTTGGCAAGATAGAAGCAAAGTCACATCGACATGAACAAAACACAAGATTACTGAACTGTTAGTCAGCCAAACACCATGAATGTCACAATGAGCATGCTTTCTTAGGGGATTTAGCCTGTGAGATTGAGGCACATTTTCCAACAATCTCCCACTTGACGAAGAAACATAGGCACCTCCAAAGCAACCATGAACTAAGATCACTCTAGCTCCACCAGTTCAAAACCCTGCAATATTCAAGGCACCTAATCAACATGATTCAACAGATAAAAGTCCACAAAACAATCTACAACAAAGACTAGGTATCCAACTACAACTCACTAACCAACAAAGCAATCAACCACAACCTTCTAGGAAAACACATAGATCTCAACATGCTCTCATGCTCCATCAATAAATTAGCTCCAACATCCAAGATGTTCACCTTTAGGCAACAATCCTGTCATCTTCCAACATGCCACCTATGGAAGAAGAATACAAAGCCAAGGTGTATAAGCACCATTCAAACGAACACAAGCAAAAGATCCCAGTGATCTCACCAACAAGATACTGCTACCACTTCAATGTGTTCAAAATGCTATATAGAAGCAATATCAACTTCAAAGCTTCAAACAAAACACAATAGTGAAGTCATTATCTAGAAACAAGATACAAAACATCAGTTAGAACAACAATTAGACTGACTTCTTCCATCTAATTGATAACCCACACGACTTAAAATAACACCCATAGTTCATGCTATACCATCCAATCTTACATACCTCAATTGGTATCAACATTAGTAAACTTCTGCCAATCCATTAATAGAAAATACAAGTTCTAGTGTCAACCAGTCAAAGAAGACAAGACACATATAGGAACTCCCACTGTCAGAGTAATTTAGATCTTAAAGATCAAAGGCACAACAAGTCTACCAATTTTATCACATAGAAAATGTAACCATGTAGTACTAAGGAAATATCCACAATGATATGCACAACCTGCAACAACTTGCCACAAGAACTCTCACCACAAACCTTCACGGCAACAGAGAGAAACACTGCACATCATCTTCCTGTAGAACATCCTCCTACATACACTTCTAACAGCCAGCTGTGTCAAGGATGATCTTCTTCATATCCCAAAAGAAAGCCTTAACAACATCCATCCATTCAATTACCAAGATCAAACTATCTTTAAAACCAACATGGATGTAAGAATCTCAAAGAAGATCAAGCTTGTTCATTTCCCATTTTAGGAAATCAGCCCATACATCATCTCCTACCAATTCTCATTAGTAACAAGGAGATAAAAGAAACTGTACAACTTCCACTATGAATCTTCCAGAATCATTAAACAGTAATTCAAGATCCATGCCATGAAACTAAACTTAATAAAACACATCTAAAAAATATAATGGGCCACATACCTTTCAGATAAACTACCGAGAAGACCAAGAGTGGGAATGAGAATACTCCTTCAAGATATACAAGTCATCATGACTAATCCAAGGGAAATTTCCTCATAGGTCTCTTATTGAACTCACGTTCAACCAAGGTGAAGGCTTCTCAGACTTTTTGCTGAACAATTTTAACAAGAGTAACAAGTAGCAACACATCTCTCATAAGAGAAAAACAACCTCACCTTATTCTTCATGTATCCATGAGTACTAGCAACTGATCATCTCAAGCTAAAATTCAACTACATTACTGCACTAACACAGAGTATCAAGCAAGTAATCAAAGCACTCAATACACAGAAAATTTCCAATCAAGAACTTATCATGACATCATGATCTACACATCCCCATAGGAGATCCCATGCCTCAGGCGACTTTTCCATTGTCTCAAGTACAATGCACAATGCCAAAACTCTAGCGTACAAGAAAGAGTATACCATGACATACAACAAATAGACTTAAACCAACATCACCTGTCAAGCACCACCAACACCTTTGCCAAAGACTCCAAGCATCCTCCATGGTTCCAAGATGTTGCAAATATTTAAATAATGTCAATGCAAAAGTACAAGAACCCTTCTACAACACTAAAGAAGATGATTCACCACCATGTGATGAACCCATAGTCAATGCTAGAGCTCCCACTAAAACGTGACATCTGAGCTCTCCAAGCATCATGACCACCTGCTATAGGTTCCCATAACCAACTATTCAGGTACTCAGTAGTATCCATCCTCTCATCTCAAAGCAATCACACCAATGCACAAGTGAGCATAGACAATGCCAATTAACAAGTTTGTACCAACAATGAATCAACCTCGTGGATATAGATAGTCCACATCCGAGTTGTCTTATAGCAAACATGTAGGTAAAGACAGCCCACAACATTGTACAACCCGTAGATCCATTCAACAAAAATGTGCAAACCCATCGTTGCATTGGAAACTGCATCACTGAGATATCAAAGAGAATAACCATGTAGACAACATGACTCAAACACCAGATCACACCAGATCTGACTTGCCAAACATGTCCACAATGAGCACCATAATCAAGAAACACCACCACAAGAATGCTGAGTGAGAAATAACTTACCAACACTCCCATGTAGAGAAGAAAACATACCTCCTCAAACCATGCACCAAGCATGCATGCAGACCTGCAACTATCTCACCCAACAACACCCCAAAAGGCCAATACCTAGACAATAGCTTATCAACAACTCCACATGATCACAAGTTTTTGCTTAACCGTGTAAAACCTACAAAACCATAGGGCCATGCAAGTACAAAATATCCTTAGAAAGGAAACAATAGTTCAAGAGAGTCCAGACCCCTTTCAAGCCAACTCTAAACCACCAGCATGTACATGCATCCGAGAAAGAGAGAAAGGCTATTTCAGAAGCTTGCAAATCATCTAATGATTAACTTCATAGCCTTCAAGCATTCGAGGTTAACAGGAAACAATGATTTCCAACACTAGGAAGCACCACCTAGCATAAACACTCTGAAAAATCCACCTCATACTTCAAGGTTAAACCTCTACCAACCAAGAGATATAGATCACAACATGATCAACTCCATTTTCCATCTTGACCATCCTTCAAGCTGCATGTTGTCTCAGAATACCACAAGGCTTCCACTCATCAAAGGATCAATCCATCTATTCACTCCTCCAGATTTCTTCCATCCCATCAAGCTAAGAAATCTTCACAGGGGAAATATCCACAACCATCAACCAAAAGAAGGCTCTGATACCACTTGTAAGGAAATCCTAGGAGCACATCTAGTGAAAACTCCATACAGCAGTCCCTTCGGTAACTTTTATTTCAATTAGGTTGCCTCAAAGACACGTACAACTATGTCCTAAAGCAGAAATAGACATATTTATTTCAACATTAATCCTTCTGAGAGAAAAATATGTAGATTCAACAACAATCAACAACACAAATGAAAGACACTATAGAAAATAGAACACAAAGATTTTACGTGGGGAAAACCCTTTCAGGTAAAAAACAACACTCTCCAAAGTTCGAGCCATTGTATTATTCAGCAACAATGGTTATAATACAATTGTAGGCTCTTAGCCTTTTTAGAGATTACATCTTGTTCATCTAGATACAACTGGTAGCAAACACCCCCAGAGAGATCAACCATAACATTCATGTTCAGGAGAGATTCCAGCATAACCCTACCTCTCTCACTATCTGCTTCGACCTCATGACTCCAGCCTTTCAGCCAGCCACTCGGCCTTTCTCTATTGATCTCTCTCTGGCTCTCAGCTCTTCAGCTTCTCAGCTTGTCAACCTGATCAACCCCCTTCTATAGAATGTCCAATGCATACATATATGCATTCTTTCTCAACAGGATCTTTGTGAATTGGTTCAAGATCACACTTCAGCAATCTACCAACTCAGCATCCCTATCATCGTAGATGTTTCCACTCCTGTGCAAATTTTTCCTTTCAGACTGTTCAGAAAATCCAACCACCAACTATTTGAATTTTTCTTCCTCTGAATTGTCAACGTACACCACGTCAGACAGTCTTCACTCGGTCAACAACAATCAACTTGTGTCGCATGTTGGTGAGACACTAGAAGTGTCTCCTCAATGCCACAAGACCTGATTATATGTTGTTGCCAAGTGTCCTCTCCATCGAAAAGAGGTTCCACTGAGCTTACAAGTTACATCGACCTCAACAAGCACATCGGTGAGACTATCACTATCGCCAGGAGTTCACATCGAGTCTTCAAGTCATACTGAAGCCCAAATAGTCACCAAGAGTCATATCGATATTAGGTTTCCCATCGGCAAGACAATCACTCTTTGCCAAGTGATAATACTGATGCCTCCATGTTACTCTGAAGTCTCCCATTGGCTAGACATTCCATCTTCGCTAAGACTTCATACCGAGCTCAGGAGTGATACCAAACACATTCAAGAGTCGGCGAGACTTATCGTCTTCACCAAGACCTTATACAGAGGTCTTAAGTCACCCTGAGTGCTACATTCACAAGTTGGCAAGACTTATGTCTTTCACCGAGACCACATACCAAGCACCCATGTCTTTCCGAGTCGGCAAGACATTTGAATTCTCCAAGACCTTTTACTAGGCACCGAGAGCTACACTGATGACTTTAGTTGCATCCCCATCGGCGAGACCAACACCTGTCACCAAGAATTCATGCCGAAGTCTCCAGGTTACCCCGAGCTCACCTCTCACCAGGAGTCATGCCAAACGTATCCCACACCATCGGTGAGACAAATGCCCATCGCCAAGATTTCATAGCGAAGCCTTCAGGTCATATCAATGTGTTCCACTGTCAGTGAGAGAGTCAACCTTCAGCAAGACTTCTTACTGAGGTTTCCATGATATCCCAAAACCACTTCTCGCCAAGAGTCACATCGAGCCGATGACCCAACAAGCTGTCGGTGAGACTTCTCATATTCGATGAGACATCATATCGAAACAAGCCTTTTGGCCAAGGGTCTTCCCGATATCTCTGAAGGTTACATTGTCGCCAAGACAATCCTTCATCACTGAGACTTCATATCTTGACCTTTAAGGTACTCCGAGTGTATACAGTTGGCCAAACATCTCCCAGTCACCAAGAGATCTTCCTGAATGTTCAAGTCACCCCGATGACTACAATCGGTGAGACATCTCCCTGTCGCTAGGACCACATACCGACTACCCTGACGGCTCCAGGAGAAAACATATCAGTGATAGAACCCTCCATCGCTAAGACTTCATATTGAAGAAAATAGGTTACACTGATGACTCCATTTGCCATAGGTCACACCGAAATATGCTAGGAACCCGATAACAAACCCTTCTCTCGCCAAGACATTGCCACTCTACAAAGGGTTACAACGAATGCACCAAGTCATAGCGATAGGTCCATTCGGCAAGACAGAAGCAAAGTCACAGCAACATGAGCAAAACGCAAGATTATTGAACTGTCAGTCGGCCAGACACCATGAATGTCACAGCAACCATGCTTTCTCAGGGGATTCAACCTATGAGATTGAGGCACATTTTCCAACAATTTGTTTTGTGAAGCCTATAAATCAGGAGCAAGCCAATGGCTTGAGAATCTGAAGCCTTATAGCCTTGATCAAGTAGTGGATTGGATAAACACTATGGAAGATATTGAGCATAGTTATGTGCGCCTAGTTGTTTCTCAGAATGGGGGTAATAATTTCCATAGTGAGGAGAACAAAAATATAGGGTGAATAGATCAAGGAGAAGTATTAGAGTCTAAACAATTGAATGTTGAATGTTGTCATTTCACAAGCAACATAGAAGCAGATTCATGTAATAGTGATGAGGATGAAGATATAGGGTGTGAAGACAAGGAAAAAATGCCTAATTATCTCCCTTGGGATGTCATAGGCTACGAGCAAACACAAGAAGTACATAGTGAAACCTCACAAGTTGATGTAGCCAAGAGTAATGATACATCAATCAATGATGGGAATGCACTTGGTATCAATTTTATGGCACAAATGAGGAATCAAAGGGATGAAATCAAACCTAGTCAATCCTCTATTGAGTATGATTCTTCTTATGAAGTGGAGGTGGAATCTCTTTCTTCTAGTAGGGGATATGTTAATAGTCTTGAAGGGGTATGTTTTCTAGGCAGCTAACAATTCTCCTCATGTGAAGAATTTTCTAAATGTGGATCAATTTTTATGAGTGCAAATGATGAAGATGTTGAAAATGTTTGTTTATGTTATTCAAGTGATTACACTAATTTTGAATGTACTAATGACCAAAATGATTGGGATCTTGACACTGTGAAAGGTGAGATACATACGACCATCTTGAAGGTATGGAAAAATAATTTGTTTGATGAACCTGTATTAAATAGTGAGGTCATAAATGATGATTCCTATTGGTGCATAATCAATCCTCTTTTTGAAGATAATCTAAATGAGTACCTAGCAAGTACTACTATTGAATGTGTTGTGGACGATACAAATAAGGATCAAACCAATGTTGGGGTGGGAAATTTTTCCTCTAAAGATGTCAACCCTGATTTCATAGTCTCCCAACTGGATGGAAGATGTGATGACACAAGCGAAGATGAATTAGTTTACCAACATGTGATTGAACAAGTTGTACATGAAAAATATCAAGATAATGACCCAAACTTGCTGACATCTAAATGTAACAATGGAACACATGATAAAGAAGTTCAAGATAGTGATGGCAGTTTTGAATGTAGTACTACTATCAAAACAAATGTGAATGATTATGTTGATTTCCATATGGTGACTGGCCATGTGCTTGAAAAGGTCACTGAAGTGTCAACCACTCGGATTTCATGTGTTGATATGTGCCTATACATTAAAGGAAGTCCATTCTTGGATGACCAAAAGGAAAATCAGGATGAATACATGAATGGTTAGGAAACATCTTTTTATGTTGAGGAAAATGAATTATTGGATGATTTTGAACAATGAGTTAATATTCTAGGATTATTCGATCCATGTGAAAGACTGTTCAAAGGTACGGCCAACCAAAGGAATGATGTTGGCCAGTATGAAGATGCATTGCAATTTTTTGTAGATGCACCTTACCTTATGAATCTTATTATGGAACTTCTTTCACCCCTTGAGGACAACATTTGTGAAAAAAAATGGAAGGTATGCCTAATTTTGTGTTTCTCTTCCCTGACCTCGTAGAAGATTGGCCAAGTATGAGCTAAAGTATTTATGATGTTTTCAAATTTGATGAACAAATGGAGTGTGATCCTACACTTCATGACTATGTAGAATATGAGGGTTTTTTTTTCTCATTTCAATTTAATGAGCCTGTGGTGGAGAAGGTGAATGAATGGGGCATCATGGCATCAATAAATCACCCCAACCATGATCTTGCTAACTATCAGGAATTGCACAATGTACATGTGGACACACTACTAGCTAAATAGGACAAATTCTTTGATAGAGCAAAGAGTTTTCCCTAAATTTTTGGTGGCTAGGGGCCTCCAGTTCATAGACCAAACCTAAGTGTTTAAAAGTGGCTTCACATGGAAATGAATTGCAATGTATATTTTTCAAATAGTGTACATAAGTTGGTCTAGTGTTTTTGCTTTTTGTTGTGTCTACTTGCCTTGTCTAGGAAGGCTCATGGGTTTTGGTCTTCTACCCTGGTCTACTTCAACCTAAGATCTAGATTCTCGCTATACCCACTGGGGGTATATGTCCCCAAGCATGAGCCACTGATGGAGCTTCCAATATTTTTTATAATTCTTGAGGATCTTGTGGATTTAGTTTGCACTTTAAACCCTCATCCCCATGCTTGGATAGGGTTTACCTCTAAAAACCTTGTCGTTCTAATTCCATGTTGACTTACCCTACTGGTCTCCCACCCTTTATGTTATTACTTTTTCTATTGTGTGCATTTATCTAATGACCCCTCTGGCCTATAACACTGGTCACCTAGTTGACCATTAATTTTAATCTTTTCCTAAGGTCGGATCGTAATATTTCCCAAATGACTTAAGCTTTTGTCATTTCATCAGCAAGGGTCAATGATCTAATTTAGGATCTAGACTAATTGCATAATTGAATGCTTAACTTAAACAATTTAATGGAAACTCAAAAACAAGTGTACATTATTGAAATTATGCTTTAAAAATCAAGGTGATAACAAGAATGTGAGAGAGAAGTAGAGAGAAAGTGAAAACAATCTGATAATGGAGTTCACCACAATTGTGACTACATCTCTGGGTCTGCTCCAATAGAGTGAGACCGATCCAATTATTCCTCCAAAAACTCGGTTACAATCTTCGGCATAGCCTCCCCTTGGATTACAAAGAAATCTGAAAATGCACTTCCAAAGTGTGTGGGAACAAGCTTCTCCAAAAGCACGAAGTTACAATAAGATTTCTCCAAGGAAGAAAAATCCTAACTCTCCACTTAAAAAAAATCACCTCCCAAAATTCTATCTCCCAAGTTCAATAACTTGGTTACAAAAATGCATCACCAATTTTCCTCCAAAATCCCCTTACAAAAATAATTAGCTAAAACACACTTCCCAACTCTCACCCATTTACCCCTTTTTATACAACAATTTTACCCAATTTGGTGTATAACAACTTGATTTACAATCTCCCAAATTTACATGTAAATCCAAAAGAAATCCCTCCGTTACATAATAAAATATCTTCAAGATAAATAATGAAGGGCCCTTATAATTTTGGGCTTACAAAGGAAAATAATAATCTCTATAATTTTGTTTTGATAAATCTTACAGGATTATGTATATATTTTTAAGGAGATATTTTAAATTTTATTCCTTGAAAATATTCCCATTCCTATCTTATAGGAGTTTATCCCTTTTGAATAGGGGTAATAATAATAAAAAAAGGATTTAAAATCCCTTAAAATAGGGGTTCCTTGAAAATAGGCTTTTCAAAAATAACATAGAAAGCTTTTAAAACAAAACTCATGGCTTTAAAATAGGGTGGCTTTAATATGGGCTTTAAGATAGGTGGAGATCCTTTAATATAGGAGAGCCCACATTTTTCTAAAAGAATGTGGCATTTTTAAATTATTTTTTTATTTTTTTTATATATTTTATTATTTTTCATTAATATATATATATATTTTATAAAAATAATATGCCACCTTTTGCCAATAATGGCCTGCCATGTGGAGGGGTGAGATGATGCCATAGCAAAATTTAATTTCCTGGTCAAAGACTTCAAAGTGATGTGTCCACTGACTGGACTGACAATGTGGTGTTGACTGGACTACCACGTGTCCACACATGATTGGCCGACTTTGACTACTCATAACTCGGGCAAATGAACTCCAATTTTGATGAAACAAATGTCATCGGGAAGCTTGCAACAAGCTCTTTGCATTGGCACCAGTCTTGACCACTTTTGACCACTTTGATTTTTGACCTTTTTTCTAATAGGTCTTTGAGTTGACTAAAGGTTTTGACTGAGTGTATCTCGAGCACCGTAGCTCCGATTAACTCTGTTTGAGTTGCATTGGAGTCAGAATTCCCAATATTTTTTGATGAAGATGTTTCTGGAGAAAAATGAGGAACTTCAAAATTTGACAAAAATCCTCCAGATCAGTCAAATCACCATCGGCCTAACAATGGCCCCTTTTTCATGCTAACCTTGTTGTGTGTGTAGGTTTTGAGATTCAAGATCATAGGAAGGGATCCTCATCGTACCCCACCAGTTCATAGATGTAAAGTGAAAGCTAGTTATGTAGTGTGAGGATGGTGAGATGAAGACACGTGTCCTCATACAAATGTGGGGCATGTTCTCCACTATCTGGCTTGGGGCCCATGGTTTTGAACTGAGAGCCAAGATTAACTATTGGGGAAAATCTCCACCATTCCTCACTGGCTCGATAGGAAAAGATGAAAGCTCATTAAAGTCTATGAGATCAGTGAGATCCTGACATGTGGATTAATCCACCAAGTTCATGAGGCATATAAAGCTTGCTAACAAAGGAGTAGCTAGCTAAGGTGGATCAACGCCATTGGCCAGAGACAAAAGGATTAAGCACTGCTAGAATTCAATCTCAGTCAACATAAAATAAGCCATCTGATCTTCCATCTCATTGGGAAATCAACAACTGACATTCAAAATTAATAAACTAGCACATGATAGCCATTTCATTTTGCAACTAGTAGACATTAATGACTTAATCTCTACAAGTGTGAACAAATTGATCTTCGTGTGTGTGGAGACTTAATTACTGGTAATCATGAAGTATGATATGCAGTTTTCTATGCACTTGGGAAATAAACAGTGACAATACGCATGCCAATGAATTTCCTAGTTTGTGTGTTTGTTTTCATTGAGCATTGATGGTTGTTATCATCACATTGTTCAATAAATAGAAGTAGAGAGTTGCTAGTTTTTCCAGTGCTATTTTTTGTCAAGTCTTCTGAGTTTTTGCAAAGAGCCGAGGTTATGACGATAGATTTTTCTAGTGGTGGGATGAGTAATTCTAGTGCTTCATCTGTTCCAGTGTGGAGGTCTTCCCAACTTAATTTACAGGAGTCCCATGGTGAGGACCTGGACTATGGACAAATCGCTCACAAGGATATCCATGGAAAGGGACTTGCACCTATTGTTACTAGATGTAGCCACTGACTGAAGGGTCAAGCTACAAGCTTTGAGGCAATCAAAGCAAAAGGAGAAGAATTTTTTGGACCCCCTAGTAGAGTGCAATGAAAAATTTGATATGGTTGTGGCTCTTTTGGACAGAAAAACTTACCCATTGACATCACATAAACCTCATCTAAAACTAAGATGAAGATGGATTCTAGCTAAAACCAGTACCTCGTGACTCTAGATTGAGCTCCATCCCTCTTTTGGTTGTCAGGACTCTAATTGGATGAGATGGCACTATACTAAAATGAGACAAGGATGAGGAAGGAGTTGAGGTTTCATCTCTAATCCTCACTATAACATGAAGTGGGCGTGTGTATCATGGATGGTGTGTTGGTGGTGGAAGGTCTTCTGGTTGTTAAAAAAGGTGGTGTGTGAGTGAAATTTTTGTGCTATTTGATAATCTTTGCAACAGCTGCTTTCTCTCTACGTGTGCCACTTGTTTTTTGAGGTATTAGATGTTGACTATGCACCCATGTGCTAGTATGAATGATGGATTTTCTGATTACTTGGTGGTCGAGGAAATTTTTTTCATCACTTTGTTTCTCCTCTTGGTGGTTGTTGCATAGGTGGTTTCCTTTTTTTAATGTAATTAGCATATGGTAGTTGAAATTAAAACTAAAATGAAATTTTGTAATGTGATATACATCTCAAGCCGAAAGCTTGTTGGCTCCCTGGCACTATAAAAGGGAATTCATGACTCATTTGTGGGGGTTCTAGTTTTTGGAGTCTTGAGGTCTTATATGCGAAGAGGGAAAAAATTAGAAGAATACTAGAGAATAGATGAGTTGAATTGTCTTGGTATTTGAATTATGCATATGAAATCTTAAATAGTTTTTTAGAAATTACTTATATCGAAACATATTTTATGTGTAATTCATTTTCTCTTCTTTGTATATCTCTTGCAAATTTTGAATATAATATCAAGTAAATCCTGTTAATCTTCAAATGTTTTATTTGAATGCATGTCTTTAGTTTTTCTTTGGTTGAAAGAATCGACTAAATGCTTAAATGAGGCCATGGATTTGTGAGAGTTTATAGAGGATTTGGTAAGAATTTATGTATTATGTACAGTGAGTTTTCATAATGCAATTCCTTATGAAAATAGTCCAAAGTCATCAAATTTAAATAATTTATATATAAATAATTGTAAGATGCATGACTCCATCGCCCGATTGATGAAGACATTAGTCTATTTGTTGTGGTATTTTTCATTTGAATGATAATGATAGTATATAAGGCTATGGACTCAGGGTTAGAATAAAAATATTTTAAAATTCATTTACTATGAGGCATGTGTGTGAGGTATTCTCCTTGTTCCTAGTGAATTGATAGTTATTTTCTTGAAGATTAGCCAACCTTTGAGTGAATTATGCTATTTACCTTTGATAGGAACTGATCTATGATTTGCTATGTCATTCATTAAGATAGTCAAATAAAATGTGAAAGGAACACCCTCCTAGGTCCCAAAGAGCCTAAAGTGTAGAAGGTATCAGTCTTCAACTCAACCTTGTAAGTTGGCCATTTATTTTAAGGGTCTTGAGTATGGGAGTTGGCTACTCTTTAGAGATTCCTTATGTATAATGGAAAATCACTAAAATGTTGTACCCTTTAACATTGTTGAACACATGAAGAAAGTTAACATGTCTATATCAATGTGGGACTCTTTGTACATCCTAGGTCAAAAGGACTTATTATAATCTACTTTGACTTATTTGAATGTTTCAAGTGATGTACCAATAGGTCAAGTTAAGGTTGTTTTCACAAATGCACCTCAGGACAATAATAAGCAATCAGGTAAGGATGTCAAACCCCCTCCTTTTTATGTTTCTTTGATAGTAGCGGATAAGTTGGTCCATAATTACATGGTAGATAGTGGGGCAAGCAGTTTTGCCATGCCCAAATAGATTGCTAATAAGTTGGAATTGAAATATCAACCCCTTGAGAAGGGAGTGGTCCAATTAGATGGGACAACCATTAACACTATAGGTGTCATTAAGGATTTAAGCCTTACACTTCATGCTTTCCAAAACTATTCCATTCCCAAATATATATTTATTATTGATTTGCCACCATATTTTTCCTTGTTTTTGTCAAGGGATTTCACTACCAAGATAGGGGGTTATTTGTCTTTAGATTGGTCTCACATGTTTTTTAGGACTAGATATGGGAAAAAAGTAACCATAAAATATGAGTTACTTTCCAAAGACCACATTGATCCTTATATACCAGGCACTTTGAATGCCATTTGTGCTTATTTTATGACAATGAGATTTCTATTACTCAAGAACTGCAAGTTGAAAGTGTACCGGATATACTCTTAAATGAGGGTGAAGCAAAACATATTATAGATAATCCAAATGACAACATTGAAGAAACTAGTTTGGGGGTATATATGTTGCATGAACTTGATGCAATTATGCCAAATCTTGAAAAGAAGACATAACAATAGCTAGGACAGTAGGATGAGGTGTGGAAGATGTTCTTTGTTGGCTCTAGAGGTAGGAATGGAGCTAGTGGGGATGCAATGATTTTGTCCCCACAAGGTGATAATTATTATTTTGTTTTCATATTTTCTTTCCCTTGTTCTAACAATACTGTTAAGAATGAGGGTTTGATTTAGGGCTTGGAATGGGCAAGGAAAAGAAACATAAGATGCCTTCAAGTATTTGGGGATAATGAGTTGATAATCAATCAGGGAAGAGGCTTGAATGTGACTAAAAATGATGTGCTTAAGTCTAACAAGCATAGGGTGTGAGATATGATAGAGGAATTTGATGCTTTTAATCTAATTTCTCTTGGTTTGCCATTGAAAAATCATCTTCTTGAAAAGTGCAGCAATATGTTAAGTTTGTTGTAAGGTTGTCTATTCCTGATAATAACATTCATTGGAAAGTGTTCGAGAGTGATGAATAGGTGTTGATTTTTCTACTTGAAGAAGATGAGTTTTCAATGGCAAACCAAGAGAATCTTAAGCATCAATATGATGATCAAGTCATTCAGTTGAGAACTAACAAGCCACCCAGGGGTCTGGTTACCTTAGGATCCATATTTAGCACTAATGATCAACTCAAAAAGACTAAGAACAACATGTAGGTCAAGGAGGAACATTATGAATAACTTGAGATATTCAAAGTTAAGCTCCTTAAAATTGGTAAAATCTATTCACAAGTAGATAGGAAATCTTTTATTGCTCTTTGTCAAGAATTTCAAGACATATTTGCAAGGGAATACTCAAATTTAAAGGGATTTGATCCCCATATTTCCCAACATACCATAGAAACAAAGGCCTTTAAATCCAAAACTTTAGCCCCTTTATGATAAAATAATTGACCAAGCTGATTGAGGGAGGCATTATTTTCCCAATCAATCATACCTCGTGGGTTTCTAACCCTGTACCAGTTAGAAAGAAAAATGGAGAAATTAGGCTTTGTGTAGACTTTAGAGACCTTAATAGAGTCTCATTGAAAGATCATTATCCACTACCCTCTATGGGGAAAATCCTTCAGGTACTTGTTGGTTCAGAAAGATTTTCCTTACTTGATGGTTATTCTAGTTATAATCAGGTTTTGGTAAAGGAAGATGATCAATATAAGACTACTTTCACCACAAAGTGGTGAACTATGGCATAGAAAATAATTCCATTTGGTCTATCTAATGTTGGTTCCACCTTTCAAAGGGCCATGGATATGGCATTTAAGGGGATGATTCATAAATTAGTGCTTATATATCTTGATAACATAACCGTTTTTTTCTAAAAATGCAGATGAGCATTTTTCCCATTTGAGACAAGTGTTTGAGAGGTGTAGGGAATTTGGTATATCCCTTAACCACAAAAAATGTATTTTTGTTGTTCAAGAAGTAAAGCTTCTCAAACACATATTGTCAAAACAGATGATCACCATTGATCCAGAGAGAGTAAGTGCTATCTTAGCCTTGCCTTTACCCAATCATTAAAAGAGGCTACAAAGTTTTCTAGGAAGAATTAATTTTTTGAGACGGTTTATTCCAAATGTTGGAAATATTTTGAAACCACTAACTACTATGTTGAAGAAAAATGCAAGTTTCAATTGGACCGGAGAAGCCAAGCACAATTTTGAAACTATTAAGGAGGCCTTATTAGCAACTCCTACTATGGTAAATCCAAACTTTTAAAAATACTTTATTTTGTATGCTTTTGGTAGCATAGATACCATTTCTGCAATGTTGGTACAACAAAAAGATGATGGTTTAGAACAACCCATTTCCTTTTACAGTCAAGGTTTAGAGGATTATGAACAAAGGTATACTTTTTTGGAAAAGCATGTACTCATTGTGATCAGAAGTATGAAATAGTTTAAGCCTCTGATTTCTAATAAAAAGATACATTTAATGGTTGCTCACCCTAGTGTAAAGGAGTTTTTGTTAAGCAGGGACTTGAATGAAAAGAGGGCTAGGTGGATTACAAAAGTAAAGGAATATGACATAGATATTAATATAACTAAGCTTGTGAGGGGAAAGGGGTTGTGTGAGTAGATTTCAACTAAGTCTGGAAATGAGCTAGAAACAAGAAAATAAATGGTTTTGGTTACTATTGATGAACCTACAATTGATGCACCAACAACAGGTGCAAGTTGGGTACAAGATATGACTCATTTCTTGCAAACTGGTGAGTGTCCACCAAGTTTGGATAAGGCTAAGAGGAGATATTTTAGGCTACAAACCATCCCCTATGTGCTAGTTGATAATGTTCTTTTCAGAAAGACCTTAATGGTGTGATGTTAAGGTGTATTTATCATGATCAACTGGATAAAGTGCTTCATGAGTTCCATGATGGAACTATTGGGGGTCATTTTTCCCTAAGAACTATTGCATGGAAGATAATGAGAGCTCGCTATTATTGGCCAAGCATGTTTAAGGATCCTCATGCTTGGACAAGAAAATGTGTGAAATGTGCCATTTTTGTAGGCAAAGAGAGGCTACCATCTCTACCCTCTCAACCAATTCAAGTGGAACAAACCTTCATGATATGGGGCATTGATTTTATAGGACCCATTAATCCACCTTCAATTGCAGGCCAGAGGTGGGTACTAACTGCAACTGATTACTTTACAAGATGGACTGAGGCAGTGGCTTCAAAAGAAGACAATGAAATTGTTGTTTTAAACTTTTATGATCATTTAGTAACCAAGTTTGGCGTACCTAAATCAATCATTTTAGATAATGTTTTAGCATTTTTTGGGTTCATATTAAGTGATTGGGCTATCAAAAATGGAATTTATCTTAATACATCATCAAATTATTACCCACAAGGTAATGGTATGGAAGAATCAACAAAAAGATACATTTAATGATTGCTCACCCTAGTGTAAAGGAGTTTTTCTTAAGCAAGGACTTGAATGAAAAGAGGGTTGTGTGGATTACAAAAGTAATGGAGTACGACATAGATATTAAGATAACTAAGCTTGTGACAGGAAAGGGCCTATGTGAGTAGCTTTTAACTAAGTCTGAAAATGAGCTAGAAACAAGAAAGTAAATGGTTTTGGTTACTGTTGATGAACCTACAATTATGCACCAACAACACGTGCAAGGGTATGTGCAAGATCATGGTGGGCCAAAATGTGGCAATATGATGGGTATGTGGCTGATGACCTTTTTTTTAACCCAAAATTGATGAAACGAAAAGGGTTTTTTAAGTAGATTCTCAGCTTTCCACCAATATAAATTATTCTTTACTTTGAATTTAATAAGTAATTATTATTCATTTTCTATTCAAATTATCACTAAAGTCCTAATTGATAGACTGATTGAAAAACATCTATAGCTTTCAAATGATATCACATTTTTTGAATCTAAAACATGTGTCACATTCTATGCTTCACATACTATAGGATTAAAAAAAGAAAAAATGAATTTCATGAATTTTTGACCAAGTTAAGGTGGTCGACATATGAGGTTTTTATATTTTTTAAAAGTTGTAATAAAAAATTCATAATTAATTGTTTACTTTATTATTTTTTAAAAGTTGTAATAAAAAATTCATAATTAATTGTTTACTTTAAAAAAAATTACAAAAAAATATTCATCACATTGGTACATGAGTCCTCTACTCATATATAAAATATTATAAAAAAATATTATCATTTTATTGTGGTTAGGGTGGTCAGACAAAAACCTACTTCTTATTTTTTCCCATAAATTTAAGTACTACTGCATTGAAATTTAAAATTTTCACCAAATGGATTTCTTTTTTTTTAAACAAACCTAGTAGTTTAGAAACTACATTCAATTTTCTACAGATTCTATTCTTACATATTTTTGAAATAATATAGATAACTTATTCAAATGTTTACGTCAAGTTTCCTTACTCTGATTTTTCTAATTTTTTTGCCACTTAAGGGCCTATTTTTTCCATGATGATCCTGGACATACCCGCAAGTTGGGTACAAGATATGACTCATTTCTTGCAAACTAGTGAGTGTCCACCAAGTTTGGATAAGGCTAAGAGGAGATATTTTAGGCTACAGTCCATCCCCTATGTGCTAGTTGATAATGTTCTTTTCAAAAAAGACCTTAATGGTGTGATATTAAGGTGTATTGATCATGATCAAGTGGATAAAGTGCTTCATGAGTTCCATGATGGAACTGTTGGGGGTCATTTTTCCATAAGAACTATTACATGGAAGATAATGAGAGCGTGCTATTATTGGCCAAGAATGTTTAAGGATCCTCATGCTTGGACAAGAAAATGTGTGAAATGTGCCATTTTTGTAGGCAAAGAGAGGCTACCATCTCTACCCTCGCAACCAATTCAAGTGGCACAACCCTTCATGATATGGGGCATTGATTTTATAGGACCCATTAATCCACCTACAATTGCAGGCCACAGGTGGATAGTAACTGCAACCAATTACTTTACAAGATGGACTAAGGCAATGGCTTTAAAAGAAGACAATAAAACTGTTGTTTTAAACTTTTATTATCATTTAGTAACCAAGTTTGGAGTACCTAAATCAATCATTTTAGATAATGTTTTAGCATTTTTTGGGTTCATATTAAGTGATTGGACTATCGAAAATGGAATTTATCTGAATACATCATCAAATTATTACCCACAAGGTAATGGTATGGAAGAATCAACAAACAAGATCCTAATAAGGATTATTAAAAGAATTAAGGAGGATAATCAAAGAACTTAGCACACCAAATTGAAAATTTCCTTGTGGGAAGATAAAATAACTCCCAAAAGGTCCATTGGGAACTCCCCATATGCGTTGGTTTATGGTAAGGAGGAAATATTTCCTTTATCAGTGGAACTTCCAGCTCTTGATATCATGCACCAGCTGGAGATGTTTTAGGAGAGGGACCCAATGGTAGTTAGATATACTAAACTCATGGAGCTAGAAGAGATAAGAGATAAGGAAATGAAGTCCTTGGAGTATCATTAGCTCCAAACAAAAACAGTCTTTGATAAGAATGCAACACCCAAAGTATTCAGAGAGTGTGATGTTGTGCTCAAATGTGATGAATTGAAAAGTAGACCAGGCAACCACTCCAAGTTTGATAGCATGTGGAGTGTCCCATTTTTTATTATAGAATGCAAGGAGCACAATGCATTCCAATTATCAAAGGTGGATGGAGAAATTCTTCCTATCCTAGTTAATGGGATACACCTCAAACAGTGTTTTGAGGTTTGATCTAAATTGTACATGCTATTTTAGGAGATTTTTTTTCAATAAGTGTTGTTGTGCCATAATTTAGATACAAGTTTTCATTTCCCCTAAGTGTTGTTCAACATAGGTAGTTTTCTTTTTGACTTTTTGGTGTTTGAATAAGTTTCCAGGGCATCATGTGTTGATCTAGTGAGTTACAATAATGTATTGGATTGTTTTCAAGTTGTGTCAGTGTTTAGCTGACATAATACCCAATGGATAACCTTTAGGCAACTAGTCAGAATTTTTAGTAGGAAAACATATAGTAGATGTCACCATAAATGTTACTTATTTTTGCTACTAGCCCAAATAGGTAGTGTTATTTATTTTTTACCTATGAAAAGAAGGTGCATTTTAACTCTTTTATGTCACATTCATGTGCATAAAGAAATATTAGAAAACTACAATACTACATTGCATTATGAAAATGCATATAACATAACATAGGAGAAAGAGCATAATCTTTTAAAAAATGTAGTCTTTATTGATAATAAAAATGAATGGTTTCCCACACAAGCCATGGAACTAACTATCAGAATGCATATAGTGGAATAAACTATAAATTTATAGATACAAAAGAGAAATAATGCACATAAAGAGAAAGGGGACTCGTCATTGCCTGAATGACGAATCTCGTACGCCTTGTTTTGCACCATATTTAGTCCCTCTCACTTATCCTACTTCTATTTTATGCTCTTCTTGCTGCTCCTAGGTTTCCTGCATCTGTGTGGGGTATGTGCAGGATCATCATGGAAAGAACAGGCCCTTAAGTGGCAATAAAATCAGAGTTAGGAAACTTGATGTAAAAATTTGAATAAGTTATCTATATTATTTCAAAAATATGTAAGAATAGAATCTCTAGAAAATTGAATCTAGTTTCTAAAATACCAGGGTTTTAAAAAAAACAAAGAAATCTATTTGGTGAAAATTTGAAATTTCAATGCAGTAGTACTTAAATTTCAGGGAAAAAATAAGTAGTTGTTTGTCTGACCACCCTAACCACAATAAAATGATAATATTTTTTTATAAGATTTTAGATATAAGTAGAGGAATTATGTCCCAATGTGATGCATATTTTTTTGTAATTTTTTTCCAAGTAAATAATTAATTATGATTTTTTTATTACAACTTTTAAAAAATATAAAAACCTCATATGTCTAACCGCCTTAACTTGGTCAAAACTTCATGAAATTCAATTTTTCTTTTTTTAATCCTATAGAATGTGATGCATGTTTTGGACTCAAAAAATGTGATACCGTTTGAAAGCTATAGATGTTTTTCAATCAATCTATCAATCAGGAATTTAGTCATAATTTGAATAGAAAATTAATTAATTAATTATTAAATTCAAAGTAAAGCATAATTTATATTGGTGAAAAGCTGAGAATCTCTTTTAAAAAACCTTTTTCGTTTCATCAATTTTGGGTTAAAAAAAAGTCGTCAACCACAATACCCATCATATTACCACTTTTGGCCCATCATGATCCTGCACATACCTTGTGAGAAGAGTGTTGTTAGAGCAATGAAGGATGACTAGTAAAAATATGGGCATACATCTATAAACATATAATTTGATCCTCATGTGCATTCAAATAACCAAGCATACCATAGATATCCAGTGAAAATAAGAGAATTATCAAACACATCTACCATATGCTTGTTTTTTCATTTAACATGTTTGCTTCTTGTGTAGGTATAGGTGAAATCCTTGTTACTATTTTATTTCATCTAATTAGAAAATGTGGGATAAATGTGGCTACCACAAGGGTTGAGCCCATCATTCTATAATTGTGTGTTTTGACAGGATAAGCTTGTTATGTATTCAATGACATTATGATGCAATCAAGGATGAATTCATAATTCATAGCAGTAAAGTTGATGAATTCACTAGTATTAACAATAAACTAATGCTCAATGGAATCACAGTGTCCTAAAAGACTAAACAATGGTACTCATTGAGTATAGTGGGCATAATGAAAACACATGACTAGTGAAGAACATGAGAAATAAAAGTTAGGGAAGTCAAAGCAAGGGATGCACAAAGGACACTACATATTATTCAAAGGAGTATGTAGATGACACTAAATTATAGTAACTCTACCTTTTGTTATAACCGATCTTGACTCAGAATATGAAAGAGAGACTTGACTTTGAAGTTGCTACAATGATAATAGTAAAGGGTGAGCCTATTGCACAAATTTAGTGTACAAAATACAAGTGGAAGCTTTAAAAGCTTGACTGTGATCATAAGAGAATAACATTATAAATGCATTTTAAGTATTGATATCTGTAGTGGACAATTACTACAAGAGTTAATATACATAGGAGAAATGAATACACCATAAGAAGGCACAATGGACATTCACTATGGCATTCCTCATGATTTTTTGTTGCAACAACAATATATCCTTGAGATCACTTGTGAGTGACAATGCAAAGGACAAAGCAAGTAAGTGTTTGTAACCTTTCCTAGGAGAACTTTTGGATTTATTTGTAAAAAGGGTATATAAGAATGATGTTTGAAGCCTTCTAGGAATTATTCCTAGGAAAACAAAATGATTCCAAATCCTAAGGAGATATTCCTCATGACTGTAGTTTTAAAAAATGCATAGTAAATAGTGTTATGGACAATTTATCAACATCATAGGGAACTGGACCATTTCTTTAGTTTTGCACAGGATACCACTATTGCCCAATGCATTGCTAAAGGCTCCATGAAACAAATAATTGATGGCAGTCTCAACATTAAGGAGGTAGTAGATTTCTTGGGGTTGTAATGCCATAATAGGGCAAGACAGTAAACAGTCATCATATTATAAGGTTTGGTGACATATATTTTGAGTATTGTGTCAAGAAGTGACAGTCATAAAACATCTTCCATAGTTAATCCTTGGAGGGATAGTTTTAATGGCAAAGAAATAGAAGGAAGATAACATAGAATGGAATCTTCATGATAGTAATGGTATGATAGTCACCATGACATGATCAAGTAAAAATACCATGATCACAATGACAAGTATCCTTTTGTGCTAAATCACAAGCCATAGTCATGACTAATATAAATGCAAATGATTGCATAAATGAAAACCCCAGAAACTTGTGAAAGATGAAACCCTTAGGGTTTGTTACCATTCTTCTCCAAAAAATGCAAAGAAACTCTTAGACAACTTTGGAATGGTGGAACTCATCAAAATTTTCAATGGAATGAAAAGTTTTAAATCTATTTGTAGAATCTTTGAGTTATAGGTGACAAAGCATGAAAGGAGAGTTTATTATCTTCTTTAGGAAATGGAAAACAAGAAAACCATGGCCTAGGGTTTTAGAGCCAAGACAAGAACATAGATCAAAACCCTTGAATATTTTCACATGATTAATACAAAGTGTAGAGAGAGAGGAGGGTATGTACAGGATCATCATGGAAAAAAGAGGCCCTTAAGTGGCAAAAAATTCAGAAAAATTAGAATTAGGCAACTTGACGTAAAAATTTGAATAAGTTATCTATATTATTTCAAAAATATGTAAGAATAGAATCTGTAGCAAATTGAATGTAGTTTCTAAACTACTAGGTTTGTTTAAAAAAAACAAAAATGTATTTGGTGAAAAATTGAAATTTCAATGCTGGTACTTTAAATTTTAGGGAAAAAATAAGAAGTAGGTTTCTTTCTGACCACCCTAACCACAATAAAATGATAATATTTTTTTATAATATTTTAGATATAAGTAGATCTAATTCATGCCTCTGATGTGATGCATATTTTTGTAATTTTTTCCAATTAAATAATTAATTATGAATTTTTTATTACAACTTTTTAAAAATATAAAAACTCATATGTCTAACCACCTTAACTTGGTCAAAAATTCATGAAATTCAATTTTTATTTTTGTAATCCTTTAGTATGTGTAGCATAGAATGTGATGCATGTTTTGGATTGAAAAAATTTAATACTGTTTGAAAGCTACAGATGTTTTTCAATGAGCTTATCAATCTGGACTTTTGTCATAATTTGAATAGAAAATGAATAATAATTACTTATTAAATTCAAAGTAAGGCATAATTCATATCAATGGAAAGATGAGAATCTCCTTTAAAAACCCTTTTTGTTTCATCAATTTTGGGTAAAAAAATAGTCATCAACCACATACCCATCAGATTGCCACTTTTTGGCCCATCATGATCTTGCACATACCCAGGAGGTCTCTACTAGCAATGCATCTTTCTTCGCATACATTGAAACCCACTTGGGGTTTGCTAGAGAAGAACAAATAAAGAAAGAAATATTCAAGGATTTGAGCTTTTCAAGTTTGGAAACATCTAAAAATACATTTTTAAAGGGCTTCTTAGTTGCGGCTTGTCATACAAAAGAAGTTTTCTTTCAATTTTTTGCTGAACAAGAACATGTATAGAAGGAGAAATAATGAATAGAGGCATGGTTTTTTAGGTAACCCAACAACAAATCTTAATACTTGCAGCCAGATAGGGCCGCAACCATTCAAACAAGTTGGCCTTTTCATTTTTTAAGAAAATAAACAAAATATATAGAAAATGTTAAATTTTCTTCATGAAAATATAGGTAATCTCCTAGATATGCATGGAAAATAACATAGGGAAGAAAGAAAATGAAGAAATATTCATTTTTTTGCAATAAGTTCAATTTTAAGCATTTGTTTCTTTAGAAAAATGCAATTAAACAAGAGTTAAATGCTTACCTAGCACATAGAAGCCATTGTTTACTAGGAAATGCAATGTAATGGTTTCTGAAATTGCAAAATCCTCCATGAAATAGCTTCGTCAAAACCCTATGGTGGCTGGGAAGAAGACTCCAAAGTTCGATAGGTGGAAAATTAAATGTCTTTTGTCTTCTTTCCATTGATTTTTTGTTTAGGGTTTTCAAACCCTATCTTTTCGCTGACCACAAAGTGGTAGTTTATCACTTCATTTTAAGTTTTCAACACAAATTAATGTATGGTGTGGGCTAACACTTACAAGTCTTATGCCTTGTGATTATTTTTCCTTATGTATGCCATGTAATGGAGTCTTCATGACCTATTTTTGTTTTGACCCATGAATGGTTGAACTACTTGTAATTTTGCATTTGTTTGAAATATAAAGTACTTTGTCAAGTGATTTTTTTATAAATCACTTAATCAAAGTTACTATTTTAAATGTAAAAGTAAGGTGTCATGTCTTGTAAATGGATTGAGATCATATAGTTTGGAATTTATGTGTTGCACGTATATAGGGGTGGTTGAAGTAGTTGGTCAAACATGTGGAGAGCATATAGGAGTTTTTACTCACTTTTTGGAGGTTATGAGAGCATCTAGCGGCTAGTTTTACATTTTTTAATGTTTGGCATGGTCAAAATCGGTTTTTTCCACACATGGGAGCTCTTTTGGAGTAGATTTAGTTGCTAGATTCTTGTCTTTTTGGGGGCTTCCGACCCAACTCAGTTTTTAGATCATCTTTTGGTGGATTTTTGGAGGGAATTGGAGATATAGTCACTTTGTTGACTCATTTGTATTAAGTTCTAATTATACACTTTTCTGGACTTAGTTACTTTTGTAACTCATTTTTGCATTAGGACCTCTTTGTGAAACACTTATGCAAAGGCATGCAATAATGAGTTGTGCAAGTTTAAATTTTTTCATTGTAGTCAAGTGTTTGTAGACTAAGTTTTATGTCCTAGTTTAGTTTGGTGTATCACCTTTCTAGTTTCATTTTTCCACATTTTTAGTTTATGCATTTTTTTTCTGTTCCCCTTTTCCTTGGCTAAATGTTAGAGTAGTTTAAGTGATAACCATATAGGAAGCCAACCTTCTCTATGGTGGCACTTTCAAACTTTGCAAAGGACTATTTCTCTCCATTCTCCTTATAGTCATATGCTCCCTTTTCATATTTCAAAGCTTCATGATCTGATTTGCAATTTTTTTGAGATAAAAAACAAATGCAATTTGTGCTGATTTTACATCTACATTTCAAAAACTTTTCAAGGTGGTCAAATTTGACCCCTAATATCTTAAGAATAAATATAATTGAAAAAAATCCCTCTTGTGCACATACTTAGTGTACCTAAATGATCTAATTTTTCCAATGGTGGCTCACCAGGAGTTAATTTGGTATTTTTTCAAGGAGGTGACTAGGTGAGTTTTAATTAGTTCTGAACATGTGTAGTTGTAGAAATGTCTGACTAAGCAACTTTAACATTGAATAATTTTCACCTCATGATCTATTTTGTTGAGCCTTTTGTTGTACTCCAATCTTGGGTCAAATTTCTACATGCATGTGCATTTTCATAGCTCCATGAGGTTGTTTGACTAATTTCCCAAGGCGATTCTAGAGGGCACTTGACCTGTTTGGCTCACTATTGAAAAATGTCTGAAAGAAAATTTTGGTGAAAACCCACCTCAAATTTTCATGCTAGAAATATTTAGAGGTTGTTTCTAGTCAGTTCAGCATGAAACTTGTTTGAAAACATTTTTTTTTTAGTTGTTCCCACATGGGGACCCGACATACTCTGCCTAGTCATGAAATGAAAACAGGTTGTGAGCATGTTCCAAGAAACCTCATAACTATAAAGACATAGAACATAGAAATGGTTCAAGATCACAACACTATTTAACCTACTTGGTTATTTGAATAGTTACATGATTCTTGAGTGGCATATTTCTTATATAGGATAATAATTGGGTTTCCTAAAAGTGTGGATGCTTGACATGTTGAAGTTATGAGATGAGCAAGATTACTTTGCCTTCGACTATTTGAGGTATGTTAGTTTTCAGAAATAATCTCGGTGATCCAAAATCATGATTGTGAAATTCATCAATGTTTTGTTAATCCAAGCTTTATACCAATGAGTCTTCTACTCTTCATTTTGAGTGTAGTAAAAGAATGCCAATTTTAAGAATGTTTTTTTGAAGGTACTCAAGGTGGAAGATAAACAATATGATAGCAGAGATTCTCAGAATATAAGTGGAAGCACTGATGAGGGTAAAGGTGAAGCATTGGCTGCACCTAAAAACTTGAAATGTGCAAAGTATAAGAATCAAGGAAACAAAGCCAAGAGAAGAAAAAAAGATCAGTGCAAATGAGATAAAGGATAAGAGAAGATGGTCCATATTTTATTTTGTCTCAAAATTGTAAAATGAGGAGTACAACCTTCTACAAGGAAAATAATATGAAATGGGAAGTAGAGACCTTTTGATCATATGTCTAGAAGATGGTGCCTCATTGAAACTTACCACAGAATAAAGTCACAACACTATTTATTATTTAATCTTTCTAGGTTTTTGAAGAGCTACATAATATTGAGAAATAAAATATTTTTACAGGCTTTAAAGCACTCAAGTTCCTAATTTTGTGGTGCATTCCAAGTCCTCTAGCCATGGCTCACATTTTGCACTAGATGTGATTTAAATGAGGATCGAGTGGAGTGCACTTGAAGATTGATACAGTCCCAATGAATGCCTTATGTATGCTGATGACGGGATTGAAGGGTCGATGGATTGTATTGCAAAGATATTGGCATAGTGATCATCAAATGTTTATGCTACAAAAGTTAGCCAACATGCTAGCTAGGAGGTAAATTTGATACTACAAGGGAAATGTTTATAGTATATTGGGGTGCCATCGTTCAAGAATAAAGGAGGCTAATTTGTATGATCCACTATGCTAGTTGAATGGAGTCATTTTGATGGTAAAAACACAAATCTTTTGCTATTACTACTATTCTAGGGTTTCCTCATTTTGTGGATGCATTTGAAATCCTGTTGTTGTAGTTTGAGTTTGGAATTAAACCTAGCTGCACATGGTTTAAATGGAAGAATTTAAGATGAATAAAACTTAACAAATGTTTTTATCTTGATTCGTGCCATCATCCTAGATGTTCAATTCTCAGACCAGCAATGGTACAAGCATTTTGTTTTGCAAAGTAAGGCATGGAAATAAAATCTCTAATAGATTTTCTAACTTGCAAATGTAACCTTTACTGCATTGTGTCGGCACAATGATTATTACATGGTTGTTGCACATTTGGTGGGAATTGTGTTCGCTGTGGGAGGAACAATCCAATGAGTGTTGCATTATATCTTGAGGAGGATTGAAGCTACAAATGCAATCAAAATTGCCTAAGTGAAAAGAGGAACCATAGAAAGAGAAAAAGTATCTAGTGATGGTTTGCGAACTATGAATTATGGCGTAAAAACTATTAGGACAACTTGTGTGTGCAGTGAGAGTGTATCAAAATTTCTTGAGGAAATCCTATTTGTGTATGGCTTTGATGAAGGGGGGATAGAACATCATGTTGGTTGCTCTGTACCTTTACCTGTGTCACCATTGTAATAGCTAAAGAAGGTTTTGAGTATCTGTAGAAATGTGGAGAGAACAAGTTAGGGTTTGGTTTTGCCTCGCCCATCACATCTCCCTTCTCCAAGTTCCTTCTGTAATGTGTGATGAGCAATGGAGTATGCTTTCCATTTCCCATCATTGGTTTGTATTTCCTTTCCCAAATTGCAATGTGTGATGCACAATATGATGAGCAGAATGGAGTTTGGTGGGTCCCATGAGTTTCAATGGTAAAAGATTTAAAAAATAAAATAGTACTCAATAAATTTCTAAGTTTTAAATAAGGTGCCAAGTGTGGGGCATGAGAATTTTTAAAGGGGAAATATTTTACATGTTGTGCATGGGAATTTTAAATATGGAGTGAAGTAATTTTTTTCCTTTTGTCAAGTGAAGGTGAACTAAAGGACATGGGTGGGGTGGGGGCCCTAGCTCGGTTGGCTAAATCTTTCCTGTTGCAGGAGGTTGGTCACGAGGTCTAGTCTCCCCCACCCCCGTGGTACCAGAGGGTGTGTTGCCCCAGTGCCGCCGGTCACATTAAAAAGTTTACCAGGCGCACTGCAGTTTATATGGGGTCGTGCTACCCGATTCCTGCAGTCTAAAAAAAAAAACTAAAGGACATGGGTGAAATTTTTTTACCCAATATTTTAATACTTTTAATACTCTCATTCCAAGGTAAATACTTAGAAGATAAAGTGAAGTATGTTTTCCTTTGCTCAAAATTAGTGAAAATTAAAAGGTAAAAGGCTCTATTATAAAGCAAGATTATTTTTGGCTAAAAGGTCAAATATTCTAATGAAGTATTTCAAATAAACAGAGTAGACGTAGAATGCAAAACAAGGAGTTGGGAAGATAATTTTCATGGTGAGATTATTTTTTCACGGGAGGAGCTATTTTCAACTATGGGGTAAAAATGGTGAAGGTTTTTCACGAGAAGGAGAGATTTATGTTGCAAATAAGGAGGGAAAGAAGAATATTCTAGATTATTTCTAGTTGTTGATCAACAAAGAATAATATTTCCAAGTGCCTTCTACAGATTTATTTAAGGGATGCTTCTCCTTCTTTATATTCTCTTTTCTTTATCATTTGTGGGGGTTCCATTCTTGAGTCCAAAATGGGTCTAGGTGAGCAGCTAAGCTTAGAAAATGCATACTGCAAATAATAATGATGAATAGAGTAGTAAATTTGTCTTGGGTTAGAATCATGTATGTAATGATCTTAAAATGGTTTCACATAAGCCATAGATTATGAGAGAAAATATAACTTTTGAGATATATACTCTCCTCTCTAATTTTCTTGCAAATTATGAATAAAAGGGTTAATAATATTTTTGTTTGTCTTCAATTGTTTTGATTGAATGAGTGGGTTTTTTTATGCTTCAATTCAAATAATTGATTAAATGCTCAAATGAAGTTATAGTTTTGTGAGGAAAGAGCATAGGATTTAGTAAGAAATTTTGTTTCAGATGTAGTGAGTTGAATACTATAAGGTAGTTTGACAATAGTCCACCTATTTCTAAGATAAATGGGTACTGCATTACTAGTTGTTGCTAATTTGACTTCATTATCCCAATTGATGAAGCACGAGTCTCTTTATTATGTTATTTGACAAATATTTGAGTTAGTGATGTGCCTAGCTAGGGATTCAGAATGAGGATGAAAATAATTAAATGCTTTAAATTACAATGTATGAATCAAAAGTCTCACTTAGTTCCTAGAAATAGGTAGCTATCTGTGTAAAGGTCATCCAAACCTTTTTATGAATAATGTCTATTTGAACTTAGTAGGAACAAATTTGTGTAAAGAAGTGTTCCCATAATGTGAGTATCACAAGAACATGATAGGGAACACCCTTCTTGGTCCCATAGAGCCTAAAGAGTAGGAGAAAAGACCTCAAAATCCTTTTCTTGTTTGTTGGACAATGGCTTTGAAGTTTCTTGAGCATAAGTGTTGGCTTCCCTTTAGAGGATTTTGAGGTTCAGCTAGAAAAAGGACCAACACATTGATGACTCTGCTAGGTAGTGTAGACAAATATTTTGGCATCCAAGGTCTTTCTATCACTTCTATGGTTTTTCACCTAAAAGGTGAAAGATGGGCCAAAATCCAATGTTCACATTCAAAGATTAATGAAATATGGATGCGATATGTCTAAATAAACTAATTTAAATGTAGAGAACTAATGAAAGTTGGATCTATACCTACACAAACATAAACAACAAAAACAATAGTAGTCAATTATGTAAATCAAAACCATCATTCCCCATAAGATTCATTTGAAACATGAAGAAGAAGAAATAAAGTAAAGAACACAAATGAAGGCAATCTAAATCTTATTCAAATTTTCAAAATATCAATCCCATGGGGGAATTGGTGCTATTTTGATGTGTAAAATATCCCTTTCCCAATTCCTTGCAAGCTTGGTGATGATCAATGATGCTCCTTGATAAAAATTTCCATAACCTAGCTATGAAATTGATCAAGACTATGAAACTTGGATGAGAATGGATGAAATTGATCAAAACATGGAGATAATGACTTAACATAAGCTGTGGATCCAAAATTAGTAAAAGAGCTCTCCATTTATAGGAGAGAAGGATGGAGGAATGAGCCAAAAGGATGAATGTGGGACAAAAAATCAACCAATAACAAAATTCCACTTGTCAACATGTGAATGGAGAGAGGTGGAGCACATTTTGATGAATGTACAAATAAATGCTATTAGGTGGATATTTGAATTTGAAGAAGTGACATGTTGGAGGGAGATGAAAGAAGAGTTAATGCCACTTGGCTCAAAAAAAAGGACATGTAAGAGGCCTTTAATGCCTTCTTGGATGGACAAGTCCTTTTGGGAGGGAGAATTAAAATTTGAAGAATATTCCAACTTGATGCCTTTTTGAATGAAAACAGATGAATTTATAAATTAGTTAAATTGATTTACATGCACAAGTTGCAAAATCTAGAGGATTTGAATGATTAGAGTTAGGATTATTCATGATTTGATTAACTTAGATAAAGATTAGCTAATTTGAAAATTTGACTTAGATTTTTGGATTTAAATAAATCAAGAAGAGAGGAATAATAAATTTAGAATTAATTAAATAAAGTTGGATTTATTTAATTAAAAGGGGATGGTCTTAGACTTAAATCAAATAAAGGTTAGTTTATTTAATTTAAACGAAATGACCTTAGAACTTAATTAAATAAAATGGATTATTTAATTAAAAGAGGAAAATATGATTAATTAAAAAATAATAATTTATTTAATTAATAGGAGATATTGATTTTATTAGATAAAATTGATTTATTTAATTAAAATACAAAATATGATGAATTTAATCAAATAAATATTATTCGATTAAATGGTTAGCAAAGGAGATGATTCTAGAAAAAGTGGTGTTAGTAAATCAGGATCAGGTGCATGGAATCAAGCACTATATTTTAGATGTCTACAAAAGGTACTGATTATCAAATGGAAACTATTGAAATGCAACTTGTTTGAAAACACATTGTGTAATGCAAACACACCTAGAAATGAATGCAAATTGTAATAGAAATGGATAAAACTAAAAGTGTGCACCTAATATCTTGATGAAGACTAGAAATGGCTTCTATAATGCTATTGATCCTAATTATTAGGCCAAGTGGGACTCATTCACATTTATGGGCGAATCAGTCCCAGTTTTGCAAAATTGAACCAAAGCCCATTTTAGACAAATGGGTATCCAAAACTATAGAAAACCCTGTTCAGGCTTGGTAGTGGGACTCATTTGAAATCCATGGAAAATCATTCCACTTTAGAATTTTTGAAAATCCAAAAGTGGAAACTCTAGTCTCTCGTCTACACTTTCTACTTCTCCAGGTGTCTAGTTCTAAAACTATCAAATTCGGGCCTAAAAGTGACTTTTTGTTGATATTTTGTCTTATGTAATGAAGATATGACTTGAACAACTTTACAATGTAATATTCAATGATTTCCAAGCTGCCAAGATTCCTAAATCCGCAAACCCACAAGACAAGAGAGAGAAATGTTGAATGTTTGGGCAAAGGGGTTTGCCTTGGTCAAACCCCTTTTAGGTAATTAAACTAAAATGATAAAATAATGTAATGAAGCATGAAACAATAGATTTATTACCTTGCCATGAAGATTGATCTTAAATTTATGCAACAAAAAGTGAAGAATCTACCCTTTAATGTCTTAGGAAGCTATCTTGATGACTTACAATGATGAAACCCTAACTTTCTTGACTTCAGATAGAAGATAAATGATGAATGAATGATAAGAGATATGTGAATGAGTTAGGAGATTTATGGGGGTTGGAATGGACGGAAAAATGCTTATTTATACACACTTATGCCCTAATTACCCAATAATACAACATCACAAGCCGACATAAGGTCTTTTTGAATAAAAACTTGAAAGAAATTTTGAATTATTTTGAGTTTCGAGACAAGAGGGACTCATTCACCATCCATGGAGAATGGGTCCCACTCTAAGCTTTTAAGTGGGTTTTGGGAATTAAGTTGCATTTAATGGTGTTTGTTGGGTTTACATTAAAAAATATGCTTAATTATGTCTTAAGAGTGCTTAAAAGGGTTAAATAAAGCATAAGAAAGGTGTAAATAGTGATAAAAAGCCTAGAAAAGAATGAAAGCTTGTTACAAGAATTTACAAAACTTTGAAATAAGACTTGATAAGGGACGAAAAGGTGATTTTTAGATGAATTATAATAAGAAGAGTATAGAAAATTGTAGAAATGTGTTACAACACTTCACAACACCTTTACAAGACATTGTTAAATGCATTTGTAAGGGTCCAAGACCTAATGTGGATGTATAGAAAACCTCACAACACTAAATCAAGGCCTCATTAAGTCCAATTTATCACAAATTATTCCTATATCAAGCAAGAGATACTTTTTTCTATGGTACATTTAGTCCCCATTTTAGTGAGAGGATGAACATTCTTCAAACTCACACTAATTAGATATTCAAGAGAGATCCATGTGTTCAAATGCAAATGAAAAAGAATTACAAAGATCAAGAAGTTAGTGAATCCCCTAGGATCCAATATCCTAAGTCAAACCATCAAGATACATAATTATGCAATGGCAAGAACTAAAGGAAAGAAAAATGAGGTGGAAAATATGCACTCACTTTGGGGCCACGGAACATCAGGTAATCCATGGGTGAGAAATCCCAAAGAAGTGGTTGTGTTGTAGAAAAATGGCCCCTTGTCATTTTAATGGCCTTTTAGGTCTTGTTTCATCATTTTGCAACTATGTTGCTCTGATTTTATGTTGTAACATGGCTTGAGAATTCTTATTTAGGCACTAAAACTCAAAGAACAATGTCTTGTGAAGGTGTTGTGAAGTGTTGTAAGACATTTCTACATTCTTCTAGACTCTATTTAATGCAATTTACCCAAAAATCACCCTTTTACTCATTAACAAGTCCTATTTTGAAGTGTTGTAAAGTCTTGTAACAAGCTTTCACGCTCTTCTAGGCATATTTTCACTATTTACACCCTTCTAATACTTTATTTGGTCTCTTTATTCCCTCATAAGTTTTAATTAAGTGTATTTTTAATGTCATCCCAACAAATAACATTAAATACAACATTTATCCTGAAACATGTTTTTAGGTCTTAGGTGGGACCCATTTGCCATGGGTGGTGAATGAGTCCCCCTTGGCCCCAATTTCAAAATATTTTAAATTTCCTTTCAGGATTTTATTCAAAATCACTTGATGTTGGGTTGTGATGAGGTATGAATAGATACTAAGGTACAAGAATTGTATAAATAAGCTATTTTCATCTCATTCTAACCCTAATTCATCAAGTTCACTTATCCACCTATTCACTCAAGCATTCAAGCACTATTCAAGCACTTTGAAGTAGCCATTGACATTACTTTAGACTTACATCATCAAGGGTTAGGTAAGTTGATAGCACTTTCATGTTATTAGTTTATCTTTCTCCTTCATTTCATTATCTTTTCAAGGGTTTAATTACCAAAAGTGGGGTTTGACCATGACAAACCCCTATTCACTAACCCTCAATCATTTTTCCCCTATTGCATGTTTGTTTGCAGTTCTTTGTTCATAGATTTGATAGGTTATTAGGTGTTGAAGACTGATTTCCAAGTCAACTAGATGCTTCAAGTCAACTTGACTCAAATCCAAGCTTGGAGAGAGTTATTTGTCTGTTTTCTGTAGAACTGACTTCGACAACCCAACAAGTAGACATTTCAAGATCTAGTGTTGCAGAGTTGTCTCTTGATTTTTTAGAAGTTTTGCAGAGGAATGATTCACCACCACCTATGGAAAATGAGTCCCACCTTAGGACTGAAAATTTGAATTTTGTCAGATTTCATATCCCGACAAACATAAACTAGCTCTTGACACTTTTTCACCGAGAGGAGGACTCATTCGCCACCCTGGGCGAATGAGTTCCACTGTGAAAATTCAATAATTTCCATCAGCATTCAGAACACTCTAGAATCATCACAATTCATCTAGGTGCACTTATGTTCATCCCTGTACTTTTTGTTTTGCACTATTTCTTCATTTACATAGTTGTTTGCATATCACAATATGTTTTCAAACATAGTTGTTATTGCACTTTTGCATTCATTTTTATTCATATAGACCAGTCAATTGCATTTAGTCATCTTCATTTACATTTAACAACATGTTGATGGTCAAAATAGCACAGCAACAGTTAAACAAAATATTGCTATTATGTCTCTCCTGAAAGAGAAAGACAACACATGGATATCTTAGCTCCCAAGTTCTTGGTAGTTGGTTCTCAACTGTGCTGATGTTGCTCAATGGTTGATGTGAACTATAATGTTCAAGGGGCCTGCTGGTGTTGAGCTTGTGGATTGTTCTAAAATCAAGCATGAATTTAAACCTACTCTAACTAGGGTTTTTAAAGAAACAGAAAAAGATAGATCAAGGTTTTGGTAGTGAAAAGAATGATAATTCATCTAACTTAACTATACTTGTTATCTTTCAAGGAATTGTAAACTAAAAATGAAGAACAAAATTAACTTGTGATCAACACACAGTTGCATCCATTCACAGAGTTGATTTCCACAAAAATCAACAACAAATTATAAGTTACCATTTTAAATAAAACACAAAATAACATTTCATTCCTTGAAGGCTTCACAAATGAAATGATTAACTCAAGATAAATACCATTCTGGAACACAATGCGAAGTAGATTCAGGTCTGGTTGCTCCTACTATCGGTGAAACAGATAAGCAACATTTACAAATCTAGCACAATCACCAGTGTACATAAAACCTATGTCTTCAGATTGTTCCCATCTACACTAAGAGAACTTGAAAAAATACATTACTTCCTATGTTGAATCTAACTCCTAACTAAGAAGACAAAAGAAGCCCCCATTACAAAGAATCAAGATGCAACTATGTCTCTTCTATCCTTTAGAAAATTCATACTCTTGAAAAATCTATGTCTAGACCTGTCTACTCTGTTCTCTTCTAACTATCTCTATTCTTCTAACTCCCTCTTCTACTAACCTTCTAACCCCCTTTCCAAAGAATTAGGATGCCATATATACAAAAAATATCCAAAAAGAATGTGTTGGCCCCTATTTTCTTGTCTTTACAAAATATATGTTGGTCACAGGAGGGTCGGCCCTCAGATCTTTTGAATAAAGTTGGTTCAGCCTTAAATGCACATCCTTGCTGTCCATGTCGATGAAGGATTGATTTGAGGATGACCTCAGATAATTTGCAACTATATCATTAACTCCTATGCCTCTGTGTCCATCTTCAAACTTCCATGTTGAGCCACCTTGAATCCTCAAAAACATTACCATTAATGTCGAGCTGTCTTTGCCAGCAAATCTCATAGCTATCACTGTTACTCGTGGTTTCTTCCCTCTTCCTTTGGCCTTCTTCTCGCTCCAAACCTTATGCCGATATCATCTCCTGTCGGCAAGTCTAGCTTCCTTCGTTGAGACATTACATCGAAGTCACGCCTTTTCACCGAGAGCTCATTTCATTTCGGGGAGACTTTGCTTAGTCGATGAGACATTAAACCAAGCTCAACATGTTACACTGAGGGCAAAAAATATGTCAGCGAGACCCTATCGGGTTGGCAAGACTTTATTCCGAAGTCACCTCCCCTCGCCAAGACTCTCTAAGTCAGAAAAAATTTATTCCTTCATCTAGACATCACACTAAACTTACATCTTTTGGTGAGACTTTACTCAGGTTAGTAGGAATTCTCTCTGAGGCCTTCATCTTTCAACGAGATTCCTTGAGAAATATCATCATGTACACAACTTAATCCTACAAACAAAGGTCTCCATTAGTCCCCAGAAGTATATAAAATATGTTATAATAAAATACACTATTGCTTATGATTTCATTCAATTTTACTATGCCTTCCACTTTAGAGAAAAAAAATGAAACCCCGACGGAGGGGGAACCAAAATAGAACCGGAAACAACACCTAACTTTAAAATTGGTGGTGGCGGGGCTAAAAAAGAAAATGAAACTGGGACCAGAGTCGGAATGGGAACTAACCATGGAAATAATCACCACTTCCAAGTTCATCCCACATTCCAGCTTCACACCCACAAAATAAACCAAACGCGAGGGACAAAGATGGAAACAAACACAGGCAGGATCGGGGCAAAAATCTATCCCAGGTGAAACACAATGGGGGTAGGTGCGAGGGGGGAACTAAATCTGCGATTGAAACTTCTTCAAAGTTTTAGTTCTAGATTCCATCCCAATCTTACCTCCAACAACATACAAAGAGATGACAAAAGAATGAGAAAGAAAAGGGGAAAGGAAGAAAAACACCCCGCAACCAACAAAAGGAATAAAAAGCAACAGAACCAGACATGCGGAACTAGAACCGGGACAGATCCTGAACCAAAAACTTCTCCAAGTTTCAAGCTTGGATTCCATTCCGAACCCACCTCCGACGATGCCCAAAAGACAAAGAAAAAGGACAAGGAAGAGAATAAGAAAGGGGAGAAAATACCCCATGAAAAAACAAAACAACAAAATGCAAAATAACAAGACATGTGGAACCGCGATCAGAATAGAACCCGAACTAGAAACTTTTTCAAGTTTAAGGGTTCGGTTCAGTTATGGTTCTGGGTCCGCCAGAACAACACGAAAAGACGCTCAAGGTAGAAAAAAAAAGGAGGTGGAACCGGGACCGGGAAAGGAATAGAAAATAGAACTTGGAAGGAATTCCAAGTTTGGTTTCCGTTTCGATTTCGTGTCCGCTAGAAAAAAAAGAAAGAAAATGCCTCCAATCAGAAAGAAAATACCTAAGGCACAAGACACAAAACCAAAGGAAAATGACCAACAAAGAAGAGAGAAAATAAAAGTGGAGTCGGAGTTAGGATGGAAAACGAACCAGAAACCTTGAAAGAATTCAACGTACAGATTTAGCTCTGGACCTGACTCCGACAGAACAAAAGACAATTTTAGGAGGAAAAAAAAAGAACTCCTAAGTCCCAACCAAACAACCAAAGGAAAATAAAATGAAAGAAAAGGGGGATCCATTTTGTTCCAAAATAAAATGGGGTGGTTATGCATGGCATAGCAAATGGTGACTCAGCTGGGAAAATGGTTTAACCATTTTCAAGAAACTAAAGAATTCAGTTACCCAGAACTCCTAGTTTATGAACATCACAACTCTAGTTGGGTCAGTTTTAACAACCAAGGTTGAGCTAGAATCTCAAATGTAAGCCAACACTGGCTAGCCCTAAATATATGTGTGCTTGATGGTGCATCATTCTTTTATAAAGTTTTCCTCACCTTTCAAACAACAATGTGCAAGATTTGGGCTACATGAGTTGATTGCTCCGCTGCCAGTCAGGCATCAATAGCCCCGATGGAGGTACCTCTAGTTTTCTCACAGTATTGCTCTACTACCAGCCAGGCGTCCATAGCCCCGATAGAGATACTGGAATCACCCATTCATATTGAGTCCCTTTTCTCTTCAGATAGTTCTCTCTCTCTTTTTTTTTTCTTTTTTCTCTTCCTCTTGGAGTTTCAGATATTCCATTCAATTTTTTCTCAATATGCCAGATGTTTAACATTTGTTTTGGGTTGAAAACTACCATGGACCTCATAACAACACTTGGGAGATCAATTTTTTCACTCAAATCTTACACCACTATCGTCCTAGGACAAATGTACCATTACAAGAGGAGATGATCTTGATGATTCATGATAGATTCAGAGGGAGCCAATGAAGGTTATTTACTTTGTACCTTGTTTTCAAGAATTTCCACAACTCTTATTGGCAATGGGCATAAAACAAAGAGTTTTTAGGACAAAATCACCCAATCACCAAACCTAAAAAAATCTAACCACTTCTCTCCTAATAACCAAAGTATGCTTTAGATAACAACCCATCATTTAAAGATGGAAAGAATGGATAACCCCAAAGAAAAAAAGAAGAGAAAAACAAAAGAACAATGGAAATGAAAGGACACAAAGAAAAGATAAATAAATAATAGAAGAATATTTACAAACAGAAAAACCAATTATTTACAAATAGGAAACAAACAAATTATTTACATAAAGAACAACAAACTATTTACATGCAGAATAGAAAATTACCAAGCTTTACGACACAAAGTAATGTTTAAGAAAATGTCCATTGATAGGAAATGGAGCAGGTTATCCCATTAAACTGCTCAGCTGGAAAGCATTTTCTCCTAGGATCTCTGCAATTTGATAAGGACCTAACCAGAGTTTATCGAATTTCTGGTGACTGCCCTTCTTTTCACTAGCTTTATCCCATAGTAGCACAAGCTCTGATATCCTGAAGGCTTTAATTTTGGATCTTTTGTCAAAGGGTGTTGTCATAATAGTGGTTTACAATTCCTGAGAGGAACGAATTTTAGCTGAAATCACATATTTTTTGAAAATATAATGATTTAAGCCTTATAAAAGTTCCATTTTAAGGATTCCAATTGAAGAGGGTTTGATCAAATCACCTTAGATCAAACCCCCTTGGATAGAACCTTGCTAGTTTTAAACCATACCTATAAATGCGTCTCCTTTACACCTATCAAAATGCTAATAAAAAATCACTTTTGATTTATATTTTGGGGGATCAAATGAACTCATTTAAAATTTATTTCAAAGGATTATGGTATTCCTCGAACAAGCTATCCAATGAATATAATTTTAATATGTTTTGGTTTTGTTATGTATTTGTTTTTTAAGTTTTATTAAACATAGGTTTTCATCAAAAATAAATTTATTTTTCTTCTTCACATGTGGAAAAATAGAAGATTATCAAAAAAAAATGAAAAATATGAGTGCACTAGATATTGAAGTCCTTGATCCAACAAAATAAAAAATATTTTTTTTTTGAGATATACAAAAAAAGTTATGCGTTATACAGATGCATTGTGTCTGAATTGTAATTCGTTTGACTTTGAAACTTGATTAAGGAAAAAATATTCAATAAAAAACTATCTAACCAAGTGCAAGCACTAGATATCAAAGTTACAAATCTAAATTTGAAAGAATTAGAATTTTATCCTTCATGGAAAAAAAATTATGCATTATACAATGTGCATCACTTTTTAAAAATGTTGTTTTCTGAAGAAAAAAAATTCGTGGGAGATGGAAAAAGAAGTGCAATTTGATTTCAAAAATTTTGAAAAAAATATTTTTAGAATCTATAGACAAAATTTGATGAGACTCTAGTTTGCACCATCTTCAAATTCCTCACAGTTTACCCGCTATAGGTGCTCGAATGTGAAGATTTATTTAAAAATAATGATTTCAGTGTCTAATTTGGCCAAAAATTGTAAACCACTATTATGGGATCACCCCAAACCAATGTTTAACGATAGCCTAATGTCTAAGGAATTGCTACAAGGCGGTATCTCTTTGCTCTTCTAATTTCAACAAGGCAGCTAATCTTACTTCTATGCTATCATCACTAGAGTAGAATTTCTGCATGAACTCAAGGATAGGTATTTGTAAATGAATAGGGAACACAGGCTCTTGTCCATACACTAGTTTAAATCATGAATTTTTTAAAGAAGCCTTGATCCTAGTCCTATCTGCCCATAACACAAATCTCAATTGGGTGTGCCAGTCCCTAGGGTTGTTTTCTAACAATTTTTTAATTACCCCTAAAAGATTCTTATTGGTTGATTCTAAAACTCCATTGCCTTGTGGGTAATAGTTTGAAGAATATTTTAAGACAATTTTTTGATCATAAGCCCACAAAATGAATTCAGCAGAAGAGAAGGAAGAGCCATTGTCACATACCAATGCGAAGGGTACTCCAAACCTAGTGGTGATGCATTCGGTGAGGAACTTGATTACTACCTCCATTGTGTTGTTCTTGCAATGGATAGCCTTTGTCCATCTCGTGCAGTAATCACTGGAAATCAAAATAAATTTGTGTCCTATAGAAGAGTTTGGGTTAATTACCCCAATAAAATCCAGTGCCCATTGGGCAAATGGCCTTACCTCGTAGATAGGCTGCAATGGCATAGCTGGATGGCATTCCTTTGATGACAAAAATCTGACATATGTGACATGTTCTTACATGCTGATGGGCATCTTTGAACACACAAGGCCAGTAATAACTAGATCTAAGGATCTGATGTGCCAATGAATCTATAGAACCAAGACCTATGCCATGTTTCCCATGAAATTCAGTGATTACATGCTTAGCCTCTTGCTAATCAAGGCACAGGTACACTCCCTTGAAATTCTTCCTTTATAGCAATCCTCATTTCAGCATATAGTGCAAGCTCTTCATTCTCAGTGCCCTCCTCTGAGTTGTATTCATTCCCTATGGGCACCGATTATTGAGCATGAAGCAAATGATATCAGCATACCAAGGGTCATTTGAGAAGGAATGAGTTGTATATTGTTGACAAACGATGTTGTCACCAGGGTTCGCCATGGACTGAGATAGGACCAAACCTTAGATAAGTTTCATAGGGCATATCTCCAAGTCAAACTCTTGCAAGATGGCCATCCATTTCCTTCTTCTTTCTCCCATCTCACTCTACATAAGTAGAGACTTCACAGCAGCATCAGGAACTACAACAATGATTTGGCTTCAAAGAATGTAGTGCCTAAAATTTTTGAAAGCCCTGACCATCGCAAAAGTTTTTTTCTCAAGAGGTGGGTATTTGATCTCAGCATTCTTAAATAGAGAGCTCATGAAAGCAATTGGCCTCTCCTCTGCCTCTCCTCTTCGTTGAATTAGGACAGCTGCGCAGGAATGTTCAAAAGAAAAAGAGTAAATATAGAATGGCCTCAAGTAGTCAGGGCTGGTGAGAACTAGAGCTTCTGAAATGGATCGCTTGACCCATGAAAACGTGGCCTTCGCCTCATCACTCCACTCTATCTTGGCATCTTTCTTCATCATTTCATTCAGTGGTTTCACAATTTCTGCAAAACCCATGATAAATTTTCTCACAAAGTTGATATTTCCAAAGAAAGATCCCATCTCCTTCTTGCTTCCTGGCATGGCTATCTTTAGAATGGACTCAACTCGGTCTAGATCGATCGATATTCCTCTTTCAATGATTATGTGTACCAAAAGTTTCCCTTCAGAAACCCCGAACACACACTTTTTAGGATTCAAGGAGATGCCATACTAGATGCATCTCTCGAGAACCTTAGCCAAGTCTGCAGCATGGTTCAACCTATCTTTGGAGAATACTGTCAAATCATTCATGTAAACAATGATGCATTTTCCAATCAAATCTTTGAAGACTATGTCTATGGAACGTTGAAAAGTTGCTCCAGTGTTTATCAAACCAAAGGGCATCCTCCTGTAAGCAAATGTTCCCCACTTAGTAGTGAAGGCTATCTTCATTCTATCCTCACAATTAACCATCACCTAATTGTATCGAGAATAACCATCCAGGAATGATATCATTTGAGATCCATTGACGATTTGCAAGACTTCGTCCAGTGAAGGGAGTGGGTAGTTGTCCTTCTTTGAAGCTCTATTCAGATTTCTAAAATCTACACATAGCCTAATCTCCCCATTTTTCTTATGGACTGGAACTAAGTTAGCCACCCATGTTGAGTGTCATACAGGGAAGATTATTCTTGCAGAAAGCAATTTCTGAACTTCCTTAAGGATCAATGGTTCAATCAGGGTGTTGATAGGGCGTTGTTTTTGTCAAAATGGCTTGGCTTCAGGCTTTAGGCGAATAGTATGAGTCATTACAGAAGCATCAAATGTCTTTAGGTCTTCATATCCCTAGGCTATCACAGAAATATCCTTCTTTAGGGCCCTCAGTATATCTTTTCTGATTGCTTCAGGGAAAGTTTTCCCTATGTAAACATTTATTTCTAGGCTAGTATTAGCTAGGTTAATAGTCTCATATTCACCTCCCTTATCTTCATCTGATATCTTCTCCCGAGCCCTAGGATCTAAATCAAAAATTATTTCTAAGGCCACCATTCCCTTGGGAATGCTATTTCTTTTTAAATTGATGACCCCCTCTATATCAAAATCTTTAGGGTTCCAATCTCCTTGGTCCGTGTTGGACTCATCAATGATTTGCCCTTGGAAAACATCCGAGCTTGCTAGAAATGCAAGAATATTTCTATCATCATCAAAAACTTGAAAGTTCCTAACATTATCAAGAACAGTAGGGGTGGATATCAATTCCACTGAGAATTTCTTAAGCTTGGAGCCTTGCATAGGTTCCAGGGTGCTTGTAGCAACAACTAATGAATCGGCTATCTGATTCTCCTCTCTTGGGATTAAGCTAATCCCAAAAGCATCAAAGTCTTGAATCAAGTTCCATACCCTATTTCTATTTGCTGCCAGCCTTTTATTGTGACATGTGTATTGGCTGCACACTTGCTTGATAACTATTTCTGAATCTCCTTTAACCATCAAAGCAGTGACTTTCTTCTTATGTGTGAACATTAGCCCCTGAGTTAGAGCTTCATATTCTGCTACATTGTTAGTGCATCCAAACTGCAACCTATAAGAAGTAAAGAAAGTTTTCGCTTTCGGGCTGGTTAATTCAATCCCAACACCACAACCTATTTTGGACCTAGATCCATCAAATGTGAGGGTCCATAGCTGATCATAAGCTAGGGTTGGTCCTTTAGAGGTTATTGTGGGCATTTGGATAGAATGAGCCATAGGTGGGGCTACTTGATCTTTTTGCCTCAGTTATTGGGAATAGGTGTTCAACAGGTTGATCATGTGTAATTTCCAATTCATGCATAGATATATCATATAATCTATGGCTATCGTCCTAACAGTCGCTTGCATCTTTAATTAATCCCCCAGGTTTCGACATACTTGTGAGTGTGGGGGTATCAAACAAACCTTGGGGTGGTTCTACTATTGTACCTAGGATAAATTCAATTTGAGAAGGAACTTTGTTTGGAGGTACCTTATCCCTCATTAACATTATTGATTCTTTGGCTTCAAATGGGAAGTGATCTGCAATGATATCAGGGTGACATAAGCTAGCTTCCTCAGCTTGGGAAACTTGATTTAAAATGTCAATGCAGGGTTGGCAAGTCAGTTTAGAGTGATTCTAGTAATGCACCCTGCACCAATTAGGGAGTAGAAGACTCTACAGATCGGTATCTTCCCCTAAGACTAGCTGATCCTATTGTAGCTTCTTGATCAATGCTTATTGGTTTTCATTAATCATAGAATCAGGGAATTTTGGTATTGGAAGTCTTTTAGGATCAAGAACATAAAAGGTTAAAATTTCATCCTGTTTATAAACCCCTATCGCAGTTTTGAAATAGGCTACCTCATTGGGGAAATCATATTCAGTGATGATATGTTTGAGGTGAGGTTCACTTTAAATCCTAATATGTGTAGGAATTCCCCTCCATGGTAACCACATATGTGAAAAGTTGAGGGAGAGATATCCCCCTATACCTTTCATTAAATCTCTACTTAGCAGTATACCATAGGTCTCATAAATGTCTGATACTTGAATATCTATGTTGGTTAGGATCCTAGGGTCAGATCCTACTTGCACATTTATGTTTCTCAATTCCCCCACTACATTAACCTTTGTTTTGTCAAGTTGGATGACCTTCTTGTTTGTCTATATAGGGTTTAATCCCAATTTCTTGCATACAGAAAATGGCGTAACATTACCAAAAGCCCCTGAATCTAACAAACAATTATGTAGATAATTTCCATAGATTCTTAAACTCAAAATAAATGGTGGGGTACCTACCTTGCTTCTGTACAATGCAACATTCATATCTACAGCAGGTGCAACCTTGCTTTTCTCTTTTGATTTATCAGCTTGTTCCAAATCTTTCAACACTATATCTCATTGAGCAGGGCACCACTTGAGGATGCCAAATTATGATAAAGAGGTTTTCTGCCTTTGCATCTCAAAAGTAATATCAAATTCAATGTTATAACTTGCATTATTTTTTACAACACCAAGTGAATTACCTTTGTTATGGAAATCAGGTGGACCTTTTGGTGGAGGAGGGTTGTTGTCAACACTTTGATTCGGAGGCACCATGTGATTAGGTGGTGCTGATACAGTGAATGGACCCTTATTCTGATTCCTCAGGAAGTGTCCTCCCTTTGTCTGAAAGGCTTGGGCATCATATGAATCTTCCTATAGTTCATTCTCCTCTTGCCTTGGGAATGAAGGTTCCTCTTCAAAGAGGTCATAAGTCATCGATGTATCTACTGAGCCGCCTTCATTATGGGGATTCCCTTGGAACATTTGGGTGTCTGCCTATGCCATCTTGACCATATTCTCCATTTCTGGGCAATTTATCTCAGAATGGGTTGTAGTATCATGCAGCTTGCACCAGTTAGTCATAAAATTGAGGTCGACCACATTTGCAATGTGTGACCTCTCCTCATTAGATTGATAGTTATGAGAAACTCCATCGTTGTTTGGCCCTGTATCCCATTGCCGGTTGTTATTTGGCCTCTGCTTATATCCGCTATTTTGATTTTGATAACCTTGGTTAAGGGAGTTTTGGCCCTGATATCCCCTTTGGCTATGATTGTTGTTATTTTGATAAGTACCCTGATTGTTGCTGTTCTGATTAGGGTAGTTACCTTGGTTTTGGGAAGGGTTCAATCAAAGCTGAGCCATGTCATTTGTGACTTGGGACAACATTTTCTTTAAGGTCTCTACCTCATTCATGATTTGAACTATCTTTTCACTTTCCACACTCTTGGCAACAGGTGGTTGACCACCATGATTTGGTGTCCCAATTTGGTTACGATGACCATGGAAAATTTGAGGAACCTGTGATTGTTGAGAGAAGTCAAGAGTTCCATTAGCAAAGAATGGAATAGGTGGTTGAGTTTGTAACTCAGATATGGGACCCATAATGGGAAGGACACATCCCTGGGATAGCATTGAATAAAGGGGTTGGGCTAGACAACTGATACCCCATTGAAGGAAAACCGCCCCCCAAACTTCCTTGTTGAGAACTAATTTTTTGTTGCAACTTAATGGCCAGATGGTAAACTTTAGACAGGGAATCAATATCAACCAGTTGATAAGTTCTCTACAGGAAAAAACCTAGTAAAGGGTATATAACCCTAAAGTATGCTTGAATGGCACTATCCTCAGTAACTAGATAGGGGTCCTGCAGTCTCCTATACATTTGTTGAAACCTAGTATTGAACAAGGGCAAGGATTCATAGGGCTCCTTCCTAATGGTAGCAAATTGGTGATATAAAAGAGCTGGATCCACATAAACCCTAAACTAATTAATGAAAGCATTCTCCAAGTGTGTCCAGGTCAGAATAGAACCTTGTGGAAGATTAAGATACCAGTTGTATGCCATATCCCCTAACGAATAAGGGAACAACCTACAAACTACATCATGGTGAGCTATCTAAGCTTTGGTACAAGAGTCCTTAAAAGCTTGTATGTGCTCTTCAGCACTCCTTGATTCACCATGAATGTACTTGAGACAAAATTTCTCAGGGCTCTTAGGCATATCATGAAAACCTCCAGGAATAGTCCCCAATGGGGAGCAATTATTCTTAAAAAATGCCATTGGTAGTGGTGGTGGTGGTTGAGCCAGCGGTTGGATGGGTTGAACCAGCTGTAATGACAATTGAGATGGATTCAGTGGTGGATTGATGGGTATCTAGTAGGGTATTGGTGAAAAGCTTGGTGGAGTGAGCAGAGCTGATAGTGGTGGTATGATGGTTGCCCCAACCTTGTGATTCTTGCGTTTTATTGGGGTCTTGAGTTCTATCAAAGGCAGTGGATTTTCAACTGATCAAAGAACTCTACAGGACCTTTTTGGTGAGAAAAATCCAGTATTATCCGATTTTCCCTTCTAGGCCCTCCTTCTAGCACCAATTTCTATTGATGGTCAAAATAGCACAGCAATAGTTAAACAAAATATTGCTATTTTGTTTCTCCTGAAAGAGAAAGACAACACATGGATATCTTAGCTCCCAAGGTCTTGGTAGTTGGTTCTCAACTGTGTTGATGTTGCTCAATGGTTGATGTGAAGTATAATGTTCAAGGGGCCTGCTGGTGTTGAACTTGTGGATTGTTCTAAAATCAAGCATCAATTTAAACCTACTCTAACTAGGGTTTTTAAAGAAACATAAAAAGATAGATCAAGGTTTTGGTAGTGAAAAGAATGATAATTCATCTAACTTAACTAGACTTGTTATCTTTCAAGGAATTGTAAACTAAAACTGAAGAACAAAACTAACTTGCGATTAACACACTGTTGCATCCATTCACAGTGCTGATTTCCACAACAAATTATAAGTTACCATTTTGAATAAAACACAAAATAACATTTCATTCCTTGAAGGTTTCACAAATCAAATGATTAACTCAAGATAAATACGATTTTGGAACACAATGTGAAGTAGATTCACATCTAGTTGCTCCTACTATTAGTGAAACAAATAAGCAACATTTGCAAATCTGGCACAATCACCAGTGTACAGAAAACCTATGTCTTCAGATTGTTCCCATCTACACTAAGAGAACTTGAAAAAATACATTACTTCCTATGTTGAATCTAACTCCTAACTAAGAAGACAAAAGAAGCCCACATTACAACGAATCAGGATGCAACTTTGTCTCTTCTATCCTTCAAAAAAATTGTACTCTTGAAAAATCTATCTCTAGACCTGTCTACTCTGTTATCTCTTCTAACTATCTCTATTCTTCTAACTCCCTCTTCTACTAACCTTCTAAACCTCTTTATAAAGAATTAGGATGCCATATATACATAAAATATCCAAAAAGAATGCGCTAGCCCCTATTTTCTAGGGTTTACAAAATATACGTCGGTCGTAGGAGACTCGGCCCTTAGATCTTTTGAATAAAGTTGGTTTGGCCTTAAATGCGAATCCCTGTTGTCCATGTCGGTGAAGGATTGATCCTAGGATAACCTCAGATCTTTTGTAGCTATATCATTAACTCCTACACCTCCATGTCCATCTTCGAACTTCCATGCCGAGCCACCTTGAATGCTCTAAAACATTACCATTAATGTCGAGCTACCTTTGCTAACAAATATCATAGTTGTCACTGTGACTCGTGGTTTCTTCCCTCTTCGTTCGGCCTTCTTCTCACTCTAGACATTAAGCTGATATCATCTCCCATTAGCAAGACTAGCTTCCTTCGATGAGAGATTACACCAAAGTCACACCCTTTCGCTGAGAGCTCATTTCATTTTGGGGAGACTTTGCTTAGTCGACGAGACATTACACCGAGCTCAGCATGCTACACCGAGGGCACAAAATATGTAGGCAAGAACCTATCAGGTCGGCAAGACTTTATTCCAAAGTCACCTCCCCTCGCCGAGACTCTCCGAGTCAGCAAAACTTTATTCCTTCGGCCAGACATCACGCCAAACTTACATCTTTCGGTGAGACTTTACTTGGGTCGGCAGGACTTCTCTCTGAGGCCTTCATCTTTCAACGAGATTCCTTGAGAAATATCATCATGTACACGACTTAATCCTGCAATAAAAGGTCTGCATTAGTCTGCATAAGTGTATAAAATATGTTATAATAAAATACACTATTGCTTATGATTTCATTCAATTTTACTATGCCTTCCATTTTAGACAAAAGAAACCAAACCTTAGCGGAGGTGGAACCAAAACATAACTGAAAACAACACCTAACTTTAAAACCAGCAGGGGCGGGGCTAAAAAAGAAAACAGAACCGGGACTGGAGTCGAAATGGGAACTAACCATGGAAATAATCACCACTTCCAAGTTCAGCCCACATTCCATCTCCGTGCCCACAAAAGAAACCAAATGTGAGGGAAAAAGATGGAAACAAATGCAGGTGGGATCAGGGCAAAAATCGATCCTGGGTGAAACACAACGGGGGCGGCGTCGAGACTAAATCCACGATTGAAACTTCTTCAAAGTTTAAGTTCCAGATTCCATCCTGATCTCACCTCCGACAACATACAAAGAGATGACAAAAGAAAGAGAAAGAAAAGTGGAAAGGAAGAAAAACACCCCGCGACCAACAAAAGGAATAAAAAGCAATAGAACCAGACATGTGGAACCAGGACCGGGACCGAACCTGAACTAGAAACTTCTCCAAGTTTCAAGCTCGGATTCCGTTCTAAATCCACCTTTGACGATGCCCAAAAGACAAAGAAAAAGGACAAGGAAGAGAAAAAGAAAGGGGAGAAAATACCCCATGACAAAACAAAACAAAAAAAATCAAAAGAACAAGACACGCGGAACCGGGATTGGAACGGAACCCGAACCAAAAAAAAATTCAAGTTTCAAGGTTCGGTTCGGTTCTAGTTTTGGGTACGCTAGAATAACACGAAAAGACACTCTAGGTAGAAAAACAAAAGAGGTGGAATCGAGACCGAGAAAGGAATAGAAACCAGAACTTGGAAGGAATTCCAAGTTTGGTTTCCGTTCCGGTTCTAGGACCGCTAGAACAAAAAGAAAGAAAATTCTTCCAGCCAAAAAGAAATAACCCAAGGCACAAGACACAAAACCAAAGGAAAAAGACCAATGAAGAAGAGAGAGAAAAGAAAAGGAGAGTCAGAGTCAGGATGAAAAATAAACAAGAAACCTTGAAAGAATTCAACGTTCAGATTCAGCTCTAGACTCGGCTCTGACAGAACAAAAGATAGACTTAGGAGGAAAACAAAAGAACTCCTAAGTCCCAACCAAACAACCGAAGGCGAAGAAAAAAAAGAAAAGGGGGACCCATTTTGTTCCAAAATAAAATGGGGTGGTTATGTAGGGCATAACACAACATTGCATACATTCTGATTTGAGTGAATCATTAACATTTTTGGCCCTATCTCTCTCCTTTTAGGTGAAAAACCCTAGAAGTGCAAGAGTAGTCCATAGGGTCCCAAAAATCTATGTTTCATTTTGGTGAACCCGACTTTTGAAAACTTTGAATTTATGATTGTATTCACATATTGCATCTTAGTTTTCATTTGCTTTAGCATTCAATTATGACATTGATTTGTTATTGCATTCTAGGACTTTTCATTTTGTATTAGTGAAAACTTCATTAAGCTTTCATTTTTGCATTAAATTTCATTGAAAAAAGTCAAAATATCCATTTTTCATCTATAATTGCATTCCGTAAAGCATTTAAATCATTTTTAAATTTTTGAAAAACACTACAAAACTTCATACTAGGATTCATTCACCACCTAGGGCGAATCAGTCCCTCTAAACTTTTTTATCAGCATTTTTGACATTCTTTTGGCATTTTTCTATATTACTATTTCTTGTTCCTGCATTCTATTTTCATTTAAAACATCTCTATTTTTAATCAGTTCTTGCATCTTTGTTTATTTACATCATGGCATTTTCTTTCAATAAGTTTTGGAAAATTCATTAAAATCATTGGTAGACATGTCCAACTGTGCCTTTGGTTGTGACCCTAATGACCTTGAACTCCAACATACTCCTACAACTCTTAATGATTGTCCTCCTCATGAAGTAGACATCATTGGAGAAGATGATTATAGCATGCACAAGTTCTACAACGACTGCCTTGACAACCTAGAAGCCAATGCAACCTTTTACCCATCAATGAAATCACAAGACCATCCCATTGTTGCACCTCTTGATCACTTTGCATATTTACATCCTGAAGTCACTATAGGACCTATGGTTCCTCCCTCAAGTGGACCTAGTTCCTCTCACTAATCACATTCACAACCCTTCTATGAACACAAAGTCACAAACATTCCTATCAACCTTGAGGAAACATATGGCAAAGGATTCACTATCTTAAGTAAACAAGGTTGTGACAAAAAACATAAACATGGCATCCATCAAATATTTGAACAAAAATCAATTGAATAAAACACAATAGAACTTGGATATCACTATCCTTATCATCCTGGGAGACATCCTCTTCAACCTAGGAGACTTTCAGATGTTGGAATAGTGATCTTGAATGCTCCTCCTAACTTAAACATTCTCCTTCCATGTGAACAACCATTATCTCCTTCTAATGAAAAGGATGTTAGGATCCCTGTGGGTCCTCTTCCTCCTTCTATTCATGAACAAGGTGAATTTAGCAAGTGAAAACGACCTTACAAACTCAAAAATATCAAGTTTCCCACACATCCTCCACCTGAATGTGAATGGAGACTTCAACTGCTCTTAAATAAAGGTCTTATACTTTTACCACCTATGAATAGGTTAGTTATTCATCTGAAAGACTCTAACATACCATTTTCCAAATATCATCACATCCTTGGAAATTGCACTAAAGAATGTTAGACATTGAACAAAATACTGGATAAGTATCACTTAACTGATACTAATTGTTTCCCCATCACACCTTAAAGCAACCAAATCCCATCATTATGCCATAGTTGTAGAGTTCCCTATTCTCACTATTGCATGATCCTTTCACATTACCCACCTCGGCTCATTCTTTCCTTTACACTTTGTGGAGGGAAAGACGTTAGCCTTGTCCTTGTAATGCACTTGCCTTTGTCTCTTAACTATGTTATTCCTTTTCCGTTTATATATTTAAGATTGAGAAACCAATACCTTAGTTAATGGTTGGATTATATTTTCATTACTTGTTCCTCTTTCCTTTTCTTTTTATGTGTATCTTGTTTCCCAGTATCGTTCATTTGATGTTCTCTCTCTTTGTACACTTCTATTCATACCTCTATTTTTCTATTCATCATGCATTATCTTTTTCATTTTTGTTTCCTTTTGTGGATGAGGCAACGCATAGAGATTCCCTATGTCTCTTCCATTTTGACCAAAAAGGTCCTTGTCTTTTTCTCTCTTTTTTTTGTGTTTTCCTTTTCGAGATGACACAAAGTGTAGAGACACCCTATGTCGCTCCATGTTGACCCAAATTTTCCTTGTATTTTTCTCTTTTTTTTGTGTTTTCCTTTTGGGAATGACACAAGGCATTGAGACCAAAATGCCTCCTTCATGTTGACCCAAAAGATTTTTTGTTTTCTTTCATATTTTCATTTTCGTTTCTCTTGTGTTTTCCTTTTGGGAATGATGCAAGGTGTCAAGACCGCAATGTCTCTTCCATGTTGACCCAAAATGGACTTTCATTTTTCTTTTTTTTTCACTCTCTTTGTGTCATTCTTCTAGTTCTATGTGCTTTGGGGAATGATGACAGTTCTAAGCTCTTCCTTAAAAAAATTGTAGCACAAAACATACTGAACCTAAATCCATAGATCCCTTATGTGTTTGGTGTGCTTTCTTTTCTAGGGGGAAACCTCCTTTTCTTTTGTTTTTCATATTTCTTGACATGACATAGCCTAACTTTGAAACATATGACTTGACATAGGGCTTTCCAAGTTGGCTCTCATGTCTTGTTTTCTTTTTGATTTTTCTTTTCTTCTCTACTTTAAAGTAATTTCTCACTATATGATGTGTAGCAATTCCTTTAAATTGGAGGGCATGCATTACCATTAATTCATTTTTATTCTTGGTTCCTAGTGTAGCCTTGTCATTTATATGATGCATTTGTCACTTTGTGGATGACATTGGGTGTGATGTCTTTCATAATTGTGATCTATCTCAGCATATTACATTCCTCTTAGTGGTGTGATGGGACACATTGCATCCCCTAAGTTGTGAATATACTATTCTTTGATTGGTCCTCTCTTGGAGACATTAGACACAATGTTCTCTAAGTGACTAACATTGAATAAACTGAACAAGACTCCTTTGAACATCTTTTCACATTTTACATTTTACATTTTAATACATTTTTACATTTTTACATTTTGCATTCCTTTTTCCACCTTGCATAACATAGCTTGCATGACTATGGTATTTCTTCTTTTTATTCATGAAATTTTTCCTTGTGGCCCCTTGTTAAAGTTATCATGTGGTATAACTTTGACATGGTTGAGCGGGAAGCCCACCTAGCGGCATGACCCTTCCCCATAACCACCTTTGTGTTTGTGAGTGCATACCAACTAGCATATGTATCTTGGCTTTTCGGGATTTCTCACCCCACAGACAACTAGTTTTGTGGCCCTAGAGTGAGTATATAGTTGAGCTTTCTCATCCCATAGATAGCCTAAAGTTCTGTGGCCCCAGAGTGAGTACACATTATCTTTTTCAAACAATTAGCATAGATCTCTTTTCATAGCTAGTTGGATTGACGATCGAAGCTTCATCTAATTATTTTCAACACTTGTGTGTTCCTTTGTTCCTATGTCTAGTTTTCCATGGGAACTTCATCCTGGGGGCTTTATCATCCCTCTTGATCATTGTCATTGCATCTTGCTAACGTAAGTGCATTTGAACCCTCCCCTTGATGTTCATGGCTACTTTAATATGAGTTTGAAATAGGTTCATCCTCTCACTAAAGTGGGGGCTAAATGTGCTATAGAAAAATGGCCCCTTGTCATTTTCACAGCCTTTTAGGTCTTGTTTCATGGTTTTGGAACTATGTTTCTTTGATTTTATGTTGGAACATGGCTTGAACATGTTTATTTAGTTACTATAACTCAAAACACGTCTTGTGAAGGTGTTGTGAAGTGTTGTAAGACATTTCTACATTCTTCTAGACTCTATTTAATGTAATTTACATAAAAATCACCTGTTTACTCATCAACAAGTCCTATTTTGAAGTGTTGTAAAGTCTTGTAACAAGATTTCATGCTCTTCTAGGCATATTTTCACTATTTGCACCATTCTCATTCTTTATTTGGTCTCTTTATGCCCTCATAAGTTGTAATTAAGTGTATTTTTTAATGTTATCTGGACAAATAAGATTAAATACAACATTTTTCATGACACATTTTTTTAGGTCCTAGGTGGGACCCATTCGCGATGGGTGGCAAATGAGTCCCCCTTGGCCCCAAATTCAAAATATTTTAAATGTCCTTTCAGGATTTTATTCAAAATCACTTGATGTTGGCCTTTGATGAGGTATGAATAGATACTAAGGTACAATAATTGTATAAATAAGTGATTTTCATCTCATGCTAACCCCAATTCATCAAGTTCACTTATCCACCTATTCACTCAAGCATTCAAGCATTTTACATCAATAATTCAAGCACTATTCAAGTACTTTGAAGCGTCCATTGACATTACTTGAAACTTGCATCATCAAGGGTTAGGCAAGTTGATAGCACTTATATGTTATTAGTTTATCTTTCTCCTTCATTTTATTATCTTTTCAAGGGTTTAATTACCAAAAAGTGGGGTTTGACCAAGGAAAACCCCTATTCACTAAGCCTCAATCATTTTTTCCCTATTGCATGTTTGTTCGTAGCTCTTTGTATGCAATTTTGATAGGTTATTAGGTGTTGTAGATTGATTTCCAATTCAACTAAATGCTTCAAGTCACCTTGAGTCAAATCCAAGCTTGGAGAGAGTTATTTGTTTGTTTTCTGCAGAGCTGACTTCGATAACCAACAAGCAAACATTTCCAGATCTGGTGTTGTAGAGTTGTCTCTTAATTTTTAAGAAATTTGTGAGAGGAATAATTCACCACCTATGGTGAATAAGTCCCACCTTAGGACTGAAAATCTGAATTTTGTCAAATTTTGGATCCTAACAAACAAAAACCAGCTCCTGACACTTTTTCACTAAGAGGAGGAATGATTTGCCACCTTGGGTGAATGAGTTTCATTATGAAAATTCAGTAATTCCCATTAGCATTCAGAACACTCTAGAATCATCACAATTCATCTAGGTGCACTCAGATTCATACTTGTACTTTGTGTTTTGCACTATTTCTTCATTTACATAGTTGTTTGCATATCACAATGTGTTTTCAAAGATAGTTGTAATTGCACTTTTGCATTCATTTTTAGTCATATAGATCAATAAATTGCATTTATTCATCTTCATTTACATTAAACAACATTGCATACATTCTTATTTGAGCGAATCATTAGCAATTTTTGCCCTATCTCTCTCCTTTTAGGTAAAAAACCCTAGAAGTGTAAGAGTAGTCCATAGGGTCCCAAAAATCTATGTTTCAGTGGTTTAATGAGAAATTCATTCTAGTTGGTCAGCTTCCCATCATACTAATCATACCAAAGTTATGTTCCTGATAACATTGATAAGGCACCATAATGTAATGCTTTTTGTAAATGTTTTTGAATATGTAAAGAATTTTGTTAAATGGGATTTTGCTTTGTTCACGTAAGGTCTTCTTCTTAGGGAGCATTGTGCCTAATGTCTCCAAGAGAGGACATGTTAGGATGTCATATCATTATCCATGGGATGCCTCATTCGCATTAGGCCACTTTAGTTGATCATTATTCCCTTATCAAATCGTTATCCATGGGATGCTTTGTTTGCATCAGGCCACTTTAGTTGATCATACATTCTTGGAAGGCATCAAACCCAATTACATGACCAAGGAGAGGACATGTCACAAGAAGAAGTAAATTACACCATAAAATTTGGAAAAAGGTGTTGTCCATGTATTCCCCCACTTTAAAGTGGTTGCTACACACTCTTCTATGAGAAATTGCTTTAAAGTAGAAGAGGGTATGAGAGCTTATCCAAAAATCCCTATGCCAAATCATATGTTTTCGATAAGGTGTGTCATGAATAAAGAGAGTATGTCACATGCAGTTCAATCTTAAGACATGTCATCCACATCTCAAGCTTGATCTTATACATTCATGAAAGGTTAACGATTGGTCAAAAGAGACAACGACAAGTGACATACATGGATAAGGTTTTCTAACCCTTTTCCCCCACTTAATACAAGACAAGGGTGAGCCTGGAATGGGTGATGATATGTTTCCACATGCAATGGATGCAAAACATGCAATAGTGAGTATTTGATGATCCTACAACTATTGCATGGAAAGGAGCAGTAACTAATGTTATTTATGTGGATAAGGAAACAAATTCTATCCTTTCAATACATGTTTAATGAGATATCTATCAATTTAGGATTTACCAAGGTTAGAGTTTTCTTGGAATAATCTTGAGTGATGGTATGAATGTTGAGTGAAGGTTTGTTGGATGGGTTGATTTTTATGTAGGAAAAATTACAAAGACCAGGATTTGGAAGAATGAGGTTGGGTGTATTGTGAGCTTGTTGCTTGTGTAATGGTGGGTAAAGAATGATAGGATTCTTAGGTGTGTCCAAAATAACTTCAACACACATAGGGGTATGATTAATGGTTGGATTTTCTTGAGTATCAATAGTGGTGATATGAGAAGAAGGCTCTATTTGGTTGTCTACTTTCTCTTTAAGGTATCATTCTTATGTTCCATAATATCAAACCTAGGAGGAGAGATAATATGTTGATCACATGTCATAATTGGATTTGGTAAGATAGCTTCATCACTCATAGGAGAGGCATCAAGAGAAGGATAACTAGGAGTTTCATGGTTACCAATGATTGGACCTTTTTTTTCAAATAGATCTTCCATCATGATATCTTCTAACACTAAACTATCTTCTTTATGTGTACTAAAGACGTTACAACAAGAAGAGGGTGGATTGTCATGATTATCTACATCCACATGTCCTATAATGTCTTCTCGAGTAGGAGAGGTAGAATGGTCATAGATATCAATCATGTCCTCCACTCAAATGTGTTTGTTAGGATCGTTCATGATTTTCTCTGTATTCACTAAAGGATTTTCACAAGTAGGGGAGGTGTTGGAAGATGAATGGGGACTCAGTAAGGTAGTAGCAATGCTTTCAACTTTGTGTGTCACAATTTCTTTGCAAGGGGGAGGATAGGGAAGAAAAGCAATACTTTCATGATCTTAAATGATTGTGTCTTCTTGCATCAAGATACCTTCATCACCAATGGAAGAGATATCAGGAGAAGAACAATTATGATTGTCATGATTATTGATGCATGCATTCTTTTGTGTCAAATCTTTAGTGGATGATCTTAGTGAGAAGAAGTAGTTAAGGGATTCATATAACATGTCTAAATCATCACTACTAAAGGGATTTGATGATATGGTTTTTCTAAATTGAATCATTTTTTGAATTGGATCATTTGATGTTTTTTTGTTTTTTGTTTTCATTTGCTAATGAATCTGATCTAAATGAACTAGGAACCAATGTTGAAAATGAAAATTGCAAAAGTCTAAGTGCCATGAATGTAAACAATGCTTATTGCTAATGAGTGAAATGTAATAGAAGCTATACAAAATTAAAATGAAATGTAAGGATATAGGATGAAATGCAACTTTTCAAGTTTCAAACAAAGTAATTTATTGATGACACTACGCAATAATCTGAAAGATGAAAGATTGGGAGTGCAAATGTGAATTTTAAGAATTTAGGAAATGAGCTAATGTAAGAAAAATATAATGAAATGCATGATACAAAAAGTCAACCAATAGATACAAATAATTGATGGCAGCAAACAAAGCATAAAAATAGGGTTTTCAGCTCTGCAAAAGGCAGTTTCAGGGGTAAAAAGGGATTGATTTGCCCAGGGTGGCGAATGAGTCCTAGTGGGGATTTTTTTTTTTTTTCAAATTTTTCTAAGGGATTTTTTTGTTTTCTATGTTGTAAGATGCAGACCTAAGATGAAAATGAAAAATTTTATAAAATTTCAATGATTTTAGATTTAAAAAATGCAACCTAAATGCACTTTTCATGAAGGCAAAATTTGAAACCCTAGAATGTAATTTAATTAATGTAAAATGAAAAGAAATATAATTCTCAGATGATGATGGACTCCATATTAGACAAGAAAGTATTTGAAAAGAAGTTTCACCAAAATGTAGACAAAGATTTTGGCATCTAAGGTCTTTCTAGCACTTCTATGGTTTTTCACCTAAAAGGAGAAAGATTGGCCAAAATGCAATATTCACATTCAAAGATTAATGAGATATGGATGAAATATGTCTAAATAAATTGATTTAAATGTAGAAAACTAATGAAATTTATTGATTATCAAATGGAAACTATTCAAATACAACTTGTTGGAAAACACGTCGTGTAATGCAAAAACACCTAGAAATGAATGCAAATTGCAATAGAAATGGATGAAACTGAAAGTGTGCACCTGAGATCTTGATGAAGACTAGAAATGGCTTCTAGAATTCTATTGATCCTAATTTTTAAGCTTGGTGGGACTCATTCACCATTCTAGGCGAATCAACTGGTGCCAATTCTAGAAAATTGAACCTGATCTCGTTTTGGACAAATGGGTATCCAAAACTATAGAAAACCTTGTTCAGGCATGGTAGTGGGACTCATTCACCATCCATCAAGAATTAGTCCACTTTTAAATTTTTGAAAATCCAAAAGTGGAAATTGTAGTCTCCGGTCTTCCCTTTCTACTTCTCCAGATGTCTAGTTCTAAAACTATCAGTTTTGGGCCTAAAAGTGACTTTTTGTTGATATTTTGCCTTATCTAATGAAGAGATGACTTCATAAACTTTAAAATGCAATATTCAACGATTTACAAGCCCCCAAGATTCCTAAATCTAGAAACCCACAAGACAAGAGAGAGAAATGTTGAATGTTAGGGCATGGGGATTTACCTTGGTCAAACCCCTTTTAGGTAATTAAACTGAAATGAGAAAAAAATGTAATGAAGCATGCAACAATAGAGTTATTACCTTGCCATAATGATTGATCTTGAATGTCTACAAAAAAAAATGAAGAATTTTCCCTTAAATTTCTTAGGAAGCTATCTTGATGACTTGCAATGATGAAACCGTAACTTGCTTGACTCGAGACAGAAGATAAATGATGAATGAAATATAAGAGGTGTGAATGAGTTAAGAGATTGATAGAGGTTAAAATGGATGGAAAAACACTTATTTATACACACTTATGCCATAATTACCCAATAATACAACATCACATGCCGACTTAAGGTCTTTTTGAATAAAAACTTGAAAGAAATTTTGAATTTGGAGCCAAGAGGGACTCATTCACCACACATGGTGAATGGGTCCCACTCTAAGATTGTAAGTGGTTGTCGGATATTAATTTTCATTTAATGTTGTTTGTTGTGTTTACATTCAAAAATATGCTTAATGAAGTCTTATGAGTGCATAAAGGGGTCAAATAAAGGACAAGAAAGGTGTAAATAGTGATAAAAATCCTAGAAAGGTGTGAGCTTGTTACAAGACTTTACAAGACTTTGAAATAGGACTTGATAAGGGATAAAAAGGTGATTTTTAGATGAATTATAATAAGAAGAGTCTAGAAAAGTGTAGAAATGTGTTACAACACTTCACAACACCTTTACAAGACATTGTTAAATGCATTTTCAAGGGTCCAAGACCTAATGTGGATGTGTAAAACACCTCACAACACTAAATAAAGGCCTCATTAAGTCCAATTTATCATCAATTATTCCTATATCAAGCAAGAGATACATTTTTCTATGGTACAGGGAGAAATTTGAATCTCCAAGTGTATACCAATAATTCATAGAGTCATATTATTTGCTAATCTGAATTTGGTTCAAATATTGAAGGAATTCAAACCTGGAGAAATAAATTATTTCATTTAACCTAAAATTTTCACAATATGTGGCGCTCTATTGGTGAAATAAACTCATAAAGAAATTTATCTGTGAAAGGGCTTCATACTGCTTGGAGTTCAATCCTCTATGAAGAGATGCGACAAATCTATCTAAAGAACTTATCGAAGATGCAAAGAAAAGTTCCAGATCTACAATATTTTTAGTCAAGAAGAAGAATTTGCAACAACTACAACATTTCTAGGTATTCTTCACTTTTGGATTTCAAGAAACTCTTGTATGAAAACCATATTTGAAAGTATTGAAAAGAAATTTGATTCCCTATTAGGTGAAATAGCACTAAGAAAGGGAAAGGATAGTAATGTTGAGTTTGCATACTTTTGAATTATAATTTGTAGCTTATGTATTATGTTGAAAGTATGCTTGTTTTTTAAATCTACCCACTAAATAGATCTTAGGTGTAGAGGCATTTGAATTATGCATTATGATATTCTAAGATCATGATGAAAACTAGAAATAGGGTAGTGAATGATCAATTATAGAGTTGATATTTAATGTTTTGAAAGGGGTATTTCAAAATGCATCAATATATACATCCTAGTATGGTTCCTGGTGCAACAATGGTTTGTGATCAGCCCCAGCTAGGTTGTCAAAGAGATTTCAGCACTGAAAGGTATAGAGCCATCAATTTTAGTGAGATCAATGGTTTCCAAATGGCATTCTAGCTAAATTTAGAGATAAATTTCCAAAATTTATTGGTGATAAGTCTGAATCATCAAATAAACATCTACAAGAATTCAATAATTTGATGGATGACTATGAGGTAGATCACAAGGATGTGATCATGAGGCTATTTGTTCAATCCTGAAGAGGAGATGCAAGAGATTGGTTCTCTTATTTTCCAACATCCTCTATATATTCCTGGGAGGAATTTAAAGTAGTGTTCATGGAGCAATTTGGTGAAAGGATTGATCTAGTCATAATAAGTTGAAATTTCATGAGCATGGAGAAAGGTGAAGATGAGTTAGTCCCCTCTTTCAATATCATATTTTCAAAGATAATAAGAGAGATACCTATAAACATAAGACCAAATGATGTTGAATGTTTGGTCATGTACTTAGGTGCATTTGATAAAAAGATGAGTTACCTATTAAGAGATAAAGATCCTACAACCCTGCACCAAGCATATCGAATTGCTATAGGTATTGAGAATAATTTGAGATATTCAATGATGAAAGGACATAGGGTTGTAAGTGTTGGTCATCCTAACACACCTCATACAAATAGAACTCATGGATTAGATAATATAAATGCTTGTGAAAATGGTGATGTTGCTATTGTTCTGATCTCTCTATCATCACAACATAAAAATCATGGTGAGCTCCATGTTAAATATCATCAAAATTTGAGCAATGTTGATCGAACATCTTTCATTCAGGGATTGACTAAAATGAAAAGACTCAAAGGAGAATCATCACATGATTTGTTTTCAAGTTTTTTGGATGCCTTGTTGAAAGTCCCCATAAATTTTGGACCTAAGGACTTAATGTGCATTGATTGATTTTGTGAAATCTATGATTCTGGGCTGAGTGCCTTGCTGAAGGAGTTGAAGCCTTGTAGTCTTGACTAGGTGCTTGATTGGATAAAGATTATTGGAGGAGCCCGACTTAATTATGCACAAAACGTGATGTCTCAAAATAAAGATAGCAATTGTCTTATTAAGGAAAATCAAAACATGATACACAAGAATGAAAAGAGTGTGTCAGAAAATGAAGGTCTATGTTGTATGAATGAGTATTTTGACTATAATCAGCTCACAATTAGCACATGTGCAGATCCGTACAACAATGAAGAAGATGAAGATACATGGTACAATGACAAAATAGGCATGCATGCAAGTTTTTCTTGCAATATCTTGGGTGATGTATAAGTACAAGAGATGCAAGATGTCATTCCATGCTATGTTTGGTTAGTGAAAATAATGCTAATGTTGATGGTATCTGATCACAAATTAGTGTTCAATACATTGAAGATAGAAGTTCAAGCACTCAATCCAAAGAATCTGAGCATGGTGATGACTCTTCCTATGATGAGAATTATAATGATAGCTAACTTGATTATTGTTCTGATGATTATGAATGCTCCTATAAGGATGATCCAGAGGTACTTTCTTCACCTCAAAAATGCAATGATATTAATATTGATGAGGTCACTTTCCTCCAAGTGAATGATCGAATCCCATTTCATGCATACTTGGAATGTAATTTAGGTTGGTTATTAATGGAGCATGTCAATTTTGTGAATCATGAAGAATTTGAAGATAAAAATGTGTGTTCAATATGTTGATCATGAGAATAATGTTGAATATGATAAATATGTTGATGAATGTGCTTATGCCCCTGCTCGTAATGATTTTTTATATGAAGCATAAATTGAAATGTTTGTGATACATGAAGAGGATGATGATACATATGATGATGAAATATGAGATTTAGTAGAACATATCCAAGCATCAATTGATCAAGGGTGTCCTCATGTTGATAGCAGTGCAAGTTAAATAAGCAAGGGTATTGGAGTTGGTGAGATGATGCAATTATTTGAATATGGAGAGAAATTAAGTGAAGATCAGTATGTGTGTATAGATGTTCAAAGTCTTGATTATGGTACCATTTATCCTCCACGTGTATTTTCATCTCATGAAGTGAATCAAGATGTTTGTTGTCCTCTTGTTCACTGTGACTTCAATAAGTTTAATTCAAAATCATTTGTGTCATATGAGTGTGATGGTAATTTGGATAATATTGATAGCTTTACTCAAGGAGAATGAGGAAGTATTGAGTCTCCTTATGTTCTACTTGCACAAGAAGTTGATTATAATGACTATCATTTTACTGCCCCAAATGATTTGACTAAGGTTGAAATGGAGTCATTTATCATATGTGAGGATGAAATTGATGTAAAAATGTTTGATAGTTCTTGCTCACCAATGGTTGATTTAAATGAGTATTGTTTTGATTATGTTGATCAGGAATCCCTCTCAATATCCATGGGATGTTTCAGTGACCTTGAGAAGTCTTCATACCATGAGTTTTTACATTTGAATGTTGAAAAGTCAGTTGATAAAGTGGTAAGTGATTCTAAATATGGGTGCTTTCTTGTTGTCCTCAATGACATGGGAGAGATTCACAGTTATGAATCTGAAGCTGGTAATGTGGAAACACTAGTTGATCATATGGAAATTAATGCCATTGATGAAGTCCTTTGCAACAATGAATCAGATCAGGAAAGTGTTTTTGACAAAGGAAGTTTTTGTGAAGATGTGCAAAATGAGATAAACTCAAATTTGTTTAAACCAACTCTTGAAGCTATCTACATGGATTTGAATTGTGATTTCAAAGCTGAGTCATATTGTATCTTTGAATCAGAATTGGAAGTGTTCACTCATGATATGAATGATGATGATCCAAGTATGTTTTACTTGGAAAACATAGAAGTGTGCAATTAAATGTCTAAATTTAAAAACTCAGATCTAATTTCTTGCAAGTGTAATATGATGTTGTTGCAAAATGAAATAATGTATGATTGTTTCTCCTTTGATACACCTAAGGGTTCTTTGTATAGTTTGTAACTTGATGTTCATGATCAATCCAAGATTTGTGTGGAAACTTTTGGTGGAAGACCTAATGACAACAATTGTGTGATGGACTATGAGTGTTTCCAATTCTCAGTCCAATTGGAAGAGATCTCAATGGAATGTGATAGTGAAGAAAATAATGGAAAATGTTGTATTCAATATATATGGGTCTTATATGATGAATATAACACATGTATTTCATATCATGATGGAGATTTTTAGTATAGGTGTGATTGCAAAGTGTAGGTCAGTAAAGATATTCATGATAGTGGAACATATAGTGGAATGGGAAGAAATGCAAATGGTAATGTTTATGATTAGATTATTCTCAGTAATATTCTCAAATTGATCAAATTATTATGTGATTAAAATCAGATATTTGAGAAAGGAGGGTTTTAATTTTACCTTTTTGGGGGCCCAGGGCCACCAACTGAAGGACATATCTATTTTTTACTCAATGAATAGAGCACTCGATGGACTCAACATTTGGTCTACTCCTGAGAGATCTGGGATAGTCCTATGCCCACAAGGGGAATACATCCCCAATCATAGCCACTAGTGACACTTTTGAATTTTGCAAATTTGAAGTGCCCATATTGAAAAAATTTCCTCTACACTCTCAAAAGTGCACCTGAAAAATATGCCTAAGTGAGCTAGTGTGGAAGGTCATAATTTGGACCCTATTGATTTTCATGAAAAACCCCTTTGTGGACACACTCATGTGACATATGTGAATGTGCATGTCAGTTTTCACCTTCCCATCATGAGTTTTGATAGTTTTCTTAAAAGCAAAGCCGTAGGGTTTTGACACTTTTCTATTGTTTGTGAACTCTCAATTATGTGAAGTGGCCTCACGTTCGAGCTTGTATTTCAAAAATAGATGATTGTAATGATGAAAGTACTATTGATTTCCATTCTACCTACATTCATGTGCTCCCTTGTCAGATTTTAGAACTTCATGATCTGATTTTCTATTTTTTCAAGATCAAAAGCAAATCCAATTTGTGTTGATTTTACATCTCAATTTCCAAAACTTTTCAAGGTGGTCAAATTTGACCCCTAATATCTTGAGAATATTGATGATTGAATGAAATCCCTCTTGTGCACATACTCAGTGTACCTAAATGATCTAATGTTTCTAATGGTGGCTCGCTACGAGTTAATTTGGTATTTCTTCAAAGAGGTGACTAGGTGAGTTTTAATTGGTGTCGAACAGGTGCAATTGCAAAAATGTCTAACTGAGCAACTTTGACATTAAATAATTTTCACCTCATGATCTATTTTTCTAGGTCATTTGTTACACTCCATTCTTGTGTCAAATGTCTACATTCCTGTGCATTTCATATCTCCAGGAGCTTGTTTGACTAGTTTCCAAAGGCGATTCTAGAGGCCACTTGACCTATTTGGCTCACTATTCAAAAATGCCTGAAAGAAAATTTTATTGACAACCCACCTCAAATTTTCATGCCAAGACCATTTAAAGGTTGTTTCCAATCATTTCAACATGAAACTTGTTTGAAAACAATTTTTTTTTAGCCAAGCCCACATGGGGACCCGACATGCTTTGCCTAGTAATGAAATGAAAATAGGTTGTGAGCATGTTCCAAGATAGAGAACATAAAGACAAAGAAGATAGAAATGGTTCAAGGTCACAACACTATTTAACCTTCTTGGTTATTTGAACAGTTACATGATTCTTGAGTGGAAAATTTCTTATAAAGGATAATAATTGGGTTTCCTGAAAGTGTGGATGCTTGACATGTTGACGTTATGAGATGAGAAAGATTGCTTTGCCTTGGACTATTTGAGGTATGTTAGTTCTTAGAAATACTCTTGGTGATCCAAAATCATGATTGTGAAATTCATCAATGTGTTGTTAATCAAAGCTTTATACCAATGAGTCTTCTACTCTTCATTCTGAGTGTAGTAAAAGAATGTCAATTTCATGAACGATTTTATGAATGTACTCAAGGTGGAAGATAAACAATATGATAGCATGGATTCTCATAATATAAGTGGAAACACTGATGAGGGTAAAGGTGAAGCATTGGCTGCACCTAAAAACTTGAAATGTGGGTAGTTTAGGAATCAAGGAGACAAAGCCATGAGCATAAAAAAGGGTCAGTGCAAATGAGATAAAGGATAAGAGAAGATGGTCCATGTTTTATTTTGTCTCAAAATTGTAAAATGAGGAGTATTGCCTTCTATGAGGCAGATAATATGAAATGGACAATAGAGACCTTTTGATCATATGTCCAGAAGATGGTGCCTCACTGAAACTTACCATGGAATAAAGTCACAACACTATTTAATCTTGCTAGGTTTCTAAAGATCTACATAATAGTGAGAAAGCAAATATTTTTATAGGATTTTAAGCGCTCAAGTACCTGATTTTGTTTATGCATTCCAAGTCTTGCAGCTGTGGCTCAATTTTTTCACTAGATGTGATTTAAATGAGGATTGAACGGGGTGCACTTTAAGATTGATATAGTCCCAATGAATGCCTTATGTATGTTGATGATGGGATTGAAGGCTCGATAGATTGTATTGCAAAGATATTGGCATAGTGATCATGAAATGTTTATGCTACAAAAGTTAGCCAACATGCCAGCTAGAAGGAGGTAAATTTGATACTACAAGGGAAATATTTATAGTATATTGGGGCACCATCGTTCAAGACTAAAGGAGGCTGATTTGTATGATCCACTATGCTAGCTAAATGGAGTCATTTTGATGTTGAAATTGCAAATATTTTGCACATACATCTATTCTAAGGTTTCGTCATTTTGTGGATGCATTTCAAATCTTGTTTCTATGGTTTGAGTTTGGAATCAGACCTAGCTACGCATGGCTTAAATGAAGGCATTTAAGATGAATAAATCTTATCAAATGTTTTTATCTTGATTCGTGTCATTATCCTAGATGTTCAGTTCTCAGACCAACAACAGTTTAAGCAAAATTTTTTTGCAAAGTAAGGTGAGGAAAGAAATTTTCTAGCAGATTTTCTAACTTGCGAATGGAACCTTTAGTGCATTGTGTTGGTGTGATGATCATGACATGGTTGTTGCACGTTTGGTGGGCATTATGCTCATTGTGTGAGGAATGATCCAATGAGTGCAACATTATATGTTGAGGAGGATCAAAGCTACAATGCCAATCAAAATTTCCGAAGTGAAAAGAGGAACCATAGAAAGAAAAAATGCATCTAGGGATGGTTTGACAACTATGAAGTATGGCATAGAAACTATGAGGATAGCTTTGTGCGTGCAATGAGAGTGTATCAAAATTGCTTGATGAAATCCTATTCGCGTATGGCTTTGATGAAAGGAGGATAGAGCTTCAGTGTGGCTGCTCTATACATTTCTCTGTGTCACCATTGTACCAACTAAAGAAGGGTTTGGTTTTACATCTCCCATTGCGTCTCCCTTCTCCAAGTTCCTTACGCAACGTGCGATGAGTAATCAAGTATGATTTCCATCACCCATCACTGGTTTGTCTTGTCTTTCCCCAATTCAACAAGCAATGCATGATATGATGAGGAGAATGGAGTTTGGTGGGTCCCTTGAGTTTCAAAGGTAAAATATTTTAAAAATTGAATAGTTCCTAATAAAGTGTAAAGTTTTAAATAAGGTGCCAAATATGGGACACTGGAATTTTTAAACAGGAAATATTATGCATGCTGCGTATTGGAATTTTAAATATGGAGTGAAGTAATTTTTTTCCTTTTTCCAAGTGAAGGTGATCTAAAGGACATGTGTGAAATTTTGTTACCCAATAATTTAATATTTTAATGCTTTCATTCCAAGGTAAATACTTAGAAGATAAAGTGAAGTATGGTTTCCTTTGCTCGACATTGGTGAAAATTAAAGGTAAAGGGCTCTATTATAAACTAGGATTATTTTTGGCTGGAAGGTGAAATATTCGAATGAAGTATTTCAAATAAATGGAGTAGAGGTAGAACGAAAATAAGGAGTTGGGTGGATGATTTTCACAGAGAGATTATTTTTTCATGGGAGGAGCTATTTTCAACTACGATGTAAAAATGGTCAAGGTTTTTCAAGAGAAGAAGAGATTTATGTTGCAAATAAGGAGGGAAAGAAGAGATTCTAGATTCTTTCCAACTATTGATCAAAAACGAATAATATTGCCAAGTGTCCTCTATAGGTTTATTTGAGGGCTGCTTGTCTTTCTTTTTATTATCTCTTCTTTCTCATTTGTGCAGGTTCCATTCTTGAGTCCAAAATGGGTCTAGGTGAGCAGCTAAGCTTAGAAAATGCATATTGTAATGAATAATGATGAATAGAGGAGTAAATTTGTCTTGGGTTAGAATCATGTATGTAATGATCTTAAAATGGTTTTATAGAAGCCATAGATTATGAGAGAAAATATTACTTCTGAGATATATACTCTCCTCTATAATTTTCTTGCAGATTATGACTAAAAGGGTTAATAATCTTTTTGTTTGTCTTAAGTTGTTTTGATTAAATTAGTGGGTTTATTTATGCTTCAATTCAAAGAATTCATTAAATGCTTAAATGAATTTATAGGTCTGTGAGGAAAGAGCATAGGATTTAGTAAGAAGTTGTGTTTCAGATGTAGTGAGTTGAATACTACAAGGTAGTCTGACAATAGTCCACCCATTTCTAAGATAAATGGCTATTGCATTACTAGTTGTTGCTAATTTGACTCTGTTATCCCAATTGATGAAGCATTGTTCTCTTTATTATGTGATTTGACAGATATTTGAGTTAGTGATGTGCCTAGCTAGGGATTTAGAATGGGGATGAAAATCATTAAATACTTTCAATTCCAATGTATGAATCAGAAGTCCCACTTAATTCCTAGTAATAGGTAGTTATTTGTGTAAAGGTCAACCAAACCTTTGATGAATAATGCCTATTTGCACTTAGTAGGAAAAAATATGTGTAAAGAAGTGTTCACCATTATATGGGTATCACAAGAACACGATAGGGAACACCCTCTTTGGTCCCATAGAGTCTAAAGAGTAGGGGCAAAGACCTCAAAATCCTTTTCTCATTTGTTAGCCATTGGCTTTGAAGTTTCTTGAGCATAAGGGTTGGCTTCCCTTTAGAGGATTTCTAGGTTTAGCTTGAAGAAACACAAACACTTCAGAGGTTGATCTTTATTTTCAAAGCCCATACTTTGAGAGGTCTTCCAATGTTTCAATGAGTGGTTGGACAAGGTTCAACAAAGGGTGCTTATTCAGGTGATAACAAGTACAAATAAAGGAATGCACATAGAGAGGAAACATAAAACAAAACATCAAGGGGGATCCCATTACACACATGCAATCATTCAAATACAAAGCAAAAAGGAAATAAAAAAGAATAGTAAAGCACATGTGAGTCAACCATCCAGCAGGTCATCCACATCACAATCTTGTTCAATATATACAAAATGCAGACCACTAGTGAGTGGGACCACATCAAGTGTTGTACTAGGAGAATCACCAAGTTCAACATGTGGTGCATCACTCAATTTAGAAGGATCATCACAATTGTTATCATTTAATCTCATGGAAGAGGAAAATAACAAATTCAACTCATTATGCACTTTCTCATCAATCTTAGTAATTTCTTCATTGTCATCCAAGTTAACAACAATAGGAGGATGAATAATAATATCCATAGAAGGTTTTGGTCCTTGTTATGTTGGAGATATATATTTTTTTGGTTCTTGTATTGGAGGAGGCTCATCATTTATTTCTTATGTCAAGTTCAGATTTTGATTTTGTATGTTGATCACCTTTCAAGCAATAGCATGATGTCTACACCTACGCTCTAGAATTTTGGTTTCTTTTAATATGGTTTTCAAGTTGCATTTGTGTAGGAGTAGGTTTTTCAACCATAGATTTTTTTTCTTCTTATCAGGGAAGAATGAAAGAAACCATGGGATTTTGTTCAACCACTTTCTCTTTGGCTTTATCAATTTGCTTAGGAAGCATATCAAGACTTGTTTGATTCTCTCTTGGCCTATTGTAGGAAATAGGAAAGAGTTTTTTTATGGATGAGTCTTGGTTAGATGAAAGGGATTTAAGCTCAATATTGTTTTCCTCAAGGGGTGGAGGTTCGATCATAGGTGGAGGAAAATTTTCAAGAGATAGCTTTGCTATGCATTTTTCTTTGTACTTTTGGTAGGATAGGAAAAGGAAGTCCTCACGGACTCTTATAGGTTCCATGGGCTTAGGCCAAAAATAATCTAAGGAAAATTTTCCATGAGAAGATGGAGATCTAAAGCCACTATGGTTCATAGTGGATATTTTATTGTCGACTGCAAACTTTAAGAACTTATGGACAACAGATGGGACCATATTCATGGAGCTAAGCCATTTGTAGCCTAACTTCACATGAAATTGATCTGAATTAGAGATGATGGAGAATGATACATTTGATTTCTTTGGTCCTACTTGTAAAGGGAGTGTGATCAAGCCCATCGTAGCACAACAAAAACCATCATGTGTTTTAATCCATACTTTCAGTCTATCATATCTATCATGAGTGAGTTCATGCACATAAAAGAGTTCTTTTGTGATCAAATTCTCTCCACAAACAAGATCAATTAAAATCCTAGAAGTGGGCCTGTTATTGATTATGTCGGCTATGTAAAGAGGACCACAAAGTGCATGTTTGATTTTTTCTTTTGAAGAGTAAGTAATGTCAATAGGCATTATGGTTTGTTGTTTATGAGGCTCGATGTCAATCACTCCTATCATTGTACTAATAGGACTTTGGTCATTAGTATCGATAGGATCTTTTTCATCATCATCTATAGGATTTTGTTCATTATTGTTCATCTTCTCATCATCCATTTCAATGCTCATCACATCAAGCTTAGTTTCACTAGCCTTAACAAATGAAATATTATGGTTAGGCATGGGATTGGTAAAGATTTGCAAGTTTATATTAGGAGGAGCTATAGATTTATTACCTTTGTCATTCACACCTCCAATTTGGATATGATTAGAATCAATGAGGTCTTTCACAAGATGTTTAAGATGCTTGCAATTTTTTATATCATATCCCTTTTGTTGGTGATAAGCACAATAGTCATTGTGTCTAAAGCTTAGAGGTAATGGGTTGCTAGGATCAAGAGGTTGAACGGGAGGTAAGGTAAGCATGTTCTTGTTTAATAGATGAGTCATGATATTGTGAAGTGTGATGGGTAAGGGAGTAAATTATATTTGCAGATCCCCAAAGATATAAGGATTACTCCTCTTTATAGAAGCTACTTGGGTATCAACTTGTTGGGTAGATTGGGAGCTGGAATTTAGTTTAAGGAAGCTTTTTTTTGTCTCCTAAAAGGTTGGTAGGTGTTTTGGTTTGAATATTTGGAATTTTTCAAGACGGGTAGAGGTGGTTCTTGATTTAAAAATACCTACAGAATTTTGATAATCTCAAAGGGTAGTGCACAAATGCATGAAGGAAGGAAATTTCATCATGGTAAGCTTGTCTCGTATCTTACTTTGTAAATTTTCTATGAACATCTTTTTAAGGTGAGAATTGAGAATCTTCACACTAATTTAGCAATAAAGCAATTGGTAACATGAAATAAAGTCAATGAATTTTTCACCATCATTTTTTTTACATCTCATCAAATCAGCTAATGTCATTTTAGGAACCATATGCACTTGGAAATGATTAATAGAGGATTCAAAATTTTCATTAAATGAATGAATTGACTTATTTGGTAATACAAAAAACTAGTCCAAGGCAACGTCTTTCAAGGATCAAGGAAAAATCTTAGCCAAAATTTTGTCCTCAAGGATAAAGTCACTACATAAAGGAGTAATGGCACTAACATGATTAGTAGGATCTCCCTTGCATCCATATTTCTCAAATCTAGGATCTCTATACCTTGTGGCACCAAAGTTCTTAATATCTCCAAGGATAATGGGTTAATTTTCACATAGTATGAAGGTGGGCCATTTTGATTTTGATTTATGGTGGAAAATTGATGTTGAATGGATGAAAGGCTTTGTAAGAGGTGGTTAATGATAGGATCATTGTGTGCATTTTGAGATGGAGGTGAATATGGTGGTGGTGTGTATGTGTTTGGAGGACAAGTGAATGGATTTTTTATGGGAGGAGATATAAGGTTCTATGCCACATAGGTATAAGGAGCACTATTGGAAATGTTTGAGGTAGGAAAGATATTTCTACTTGCATGCATCATTGTGGTCACTTGAGGATTGGTATAGGTGGGAATGGAGGTTATTATTGAAGGGGGGGAGTTTGAATTCCTCCTTAGCTTGGCACATTGTTTGAAGCTTGAAAACCATTGGTGGCGGAAGGAAGGTGTTTTCCAAAAATTTGAGCTATTTTATGCAAAAATTCCAGTCCTTCATCACTTTCCATCATGTGGTGAAGGCTATCTATGGAAGGTATAACAATGTTGCAAAAATTTTCAGTACTAATGCACTATCTTGTAAATGGGCAAGGTCTTCATGTATTTTCATTATGTTTTCTTGAGGGATATGATCAAACCTTGTTTGAAATTTGGGAATAACACTTGTATGTAAGGTAGGCATAGAAAAAGAGGTATCAAAGCTACAATCCATACCTAGTGAAATATTACCAACACTAGGAGTAAGATAGCTAGATAACCCAAGATCCACACCGAGTGTTTTTATCATGGGATTCCATGAGCCTCACACTTCGTCTCACCACAATATTGATAGTAGTACACCAAGTAGTATAGCTCATGCAAGGGATAAACCAAAGAAAGTGCAATGAACAAAATATCATATGATTACAATTACACTTGAAATGAAAGAAATTGGAATAACAACAATTATGCAAACTGTAATGGAAAACTAAAAGCAAAAAATAGAAGCATAGAAAAGGAATTTCAAGTCCTAAAAATTGGAAAGTCAAAGTTAACAGGGACTAAGACACCAATAAGGGCATCTTGTTCCTACTGATGAGATTTTGAAGTTCAAGAAAGTGAAATAGAAATCAAATAACAGAGACACGATTCTTAGCCAGAAACCCTGAGAGAGACTAAGACGCCAAGAAGGGAATTTTTGTCCTAGTAGAGTTTTTTTAACAACAAATTCTAAGTTGTTAATAGTATTCCCAGGTTGCCTACCCAGTGACCTGATGTTTAGAAATAGAAAACTAGGAAAATGAATGCAAGAAAAAGTAACTAATGGAAAGCAATTTGATGCAAAGGTGAATGCAATTTTTTCAATTTTGAATGCAATAACAATGTTTCTAAATGCAATTAAAATGATTGACAATGCAATTTTTAGTTTTTCAATGAGATAAAATTATGCAAGAAAGAAAAAATGAAACCTATATCAACTTTCACTAATGCAAATTTAAGAAACCCTAGATGAACTTTCACTAATGCAAGATGCAATGCAAGAATGAATGCAACCAGATCTAGGATTTTAATGAACTCTAAATGAGAAAATGAATGAATGTTCAAAAATGTTAGGTTCGCCAAAATGAACAATAAGAAAAATGATGAGTGGTGATGTGGTACCACTATTTTCCTATTGTCACTCAAATATGTCCTAGGATCCCAAATTGGATTTAATATCAACACAAAGGGTGAGGAGGGGTTCTTTTAGGCTTTGAGGGGTTCACCACCAAGGAAAAGCTTCGAAAAGACACTTTAACATTCAACTTACAAAACCTAGTAATGCAAGCTAAATGAAGGATGCAAATGATGAAATTAAGCAGCAACAAAGTTAGGGTATGTTTACTTGGGAGGTCTGGAAATGTGAAGAAAATTTTGGAAATGCAAAAATGATGTCAAAATATGCTAGGGAGGACTAAGACACCCTTACTACTGACCTAGTCTTGTTTTTTATCAAGGGAAATGTGAAATCTTCAGATGTGGGGATCAGATCTAGAAGAATTGCTGAAAAATACCCTCAGGAGGACTAAGATGCCCTAAGTGGCAATTTAGTCCCATTCTAAATTTATATAATCTTCAAAAGTGATCCTAAGGCTCAAGGTTTGTACTTCATTCTTCTCAAATCTCAGTTCCTGAAACTTCTAGATTTGGCCTATAGGTGAGTTTTTGTGAAGATGACAACTTTGCAATGCAACTTTGCAACTTTTCAACTTTTCACTTCAAATGATCTTCAAGTCTTCAACCTAAATCTACTATCACAAACACACAAGAGAGGGAAAAGTTGTCGATTGTTAGTAAATGGGGGTTTTCCTTGGTCAAACTCCTTGTTGGTAATTAAACCTTGAAATGAAATAGAATAATGAAGGGAAATGATGAATGAACAACATGAGATGCTAAAACTTACCAAACCATTGTAATAAGGTGTTACAAACATGCTTGAAATGGATGCAATGGATGTGGTTCTTGAATCTAGCTTGAATGATGTTGATCTTGGATGAAACACTTGCTTGAATCATAAACCCCACATCATAATTATTAGCACAATAACAAACATGATGCCACAATATCCTTGATATGATGCTTGAATCATGATGATGGCTTCAGATGCTTGATGAATTTCTCTTGATCTCATAAACTTTCCTTAGGAATGAATAATTGAATGCTTGTTATGATAAAATGATATAAAGAACCTTGTATTTATACTTATCTATGCTTAATATCCTGAAATTACAACACAACAAGCTGACATATGAAATCATTAATTAAAGGAGGCTAAATCCCACCAAGATTTAATATTAAACCCCAAAACTACCATTAGGGGGGCTCAAATTCCCTAGGTGGTGTCTTAGTACCAAGGCATGAAGCTCGGAACACAAACTCCAAAAAGGGGCCCATTTAAGGTGCACTTGAAATTAGGGCCCCAAGACCTTTGGGGGACAAATATTCCCTAGGTGGCATCTTAGTCCTGACCCAAATATTAGGGACACATAGCTAGAATCATTAAATTATCATTTCCCCTTTGATGTTTGTCAGTATTATCCATAAAAATATATGATTCATTAGGCTTATGGATGCAAAATAGGACCAATTAAGGCATAAATAGGGATAAATAAATCAAGGCGGGTCCAAACAAGTGTGAAAATTTAAGGGTATGCATTTTCCTACACTACAAAAAATAAAAGGGAATGCAAGAAGAGAAGGTGACAAAAATAAAAGAGAAATAAAATAAAGAAACATACAATGCATCCAATAAACCATGAGGCTATAAATGAAAAGTAAACAAAGCCACCCTCTCTTTGTCTTAGAAAATAGCTCTAATGTGGTTGGAAGAAAAATTGAAGAAAAAGGCTCGTGTCTTCAAAGATCAACGAAATAGTTTTGAGGAAATTTTGGCTCATGTGGGCTAGTGAAAGTAAAGAAATAAGGCTAAGTTTAAGTCTCACATAACCAAGGATGCCTTCAGATCTTGGATTGTGCATATTTCCACACCCACAATTGACAAGGATATTGCGAATTTTTTTTTATTTGAATATCACATTTATTTTGTTAATATCAAGCCAACAAGTAGAGCTCAAGAAATTGAGGTATTTCAAGACTTTGTTTCTAATATAATGAATAGGCTAGACAAGGATGAGGCAATGAAGAAGGAGCTTAAGTCCAGGTTGTTGAGTTGATAACTTTTATTTAGTAATTAATAGCTACAATCCAAAGTGTTCCAGTAAAGATAACTACTCATATACTTCTTTCAAAGGATGGTGTTAACAAGATGGAGAAAATGAGGTCATAGGAATAGGTGATTGTTGAATGGATTGAAAACATAGCTGTTATTGGTGATAAGGAAATTGGCGTTGCCATGGAGATGCATTAAAAAAATTTGATTATGAAAGTAGAGGTAGATAAAGAAATTGAGGATTGCAACACCTACATGAGGTACTATGAACTGACATATCCCAAGTTGTTGGTTATTAGAGCTTTTTCTATAGATATTCTGGAGAAGGAAAATATACTACCTAAGGACAAGGTTAAGGAAATATCATTTTGGATGCATGCATTAGATTTTTAGGAAGAAATCATAACTCAATTTTTTCTAGAGATGGGTGCAGTTGTAGGGAAGACTAATGAGTTATTGACTGATTGTGATCAGTTTCTTAGTGACATGGCTAGTGTTCTCAGTGTTTCTATAGGAAATTTAGATGATGTGTTGTTGAAATAAAATTAGAATAGAATTATACTGTAAAAATATCCCATTAATGACTTAAGTATATAATTTTTGGATGTTGTTGTGAGGTTTCTAGCACGTTCTGAGGAGATAATTAAGTAGAGAAGAACTTGTGTAGACCTACACAAAGAACTAATGGAGGAATACAAGGTTTTTGGTTACAAGATTTATGTTTCTCAAAATCCACCCAATGAGAAATTGACAGTTGTCCTCGCCAATTTTGTTAAATATATTGTCAAAGAAAAAGAAGCTAGAAATATTGTAATTAATGATAATTTTATGTTAAATTCTAGCCAGCTATAACTAGTTACATAAAAGTGCATGTCATCCAACTTTATGGGATTTTGTAGATGTGTTTTATATAAAAATTTGTTAATATACTTTACATTCTCCTAGATTCACATGTAATGCAATTTTTTTGTGGGTAGTTTCACAAATATTTAATGCACCCCAAATATTTAACGCAAGTTTAATCTTGGTCATTGGTGTTGAGTTAATCTTGACCATTCATTTTGTAAACCTTCTCTATAAAAGAAAAACTCCTCTCATTTGTAAGAGGTAGATCATGAATTTTTGTAAGGGGTATGTGCAGGATCATTATGGAAAAAATAGGCCCTTAAGTGGCGAAAAATTTAGAAAAGTTAGAATTAGACAACTTGATGTAAAAATTTGAATAAATTATCTATATTATTTAAAAAATATGTAAGAATAGAATGTGTAGAAAATTGAATGTATTTTCTAAAGTACTAGGTTTATGTAAATATATATATATATATATATATATATATATATATATACTTGGTGAAAATTTGAAATTTCAATGCAGTAGTACTTAAATTTTAGGGAAAAAATAAGTAGGTATTTGTCTGACCACCCTAACCACAATAAACTGATAATATTTTTTTATAACATTTTAGATATATGTAAAGGAATCATGTCTTGATGTGATCCATATATTTTTTTGTAAATTTTTTACAAGTAAATAATTAATTATGAATTTTTTATTACAAATTTTTTAAAAATATAAAAACTTGTATGTTTGACCACCTTAACTTGGTCAAAACTTCATGAAATTCATTTTTAATCCTATAGTATATGAAGCATAGAATGTGGCACATATTTTGGATTCAAAAAATGTGATACCATTTGAAAGCTATAGATGTTTTCCAATCGGCCTATCAATCAACACTTTAGTCATAATTCAAATAGAAAATGAATAATAATTATTTATTGAATTCAAAGTAAAGCATAATTTATATTGGTGGAAAGTTGAGAATCTCCTTTAAAAACCCTTTCGTTTCATCAATTTTGGGTAAAAAGAAAGTCGTCAGCCACATACCCTAAACATACCCATCATATCACCACTTTTTGGCCCATCATGATCCTACACATACCCTGAGAATATTTTAAAAGTAAATCAAGTAAAGGAATTAAATTGTTGGTGAATTTACTTGTTATTTCTGAATGCATGCATGGTTCCTTCTTCCAGCTTTATTTTTATAATTTAGTTTCAGTTGAAGGGTATGTCTAGGATCATGATGGGCCAAAAAGTGGCGATATGATGGGTTTTTGTAGGGTATGTGGCTAATGACTTTTTTTTACCCAAAATTGATGAAATGAAAAGGGTTTTTAAAGGAGATTCTCAAATTTCCACCAAAATTATGCTTTACTTTGAATTTAATAAATAATTATTACTTATTTTCTATTTGAATTACGACTAAAGTCCTAATTGATAGGTTGATTGAAAAAGTCTATAGCTTTGAAATGGTATCACATTTTTTGAATCTGAAACATGTGTCACATTCTATGCTTCGCATAATATAATATTAAAAAAATAAAAATAAATCTCATAAAGTTTTGACCAAGTTAAGGTGTTTAGACATACGATTTTTTTTATAAAAAATTGTAATAATTCATAATAATTATTTACTTGGAAAAAAAAAAAATATGCATCACAATACATGGTTCCTCTACTATATCTAAAATCTTATAAAAAAATATTATCATTTTATTGTAGTTAGGGTGGTTAGACAAACACCTACTTCTTATTTTTCCTTGAAATTTAAGTACTCTTGAAATTTCAAATTTTCACCAAATAGATTTTTATTTTTAAATAAACCTAGTAGTTTAAAAACTACATTCAATTTTCTACAAATTCTATTCTCACATATTTTTAAAATAATCTAGATAACTTATTCCAATTTTTACGTCAAGTTGCCTAACTCTGATTTTTCTGAATTTTTTGCCACTTAAGGGCCTATTTTTTCCATGATGATCCTACACATACCCTGAATTGTGTTGATAGAAAAGTGTTAAGGTATTTCAGCAGTCTCCTGCTCATACCATTTGTGGTTTGTTGATTGTAAATTATAGTGTATATTTAGTCTAAGTTGTTCATTGCATTAGTTCAACTATGAATTTTTGTTCATGTTATGCCAAAATTTGGGTATATATGTTTGAATATTTATAGTTTGAAAATCTTGAATATTTCCATTGAAGATTACACTTTTTTCTAGCATTGTGGGTTTAGCCTTGAGTATGTAGGAATTAGTTTATTAGGGATTTTTTCTACCTACAACATCAGCCATTGTTGTGATTATACATAGGTTTTTATAATTAGGATCTCTCTAAACCCTCAATATGTTTATCATATATGTGTGTGTGTGTATATATATATATGGGTTATTTTTAGGAAAGAAAGCATTGTAAAATTTCCATATTTGGTGATTCAATCTTATAAGTTTCTAGCCTTTATTGAACCATGAATGGCCCTTGTGAAACTAGCAATCACATATATGATTGAGTTGTCTTTGCAAATTCAAGACCTGACATCTGAAGCCTTGGGGTTATTTTTGATGATTTCTAAAGAAATATTTGTTTCAAGAAAAATAGAGCACTTCATTTTTTATCTGTGTTGTATAGTACAAAAAAATTCATCAAAAATCCAAGGAATCAACTTCATTAAAGATAATATTTTCTCAAATATGTAATATGTATCTCCATAAAAAAATCTGAAATCCCTATCAAGAGATCATCTCAAAAAGTTGAATCTAAAAGACTATGTATGTCCTACTACAAGAAGTCATTGGAAGCTTTCAAAGAAGCAACACCGAAATTTGAAGTAGCAACAATAGATGCAAGGACCAAAGAGTTTTCCTCAAAGAGAAGATGCATATCCTTAATAGTGTTGACCATCTAGATCCAAAATGAGGGACTCTACAAATAAACAAGAGACGTTTGGTAGAAATTGATCCCAGTGGATTGAATCTAGTTGTAATGAATGGTTGGAAGCTCTCAAAGAAGCATCTCTAGAATTTGAAGCTACAATAGGTGTTCATGAGATGGGGTATCAATGAATTGATCATCCACATAGGATGTGTCCACATTAGATGGGACAATATGAGTCTTACTATTATCCATACTATCTTGGTTCTCCAAGGAAACATCACTTTCAAATGAAGATCTAATGTCTCCATACAACTATTGATGAATGGTGTTACAACTAGTGCAAGGGAACTCAAGTTTCTCTTCATGATGTAGAATATCCTCAGAAATAGTAAGATATATTAGTCCATAGACCATGCCATTATTGTTAAACTACACATTCTTCTGATCATAGTCACTTGGCTTAGGAATGAGTCCATGGAAATAGGGAAATAAATCCTACTCAAGGCAATGATTCTTTATCCATTATTTCTATAAAAAATAGTTCTCTCAAGTTAGATTGACAATAGAAGAATATAAATAGTGTTTAAGATACATGCTTAACCCCCCATAAATGGAATTTATCTTAGTTTGTGATTACAAATTTGTTGTATAATCCCCACAAGATTGATACAATTTCTAAGATACAATTTTCAATAGGCCCACAATGGCCAAAATTGTAAATTATGATATAAAATGAACCTAGTACAAAATCTAGAAAAGTTATCCTTATAGTTGTGTAGCTCTATTCAATACCTTTCCAACACATATTCATCTCCAAAAAATGGAGTATCGAGGTGAAATTTATGGTCTATTGAAGCAATTTGAAACAAATAGTTTCAACTTGCAATATCTAGCAAAAAATGGAAAAAATCCTTTTCAATACCTCTTTGGATCAAAATTTCTCATCTCCAAATTTCCAGCGATATCTTGTTTGCTAGAAATAGACACCGTGGTGAAAAGTTATTATTTTTTTAAAATGGTTGAATTTAACCTATAGTGAGGACCCCCCTTAGCAAAATAATTTTTTTCTAAAAGTCAAATTCATCTAAAATAGACAAATTTTATATGAGAATAGTTGGGCCATCTAAGTGCAATGGAAAGGTCCATTTGGGCCGAAAATACTCTTGCAAAAAGTGGTTTTCCAGATCTAAGCTTCAAGCTCTTGTTTGCTACTATATCATATGGTGGCCAAATTGAGTGAAACAAAAGCCAAATCTAACTTTCTCGAGCCTCCTAAATGCAATGAGATAGTAAAAACTACTACCACTATAGCCAAAATATCCATAATCTCCTGATCTCACCAAAAACACACATGGAAATATAGGATTAATGTATCTTCATAATTCCATTTTTGTTCCCCAAATCGTATTGAAATGCAAGAGAAGAGCATACAAGAATTAACAAGATCGTACACAAAACTCTAATCTCTTAATTAGGAATCCAAGTACTCAAAACTCTGAAAAATCTAAGCTCTGATACCATGTTAGAAATATAAAATAGATTGACTAACTAAGATCTTCTATGAGAAAGATAAGCTATAAAACTATAAATGAAATAACATAATTATAGACCCAAGATTATAAGAGATGTGCAAAGATCAAGATGACAAGATTGCATTAGGAGGTCAAAGAAAATCTAGAAAATAATGACTATATGCATCAAATTCCATGTATGCCAAAGTATGCAAGAGTATGCAAGAATGTTAAAGTATATAAAAATATAAGCTAGGTAGTGAGTTTATATGGAACTATGGAGATGATGGTGGTGGAAAGTCCAACCAATAGGAATTAACCACCAAAAATGGAGATGGCCACCAAAAGTGAAAAGTGCTCCACCCTTTAAGGAAAGGAACATCACATCACTTATATCCTAGTTAATAAATGATAAACTCACTTTATTAATAAAGAAAGCTTAATTAACTGTAGGAAAAACCTAGGATTAAGGAAAAATAAATTAATCCACTAGGAAAACAAAAACCTACCCCAATAGTTAGATAATAATTTTTTCATCATTTTAAAATAAACATTTTTCTAATTTCTTTCTACTAAGAGCAATGAATGTCTAACAATACTAAGCAATTTTGTGATCTTATGAACAAACATTACTTTCCAAAAATGAATTACCAAATACCTACCAATGAATGAACCAAGGATTTTCATTGATAACTTCCTTCCCTCCAATTATAGATTAGAAAGTCTTCAATCTTTACACAAAATTTTCATATTTATGTGCTAGTGTGATATTTTAAATAAATCATCTTAATATGAATTTATCAACTTATGATTCATCTAGCATGCCACATGATTTTTTTCTTACCCTAGTAAACTTTAATATTTAAATGATAAATTTGATAAGGATAATGGTAATACATTTTAATAGAAACATATATTAGACTATTTAATGTATCATTCCATCTATACAAATGTTTATATGCTAATGCATGTTGCATCCTTTACTAGGTAAATTGAAATACAACTCAAATGCACCTTTCTCTTAAGAATATGGTTCAAGACTTGATTGACATTAATATCATCCCTATTCAAGGGGTTAATGATCGAGGTAGTGATTTGATTTCTACCCAAAATAAAATTTCAAGAATATATACTAACCCCTTCCTCTAGATAACTAATCAAATGATAAAGTTCACTATTAAAAATTGACATCTTTATTTATCATGAGTGAAAATTGTGTATGATTCATGAAATATTAACCTAACATGTATTTTTTTTGTACCAATATGACTAATCATGTCAAATTTAATCTAAAATAAAGGTGAAAAGTGCAACATATACAATTTTCACCATTAAACATAATTTATTTGTATAGGATGTGATATTTTCCTATACAAATCTATATATGTTAATATGATCATAAAAAAATTATTTGTAAAGGTGGATGAATGGTATTTCTAGTGACAATAAATTATCATGCAATGATTGTTAAATCTAATAAAAAAATCATTAAAAACTAGTAGTGCCTACCCTTAATATCTATAAAAAAATGAAATTTAAATGCTTTTATTTTTCATTTATATTAATATTACTTACCAAAATAAATATAGATTATAATTTTTATTTTTATTTTATAAGAATCTTTTGTAATCAATTCAAACATAAAATAATAAAAAGAGAAATTATGGTGTTAACATTATATAGTATCCTAAGCTAGTCTCAATAGTTGTGAGTGCATTCATATATTAGATCATACATATATTTTAACATTATAATATAATTAGTTATGGCTTCAAAATTATTAGCATTGACTATTATTTCTAATAATCATATAAAATATATTTTTTTAAGTCACATTATAGAAATAACAAACCATGTTATACAATATAAATGCATAAATCAAACATAATAGGTTGACTTATCCCTCGATCTTGTGGACATGAAAAAAGTAACCCTTCTACTTTTTCTTCTTGTTTAGGCACTCCTTGTGATTTTGGCTTTATTTTTCCTTGATTTAATGTTGTAATGTGGTCAACACATTCACATTAGGTCCTAGGTCCTTGTGAATCAATAAGAACTTTATGATTTATTGTAAAAGTGTTGTGAAGTGTTGTAACCCACTTTCTCATTTTTCTAGGATATTTTTCTTATAATTCACTTAAACAACTTTTTATCACTTGTCAAGCCTTATTTCAAAGTGTTGTAAAAATTTATAACAAAATTTCATGCTTTTCTAGGCTTGTCATCAATAATTTAACCCTTTCTTATGTTTAAATAACACCTTAATGCACTTATAGGCCCTACTTAAGTGTGTTTCAGAGAATAATACCATTAAACATAATTTAATGCACTTTAATTCCTGACACCAATTAAAATTGCTCTGGTAGGACCAAGTCACCACTTGGGATGACTTAGTCTCACTTCACACAAAAATCAAAATTATTTCAAAATTCTGAAAGGATATTATTCTCTTAGCCTTGAGGTCAGCCTGTGATGTGGTATTTTCAAGAAATTTTGTAAAATCATGTATAAATATAGGGTTCTCCCCTCACTTTTCATCTCCCAAAAAATCTCTTTAGTTTCATAAGCTTTTCTAGTGTTCTAATCAAACAATCAAGTGACTTTGTGTTCAAGCACTTTGGAGCCATTACTTGCATATCTTTAGATTTCTACATCAAGGTGTTCCATAGAAAAATGGCCCCTTGTCATTTTCATGGTTTTTTAGGCCTTTCTTCACAATCATTGGTCCACTTTTCTTTGATTTATTGATGTAATATGACGTGAATTTGCACATTTAGGTCCTTAAAATTCAAATTATGACATCTTGTGAAGGTGTTGTGAAGTTTTGTAAAACATTTCTACACTTTTCTAGACTATATTATTACAATTCATGAAAAAATGACCTTTTCATCACTAATCAAGTCCTATTTTGAACTATTGTAAAGTCTTGTAACAAGATTTCACGTTCTTCTAGGCATGATTTCACTATTTACACATTTCTTATGCTTTATTTGACCCCTTTATGTCCCTATAAGGCTTAATTAAGTGTTTTTGAATGTAAACCTGACAAATAACATTAAATGTGACTTAATTCCTCATACCAATTTTCAAGCCTAAGGTGGAACCTGTTCGCCATAGGTGGCGAATGAGTCCCTCTTGGCTGTAACTTCAAAATATTTCAAATTTCCTTTTAGGTTTTTATTCAAAATTACTTGATGTCAGCTTGTGATGAGGTATCAATGGGTTACTAAGGCACAATAATTTTCTCCTCATTTTACATCTCTCCTACAATCTTCTAACTCATTCAAGCATTCAACTTGCATTTGAGCACTTTGCATCCTATAATCAAGCATATATCAAGCATTCAAGAGCTTCCATTGACATATGTTTAGATTTTCTCTCAACAAGGGTTTTGTAAGTTGATAGCATTTGCATGTTATTTATTTATCATTCTCCTTCATTTCATTATTTCATTAAGGGCTTGATTACCAAAGTGGGATTTGACCAAGGCAAATCCGTATAACCTAACCCTTAACCATTTTTCCCCTTTTGCATGTGTGTTTGTAGACTTTTGTATGCAGATTTGATAAGCATTTAGGTTTCGAAAAGTGGACAAGAAGGAAACAAAGTGTTTCAAGTCAACAACATCTTATTTCAAGCTTGGAGAGGACATTTTGTCCATTTTCTACATATTTGACTTCGACAACCTAAAAAGCAAACAACATTAGATCTAGTGCTACAAAATTGTCCCCTCATTTCTCAAAATTTTCAGAGAAGATTGATTTTCCATCAGTGTAGAAAGAGTATCACCTTAAGGCTAGAAATCTATTTTTTATCAGATTCTAGATCCTGACACTCATAAACATGTTCCTGACAGTTTTCATCAGTAGCAGTACTGATTCACATTAGTGGTGAATGAGTCCCACTGGTGAATTTTTTATATTTTAGTAACATTCAAAAGATTCCAAATTGTCCAATATTTTCCCAGGTTCACTTTTATTCCACCTCTTTCTATTATGTTTTGCATTTGTTCATTCATAGTTCATTCTTTGCAAACATCATTATGTTTTCCAACATTGCATAAATCTTAGGTTTTGCATACAAAATTAGTTAATTAATTCATATAACTACACTTAGATCATTCCCTTTAGTTCAAATAATATCATACATTGCATAATTTGATTGAACCTAGCTAGACTTTTGGCCCTACTTTATCCATTTAGGTGAAAAACCCTATAGGTGCTATAAAAGGTCTAGGGTGCAAAAAATCTATGGTTCATTTTGGTGAACCTGCATATTGAACACTTTACATTTTTTTATTTCAATTGCATCTTGCATCCTAGACTTCATTTGCATCAACATTCAAATAGGGCATTTATTTTTTTGCATCCTAGAGTTTCTTAACTTGCATTAGTGAAGAATCATTTAGATTTCATTTTTGTACTACATATCATTGAAAAAACTAAAAAATTTGCATTTTCTTTTTAATTGGCATCTGAAAAGCATTAGCATCACTTTAAATTTTTTGAAAAACACAAAAAATATTATACTAGGACTCATTTGCCACCCTAGGAAAATCAGTCCACCTGCATAGTTCATACTACATTTTAAGACATTTTTTGGGTATTTCCTACATTTCTATTTTCTATAGTTTCTTTCTATTTTTCTTTCTAGGATCTTTGTTTTCTATCATTTCTTGCATCTTAATTTTCTTGCATCATGGCATTTTATTTTAATAAGTTTTGGAATTCATTAAAATCCTTGGTAGACATGTCCAATTGTACCTTTGGTTGTGACCCTAATGACCTTGAGTTGCCTCATGCTCTTTCAACTCCTCATAATTGTCCTCCTCATGATGTATACATCATTGGAGAAGATGATGCTAGCATGAAAAAGTTCTACAATGACTGCCTTGATAACCTAGAAGCCAATATATCCTTTTACATGAATCCATGAAGCCACAAGATCTTCCTACTATTGCACCTTTTGATCATTTTTCCTACTTACATCTTGAAATCAATGAAGGACCTAAAGTTCCTCCATCAGTGGACCTAGTTCCTCTCAACCAACACACCCTCAACCATTTTATGATTATAAAGTCACAAAGACTCCCACAAACCTTGGAGAAACATATGGTAAAGGCTTCACTATCCTAAGTAAACAAGGTTGTGACACAACACATGAACATGACATTCATCAACTTCTTGAACAAAAACCAATAGAAGAAAACACCATAGGCTTAGAATATCAAGATCCTTCTCATCTTGATAGAACTCCTTTTGAATATTGGAGACTTTGAGATGATAGTACAATGATCTTTGATTCTCCTCCTGACTTGACTACCCTTCTTCCTCGTTAGCAATATTTTCCCAATCACAATAACCAAGAGAAAGAAATCACCCTTGGTCTTGCCTCCCCACATCCCATCTCCCTTAATGATAAACCTTTTCAATTGCATTGTCCTCCATTTGATAATGAAGAAGCTTTGAAAATAATCCTTCATCATGGTCTCATCACTCTCCCACACCCTACAAGAACCAAACTTGTCAAATACAACACAAAATATTATGCCTATCACCACACTATTGGAAATCATACTAATAAATGTAAAGCCTTATAGAATACATCTTGGATCAGCATAAGGCTTCTAGACCTATTGAATTTATCAGATAGCAAATACAGTTCACACACTTCACCCAATTCTCTCCTCATGGTATAGTTGTATAATTTTTCATTCTCGCTATTGTATGATCTTTTCACATCACCCACCTCAAATCATTATTTCCTTACACTTTGTGTGGGGCAAGAAGTTGTTAGCCTTATCCTTTTAATGCACTTTTCTTTATCTCTTAACTATTTATTCCTTTTTGCTTAACTACTAAGCTTTAGAAACTAATAACTTGGTTAATGGTTTACTTATACATGCATTACTAGCCCCTTTCCATTTTTCTTGTATGTGTGCATTGTTTTCCCCCATATTGTGCATTTGATGTTTTCCCCCTCGTCATATACTTCTTCTACTTGTACCTCTACTCTTCTATATGTTGTGCATTGCCTTTTTTTCTTTTGGGGATGATGGAAAGCATTGAGACACCCTATGTCTCTTCCATGTTGACCCAAAAGGTCCTTTTCCCTTTTTCATTTTTTTTGTTTTCCTTTTAAGGATGATGCAAAGTGTAGAGATGTCGTATGTCTCTTCCATGTTGACCCAATTGGTTCCTTTTTCTTTTTTTACTTTATCTTTTCTTGTGTTTTTCCTTTTGGGGATGATGCAAGGCATTGCGACCAAAATGTCTCCTTTATGTTGACCCAAAATCTTTTCTTTTTCCTTTTCATTTTCTTTTCTCTTATGTTTTCCTTTTGGGGATGATGCAAAGCGTTGAGACCGCAATGTCTCTTCCATGTTGACCCAAAACAAACTTTCTTTTTCTTTTGTTTTTTCTCTCTTTGAGTCATTCTTCTAGTTCTATGTGCTTTGGGGAATGATGACAATTTTGAGATCTTTCATAAAAACATTGAAGCAATGAACATACTGACCCCAAATCCATAGATCCCTTATGTGTTTGGTGTGTTCTTTTTTGGGTGGAAACTCCCTTTCTTTTGTTCTCTTTCTTTCATTTACATGACATAACCTAACTCAGAAATATATGACTTGGCATAGGGCTTTCTGATTTGGATCTCATGTCTTCTTTTTACATTTTGTATTTTATTTCCTTCACTACTTTAAAGTAATTTCTCACAGAACAGTGTGTAGCAATTCCTTTAAAGTGGGGGGCATACATTACCATATTTCATTTTGCATTTTTGGTTCTTAGTGCATCCTTGTTGTTTCATACAATGTGTTTGTCACTTTGTGGATGACATTGGGTGTTATGTCTTCCATAAGTGTTATCTATCTTAGCATATTGCATTCCTCTTGGTGGCTTGATGTGATGCACTACATCCCCTAAGTTGTGAATATTTTATTCTTTGATTGGTTTTCTCTTGGAGACATTGGACATAATGTCCCCTAAGTAACAGACCTTGCATAAACTTAACAAGACTCCTTTGAACATCTTTTACATTTTACATTTTTACACTTTGCACTTTTTGCCACCTTGCATAATGCAAATTGCATGCCTGTGGTACCTTTCCTTTTATTCGTGAGTTCTAAGCATGCAAAGCTTTGCTTGTCTCTTGAAATATGAACCAACATTTTCCTTGTGTGGCACCTTGTTAAAGTTATCAGGAGGTATAAATTTGATATAGTTGAGCAGGAAACCCATTCAGTAGTGTGACTTTCCCCATAGCCACCTATGTGTTTGTGAGTGCATACCAACTAGCGTATGTACTTCACCTTTTTGGGTCTTCTCACCCGGTGGACCGCCATGAGTTATGTCACCCCAGAGTGAGTATGCATTCTCTTTTTAAAACAATCAGCCTAGATCTAATCCACAACTATTTGGACAGATGATCAAAGCTTTATCCTATCTCTTCATTACAACATGTGTGTTCCTTTGTTCTTATGCTTAGCTTGCCATGTGATCTTCATCCTAGGGGCTTTATCATTCCTCTTGATCGTTGTTACTCCATCTTTCGATATGCATGGCTACTTTAGTGTGAGTTTGAAGCAAGTTCATCCTCTCACTAACATGGGGGCTAAATGTGTCATAGAAAAATGGCCCCTTGTCATTTTCATGGTCTTTTAGACCTTTCTTCATGATGCTTTATCCATTTTTCTTTGATTTATTGATGTAATATGGTTTGAATATGCACATTAAGGTCCTTAAAATTCAAATTATGATGTCTTGTAAAGGTTTTGTAAAGTGTTGTAAAACATTTCTACACCTTTCTAGACTCTATTCATTACAATTCACCTAAAAATCACCTTTTCATCACTAATCAAGTCCTATTTTGAACTATTGTAAATTCTTGTAACAAGACTTTTCTAGGCATAATTTCACTATTCACACATTTCTTATGCTTTATTTGACCCCTTTATGCCCCTATAAAGCTTAATTAAGTGTATTTTTTAATGTAAACTTGACAAATAACATTAAATGTGACTTAATTCCCAATACTCATTTTCAAGCGTAAGGTGGGACCCATTTGCCTTGGGTGGCAAATGAGTCCCTCTTGGCTCTAAATTCAAAATATTTCAAATTTCCTTTCAGGTTTTTATTCAAAATTACTTGATGTCGACTTGTGATGAGGTATCAATGGGTTACTAAGGAACAATAATTTTCTCCTCATTTTACATCTCTCCTACAATATTCTAACTCATTCAAGCATTCATCTTGCATTTGAGCACTTTGCATCCTATAATCAAGCATCAATCAAGCATTCAAGAGCTACCATTGACATATCTTTAGATTTTTCCTCAACAAGGTTTTGGTAAGTTGATAGCATCTGCATGTCATTTGTTTATCATTCTCCTTCATTTCATGATTTCATTAAGGGTTTGATTACCAAAGTTTGATTTTACCAAGGAAAGTCCCTATACCCTAACCCTTAACCATTTTTCCACTTTTGCATGTGTGTTTACAGACTTGTGTATGTAGATTTAACAAGCATTTAGGTGTTGAAAATTGGAAAAGAAGTCAACAAAGTGTTTCAAGTCAACAACATCTTATTTCAAGCTTGGAGAGGACATTATGTCTGTTTTCTACATATTTGACTTCGGTAACCAAACAAGCAAACAACCTCAGATCTAGTGCTATAGAATTGTCCCTTGATTTCTTAGAATTTTGGGAGAGGACTAATTCACCATTAGTGGTGAATGAGTCCCACCTTAAGGTTAGAAATCTAGGTTTTATCAGATTCTGGATCTCAACACTCTGAAACTTGCTCCTGACAGTTTTCATCAGAAGCAAGACTGATTCACCATCAGTGATGAATGAGTCCCACTGGTGATTTTATGTGATTTCAGACAACATTCAAAAGATTCCAAATTCTCCAATCTCTGCCTAGGTGCACTCTGATTTAGCCTCTTTCTATTCTATTTTGCATTTGTTCATTCATAGTTCATTGTTTTCAAACATCATTATGTTTTCCAACATTGCATAAATCTTTGGTTTTGCATACAAAATCAGTCAATTAGTTCATACAACTACATTGAGATCATTCTATTTAGTTCAAATAATATCATACATTACCTAATTTGAGTGAACCTAGCTATACTTTTGGCCCTACTTTCTCCTTTTAGGTGAAAAACCCTAGAAGTGCTAGAAAAGATCTAGGATGCCAAAAATATATAGTTCACAAGGTTTTGGTGATTTTTAGCATTGCATGTTGTTCATTCATCATTCTCTTTTCATTTCATTTCATGGGTTTGATTACCAAACTAGGGTTTGACCAAGGAAAACCCCTATTAACTAACCCTTAACCCTCTTTCCCCTCTTAGAATGTGTGTTTTGCAGGTCTTGTATGAACATTTGTCAAAGAGAAAGGTGTTAAAAGGTGTCATAAATTCATCAAAGTCATTCAAAGTCAACAAAACCCTAAAAGAAGCTTGGAGATCACCTAAAGACTAGATTCTAGAGATTCAGATCCGAAAACTCATCAAGAACAAAAGTATAAATTAGAGACTACAGATTCTTGTCTTGAATTTCTCAAGATTCACATGTGGACTAAGTTTCCATTTTTGGTGAATTATTCCCACTTCCATGCTTGAAAATTGATTTATGTAGTTCTGGATACCCTTTTGGCTGAAACCTGTTTCGATAGAATTTCCCCAAAATAGGACTAAGTCGCTCAGCTTAGCGTAAGTGTCCTAGTTGGCTTCAATAGAAAATTTTGTAGGATTCCAAAGCCTCTTTGCATCACATTCCAATTTCTAGGTGCACCTCTCCAATCTCATTCATTTATGTTACAGTTTTTTTGCATTCTTAGGTCATTTTGCATATAACATTGTGTTTTCAAACATTTTGCATTCCATTAGTTTTACATTAATAATCAATATCTTTAATCAGTTTATTACATTTAGGACATTACATTTAGCCATATTTCATTCATATTTGCATTAGTCTTGAGTGGATACATTGCAATTTTTTGCATACCTCTCTCCTTTTAGGTGAAAAACCCTAGAAGTGTGAGAGAGCCTTGTGGTGCCAAAATCTTTGTTCACATTTTGGTGAACTTGACTTTAAAAAAATATTAACTTCTGATTTTGAGTGCATTTACATCCTAGGAATAACTTGCATCAACATTGCATTAGGTTTTTCATTGTTTTCCATTCTAGGGTTTTCAAAATTGCATTAGTGAAAATCTCATTTAGCTTACATTTTTGCATTGCATATCATTAAAATTTTTCAAAATTATGCATTTTCATACTCTATCTACATCTAAAAACCTAAAAAGCATAAAATTCAATTTTTTTTTGAAATTTCTCAAAAAAATCATTACTTGGACTATTTCACCACTCTGGGTGATGTAGTCCAGTTGCATATTTATCACTACATTTTCTAGAATTTAATCTACAATTTCTAAGTTTCTACTTGTTGTTTCTGAAGTTTAGTTTTATTTTTCAAATTTTCATTATTAGGCATTTCATTCAAGTATTATATTATATTGCATCTGCATTCACCCTCAATTAGAGACCTTTGCATCAGTGTTTAGTGTCCTATTACTAATACCTTAGTGAGAAGAAGTTTGAGACTCATGTTATCCCATGATAACACACTCATTGTGGATCTTGGGTTATCTAAAGCTTCCACTCCTATTATGGAAAGTAGTACACTAGGCATGGATACTAACTTTAGGGTGCTGCCACAATAGTGGTTTACACTTTCTAGGAGATCCTATTTTTTGCTAAAATCACATATTTTTAGAAAATATAATGATTTAAGCCTTGAAAAGTTCCATTTAAAGGATTCCAATTAAATAGGGTTTGATCAAACCACCTTAGACCAAGGCCCCTTGGATATAACCCCACTAGTTTTAAACCATACCTATAAGGGAGTCTCCTTTACACCTATCAAAATGCTGATAAAAAAGCACTTTTGATTTACCTTTTTGGGGAATCAAATGAATTCATTTAAAAAATAAAATTCTAAGGATGTAGTCCTTATTATAAGCTTCCAAAAAAGTATAATTTTAATTAAATTTAATTTGATTATTATATTTATTTTTTATTTCTTGTGAATGTAGATTTTTCACCAAAAATTGAGATCTTTGTTTTGCACATGTGGAAAAGTAGAATATTATCAAAAAAAATTGAAAAAAATGAGTTCACTACATATTAAATTCCTTGATCCAGCAAAAAAAAAATTGAGTTTCGATACATACATAAAAAGTAACGTGTTATATGGTCTACCTATGTCTGAATTGTAATTGGTTTGACTTTGAAACTTGATTAAGGAAAAAATATTCAATAAAACACTATGAAACCAATTGGAAGCACTAGATATCGTAGATACAAATTTAAATTTGAAAACATTATAATTTTATCATTCATGGAAAAAATGTTATGAGTTATACGGTGAGCGTCACTCCTTAAAAATGGTGTTTACTAAAAAAAATTAGTTTTTGAAGGAGATGAAAAAAGAAGTGCAATCTAATTCCAAAATTTAAAAAATATATATATTTAGAATCTACAAAAAAAATGTCAGAAATCACTAGTTTGCATCATCTCCAAATTCCTCATGGTTTAGCCGCTATAGGTGTCTGAAAGTGAAGATTTAGTTAGAAAAAATCAGTTTAGTGTCCAGTTTGGCCAAAAATTGTAAACTAGTATTGTGGGATCACCCTTTAGCAACTCCTTGCCTTCCAATAACATGCAACTTGACACACAAAATTATCATATCCTACAAGACAAAATAATTAACATTCATGAGGACTTAACACATCTCCAACATCAAGTGAGCCTTGAAAACATTTCAGCCATTGCAATTCCTACCATAGAAAACATCCATCGCATGCTTGAAACTGAAGAAGGCCTAAACATTGTGAAAAAAATAGTTGAGATATATACAAAACATGTTCCTTCCACCTCTAGTACATGTCAACCAGTAAACACTATGGTTATCCAAGGAGGACCTCACACTCCTCCCTCAACAGTAGCCTCCATACCTACCTATACTAATCCTCATGTCACAACAACACTCCAACAAGTTAGTAATGTGATTCCTTCCTTGACTATTCTTGTTAGCATCGCTAATTCCTCTGTGGCATTGCATGTTCTATCCTCTTCTACAATACCATCTATAAGCATTCCATTCACTTTCCCTACCACTACATACACTCCCTCACCACTCTCCCTTCCACCTCATACCACTTGCAATGACCCTCAGATAACACAACTTTTCCAAACTATCTCATCCATGCAAAAACAAATATCCACCATAAACCAAAATCAGAATGGACCACCCAGACATTATGTTTGAAGTAGCCCATTGTCTTTAGAAATATTACAAACACCAATTCCACAAGGAGTAGAGATGCCTAGATTTGAGAAATATGGAGGGAAGGGAAATCCTTCTAACCATGTTAATGCCTACACCATCTTATGTAGTGACTTTTTCCTTGATGATAAATTGTTAGCAAAACTGTTTCCTAGGACTCTAAAAGACACTACCTTGGAATGGTTTTCATCCTTATCGAACAATTCAATTCGTTAATTCAATGAACTTGTTGATGCATTTATAAATCATTTCTAAGAGCATATGACTCCAAAGAAGACCTTGGCTGATTTGATGAGATGCAAGCAACATGAGGAAGAAAAGATAACTGATTTTATCTCACACTATCAATCTCTTTATTCCCAAATCAATGTCAAGATTCCTGATCCACACCTTCAAGAGATGTGTATATCAAACTTGCAAACTAACCTTCAGGAAAAACTGACTATGATGAAATTTCCCTCATTCATGCACTTGTGTATTTCCCTTTGCAATTATCGTAATTTAGTTAGTAGTTGAGATACAAGTCCACTTCTAGCCGAATTGAGAAATCTAAACATGCCAACCAAAAAAAATCTCAACCATTCTGAAAGAAAAACAAAGGGTTCTTATAGTTTAACCCTCCTCGAAAACCACCTCAAAAAATTAACAACCAATTACCAATTGTTAAAACCATGGTGCCCTTTACTTATGGAGATCCAAAAAGACAATTCACACCTTTACCAGACACCCTTCATAACACAATGTCTCAACTTTTACAAGAACAAATTATTACCTTGCTTGTCTTCAAAGCACCTAATCCTACTAAGTCCCTACCTCCAAAATTTAAATCCAATGCTTAATGCCATTATCAGCAACAAAATGGACATGACATGAAACATTGTAAGTGTCTTAAACATCTTGTAGAAGACCTCATTGATTCTGACTGTCTATCCATTGTAGGTGTTAATGATCAAGCTAATAAGTCAGTTGACCCTCCACATCAAAACTTGCAAATTTTCACTGATCCAATTCCTAAACATAATGTTTCATTTGTCAAAGCTACTGAAACTACAAAGAATGATGTGATGAATATTGATATAGATGATGAACATCCTAATCCCATGCTACATACTACACATGTTAATCCTATGGATGAAATTGTAGGTACAATAGACATTATCCCTCATAAGGGAAAACCTAAGAAATCTCTTGATATTACTTTTTCTTCTAAGTACATACTTAAAAATCTCATCGATGGTCCTCTTTACATAGTCACTAATATTTATGACAAGACCACTAATGGAATACTAATAAATCTTGCATGTGGAGAGAATGTGATCGCCGAGGAATTTTTGGTATTACATGATCTTTATCAAGATGATTATGATAAACCAAAAGCATGGATCAAAAGACACAATGGTTTTTCTTGCCCTACGATAGGATCGATCATCCTTCCATTACAAATAGGACCAAAAAAATTGGATGCCACATTCTCCATCATCCTATAGTCGAACTAGTTTCGTTTGAGGCTAGGCCATCCATGGCTTTACTCAATGAAAGTTGTCCCTTCAGTTATACACAAATGCTTAAAGTTTTCACTTAACAATGAAATATTCACTGCTCACCATAGTAGCTTTAACCCCTTTTCTTCCAAAGGAAAATTTTCCTTAGAATCCTTTTCGCCCAAGCCCATGGAACCTATAACACCTCAACAAGACTTCTTTTTCATTGCTTACCAAAAATTTAAAGCAAAGAAAATAGTAGAATTGTCTCTCTGCAACATGTCTCGATCCCCTTCTGAAACTCCTATCCTAGATGAAACAATGCTTCAACCCAAACAAGAACCAACCAACCAAGGTCAAACAACACTTGAAACCTCTCTAACATCATCCAAAATACCACGAGAAAATGATAACAACTTTGTCATGCCTCCTTGAATAAAACAAGTTTACAAAGCAAAAGAGAAAGTAGATGACCAACCTTCCATGGTTCCTTTTTTCCATCTCCTTTAGGAAGAAAGGAAACCTATGGTTGATCAACTCATTCCTTCACAAACACAACTCAACAACAAAACCAAAAGAAACATAGGAGCTAGGGAGCGTAGGCATAGACATCATTCCCTTGCTCGCAAGTTAGATGAAGAAGAAAACAAAGAAAATCAAAATCCACACTTGACAGAAGTAATGCATGATGACCCTCCTCCCCAACGACAACAAAATGATCCAATACAATAATCACAACAAGAGGTATACTCTTCATTGGACATTATCATTCATCCTCCTATTGTGATTAATTTAGATGACAATGACGAGATTGCTAAAATTGACGAAGAGGTGCATAATGATTTGAACAAATTGTTTTCCTTTTCCATGCACTTAAACGAAAAATATCCTACAAAGAAGTGTAGAACCTAGTGCTTCCCCTAGTTCATAACTTTCTCTTGTTTGTTTGGCTAGTTTCCTTCCCTTAGCATATCATGAACATGACTAGGAGGAAAATGACTTGCTTGATGGCTGACTCGCATTTTCCGTACTAGTCTATTGCACTTTCTTTTTCTTTTTCTTTTATGTGTTTGTATGTGTGTAATGTGATACCCCATAATGTTTCATTTCATGTTATCTCCTTTTGTGTCATTCCTCTATTTTTACCTTCATTCTTCTCTATGTCATACATCACTTTTGCCTTTGTTTTTGTCTCTTTCTTGTATTTTCCTTTTGGGGATCACACAAGGTATTGAGACATTCATGTCTCTTTCATGTTCACCCAAAAGGCCTTTTTCTTTTCCCTTTTTCACTTGTCTTCTTCTTTTTTTTGGATTGTGTTTTCCTTTTGGGGATGGCGCAATGTGTTGAGGCACCCTATGTCTCTTCCATGTTGACCCAAAAGGTTTTTTCTTTTTCCTTTTTTTCACTTTCTTTGTGACATTCTTCCAGTTCTATGTATTTGGGAAATGATGATAGTTCTAAGCTCTCTCAACACAAAATTGCAACAAATAACATACTTGTAGCATAGATTTTTGGCACCCACTAGCTTTCTATCGCTTCTAGGGTTTTTCACCTAGAAGGAGAAAGATGGGCCAAAGATGCTTATGTTACATTCAAATTCAATGAAATATGGATGGAAAATTCCTAAATGAATAGATACAATATTTGAATGTAAGAAACTAATAAAATTGATGGATTAATGAATGGAAACTAAAGGAGAACTTGTTTGAAAACACATTGTATATTGCAAAATCACCTACAAATGAATGGAAAAGTGCAAAATAAATGAATCAGACTAAGAGTGTGCACCTGGAATGTGGATGGAGACTGAAAATTTCTTCTAAAATTTTGTTTATGCTAAAATTTAGGCTTGTTGGGACTCATTCACCATTTTGGGAAAATCGGTCCCAGTTCTGCCAAACTATACTGAAACCCGTTTCTGACAAAAGGGTACTCAAAAATGTAAAAATCCAAAAAATGACCTAGGGGTGGGACTCATTTTCCACCCATGGTGAATGAGTCCACTTTTAAATTTCTAAATTTTCAAAGGTGGATTTTGAAGCTTCCGATCTGCACTTTGATACCCTACAGCTGTTCGCTTTCGAAAGTCTGATTTACAGGTCTGAAAATGGATTTTTGTTGATATTTTGAATTGATGAAGGAGGAGAATACTTTAGTAACCTTGGAACTTGATCTTCAATGATTTCCAAGCTTCCAAGAGACCTAAATCTACAAACATACAAGACAAGAGAGAGATGTTGAATGTTAGGGCATGGGGGTTTTCCTTAGTCAAACCCCTTTTACGTAATTAAACCAAAATGATGAAAGAAATGAATGAAACATGCAACAATGTAATGGATTACCTTTCCATGATGATTGATCTTGAAATTTTGCAACATAACATGTAGAATCTACCCTTGGATGTCTTAGGAAGCTAAATTGATGACTTGCAATGAAAATGCCCTAGCTTGCTTGACTTGGGATAGAAGATAGATGATGAATGAATGATGTGAATGTGTTAATGGATGAATAGATGTAAAAATGAGTTCAGAGAGGTTATTTTATAGGTAATTCACCTTATTTTCCTATTAATTAGATCCCTAAGGCTGACATGGAGAAAAAATAAACTTAAAAACTAATTTTTCCCACTCAAAACCTTGAAAATGGCTCAAATGGGACTCATTCACCACTAATGGTGAATGGGTCCCACCTAGATGGGACTAATTCACCACTAGTGGTGAATGGGTCCCACAACGTCCATTTTTGCTAGCTTGAATGATGAGAAGTAAGAAAATTAGGCTTATATGATGACTATGTTAGTTATTTGATCAAATTATGCCTTGGGATGCATAATATAGGTTAATAGGGTCCTATTAATGATGTTGTAAATGTTAAATAGGGATTGGGATGCAAAATTCAATGTGAAAGTGTAATTAAATACACTTTACAACACTAAAATTAGGTCCACACAACCTAGAAAGGCACAAGAAGCAATGTGCATGTGCAAGACACATCACAACACTAGTTTATTATTAAATTCAACTCAAGAACCTTCTAGATTGATGTAATAATGATATAAAACACATTTAATAATGTTTTATTAGGGATGAATAGGTTAATTATGTCTAGAAAAGCATGAAAGTCCTTTACAAGGCTTTACAACACTATTACAAGACTTCGCTAAAAGTATGTTATTCAATTTATAAGGGTCCAAGACCTAATGTGGATGCATAAAATGCCTCACAACACTAGATTAAGGCCTCATTAAGTCCATTTTATCATGAATGAATCCCATGTCAAGCAAAGGGTACTTTTTTCTATGACACATTTAGCCCCCACTTTAGTGAGAGGATGAACTTGCATCAAACTCACACTAAAGTAGACATTCAAGAGAGATCCTCATGTATAGATGCAAATGAAAAAGAATGAAAAATATCAAAGGAGATGGCCAAGCCCCGAGGATTGAAAATCCTAGGTCGATCCCCTAAGATACAAAATCATGCAATGGTAAGGAAGAAGGGGTGAAAAGGATGGATCAAGCTTCAATCATCAATCCAACTAGTTGTGGATTAGATCTAGGATGATTTTCTAAAAAAAGAGAATGTGTACTCACTCTAAGGTGATAGAACACATGACAGTCAGCTGGGTGAGAAGGCCCAAATGTACTCACTTTGGGGCCACATAAATAGTTGTTCATGGGGTGAGAAATCCCAAAAAGGTAAGATACATAGGCTAGTTCATATGCACTCACAAACACAAAAGTGGCTATGGGGAAAAGTCATGCCGCTAGGTGGGCTTCCTGCTTAACCATGTCAAAGTTATACCTCTTGATAAATTTAACAAGGTGCCATAGGAAAATGCTCATGAACAAAAAGAAAAGGTACATCAGTCATGCAAGCTATGTTATGCAAGGTGGCAAAAGAGAATGTGAAATGTAAAATGAAAAAATACAAAAATGTAAAGATGTTAAATGTTCAAAAGAGTCTTGTTCAGTTCATGCAAGGTTAGTCACTTAGGGAACATTGTGTCTAATGTCTCCAAGAGAGGACCAATCAAAGAATAGTATATTCACAACTTAGGGGATGCAATGCATCACATCAGGCCACCAAGACGAATGTAATATGCTAAGATAGATCACACTTATGAAGGACATCACACCCAATCTCATCCACAAAGTGACAAACACATCATATAAATGACAAGGCTACACTACGAACCAAGAAAGCAAATGAAATAATTGTAATGTATGACCCCCACTTTAAAGGAATTGCTACACATCATTTTGTGAGCAATTACTTTAAAGTAGAGAAGAAAATAAAAAGAAAAAAGAAAACAAGACATGAGAGCCAACTTGGAAAGCCATATGCCAAGTCATATGTTTCAAAGTTAGGTTGTGTCATGTCAAGGAAAATGAAAATCAAAGAAATGTTGTACGTCGCATGCAATTAAATATTATGACATGTCATTCACATCTCAAGCTTGCTCTTATATGTTCATGAAAAGTTAATGAGTATTCGAAAGAGACAACGAAAAGTGACATACAAGGGATAAGGTTGTCTAACCCTTTTCCCCCCACTTAGTGTAGGACAAGGGTGAGCCTAAAGTGGATGATGGTATGCTACCCCTTACAATGGATGAAAAACATGCAATAGTGAGTATGTTATGATCCTAGAACTATGGCATGGCAAGGAGCAGCAACTAATGTTATTTATGTGAATAAGGAAGAGTCTTGGAAGAGTCTCGTGTGATAGTATTGATGTTGAGTGAAGGTTTGGTGATCTTGGTCAAAGGAGAATAACCAAGACCATGAGTTGTTTGTTGTGTGTTTGGCTCTACTAGGGGGGCCTCCCACAACCAACTAATCATTAATCCCATGCCTCAACTAGAAACTAGGTATGTGCATTCACCCTCGGTAATAGAAATTAGCCGAGTTCAGAAGGAATCCTCACACCCACAGCTGGCCATCCTAAATTTCTACCGGTAGGGAATTATCCCTCCTTATTCTAGTTGTTGGGAGGCAGGGAAATCCTTGGTGGTTGGATGGTCCTTCACCCCCGGGTTGGATTGTTAACATTGCCTCCCTTCACCCCTGGATGGAAACATCAATTTGTATTCCACTCCCTTCCCATTACCCTTCCTGAATCCCCTGTATGGGATAGGATGGGAGGAGAATGGGGGGTGGGAGGATATAGAGATGGTAGGAATCTCCCTCACCTTCCAAAATATCTAGATCCTCACCCCCGATGAACCAATTGTGTCGATAATATTCTCTATCCCACACCCCTACACAGAAGGTCCTGTCAGAAGGTTAGAAGTAGTCCCTCCTCCATTAATTAGTTAGGTCCCTCAGTAGTCCTTCATTGCCACTGGGAAGGGTGACATAATAGTTCAAGAAGCTATTGTGGGAAAGCACAATATGTTGTTAGGTTCTTAGAGGTTAAGTTGAGGATGGCCAGCCCACAAAGTAACTAGTCTACATGCCCCACTGAGAAGGAGAAATCATAGCTAACAGCATTGGATGATTGTTTGGCTCCCTCCCACCATAAGGAAAAAAGTTAAATCCCCGCTGCAAATTAGGGAGGGAGTGGAAGGATGAAGAGAATGTTCAAGGGAGGGTTGGTGCTCGCATGGGCTCTAATTCGTTTAGCTTTCTAGATAGGGAAGTTCATTCTCTCCTCCCACCCATAGGTGAGAAACATTTAATGTTATCTGGCTTGCCCCCAGAGATAGTTCTTTATAGGGGGTGCATGGGTGAGGGCTGGATGAACCCCAAAATGGGGGGATAGAACAACATGATCCCTTCCCTAGCTCCGAGCACAGAGCCCTATCTTGATCTGTGGAGCTACCGGGGGTGATGAGGGATGGCCAACTGGGATCGAAAATGAGTTGAGGATGGTAACATCAAGGCTAGCCTACACCCTCAATTGTTGAAGGCCCAAAGAGAAAGAGAAGAGACCACCCACCTCCCCGATCGAGGATATTTTCCTAACATGGAGTCTTTATTCCCTCGATAATTGAATCAAAGAACAAACAGATTCACCCCTGCACGGATGGCCTAGCTATATTTTCCCTAGGCAGGATGGATAACTGAAGGAGGGACTACCTACCCTAATGAAGGATGGAGGGGATAAGGATAATATAGCCAGAAGTAGAATGTACCTCAACATCAATCATTGTTAACAACTAGTTAACTGGCCACACCCTCGGTTGGAAGGATGGGAGAATTAACGCTAACCCCCTAAAAAATAATTTCATTCTTGCCCTCTGATCTATAGGATAGGGTAGGAGGGGGAAAAACCCACCGACCATGCCCAAAGGGACCAACCATGCCTAAAGGGACCAGGCCCCCTTAATTAATGCCACCTACTAGCCCCCCTACAGGGAGGTAGAATTAGTTGGAGGTATATTATATTCACTTTCTCACCCTATTGCCTATACCCACCTGACCCTTCGGGACTGACCCAACCCTACTTTGGGACTGACCATACTCGCCTTAGGTCGGTCCTAAAGGGCATAGTTGGTGGGGTTTGTGGCCAATATGGTCAGTGCCCAAGGTAGGCCTTGGGGTGGGAGGATACAAAGATGGGCCCTGGGTGGTGGGCTTGGGCTTATTTTAGCTTGATTCTAGCAACTATAATTGCAAGTTTATTAATGAACGGCTCACCCTGCCCCCCCACACCACCATTATAGTTTAGCCTTCGGCACCGACCATATGGTTGTACAGATACCTTGTTCTCAAGAACCACATCCTTTTCCATGATACCCAAGTTGTTTCATGAGGTCATACCCTTTTCCATAAAGTTGTTTCAATGCTTTGGAAATGGGTGGTTGCTCATTGTTGTAGAGTTTGTGGTTTTTTCTAAAGTGGGTGAGGTAGATGCTTTCAAAATGTTATCTAAATTTTGCATTGACATGATGGTTGGTTGTTCTTGTTTCTCATCTTTCTTTTGTGTATGTATTCACCCATAAACTTGAGGGTGTGAATTCTAAGGATACCCAATCTTCAACAAATAATTTAGATGGCCATTCCTCATCGTTGTGTTCAATTTCTATGTTGGATGTGGGAATCAATGTTTTTAGAGGACTTGTAGCTCCTTTTTCAAGATGCAAGCAACTTTTAGGCTCAAGATCTATTTCAACTTGATAAATGTTATTGTTATAGACATATTTCATTATATGATGAAGGGTTGAAGGCACTACATTTATCTCATGAATCCATGGTCTGCCCAAAAGAAGATTGTATGAAAGATCATAAGGCATGACATGAATAGGAGTTTGCAAAGTAACCACCCCAACCATAATAGGTAAAGTGATTATGTCGAGCGGTTGCTTTGTTGTATTATCAAATCCTTGAATAGAGACAAAATTGGGTATTGTTTGTGACCTATCAACTTTTAATCAATCAAGGAGACTCACACTAAACACATTAAGGGTAGAACCATTATCTATGAGAGTGTGTTTGATACATGTGTGATTGAAGCGATCAATTATCAGAAAGGAATCATGTTGTTTATGCAACTCCAAAGGAGGGAGTTCATGTTGATGGAAAGTAATGTCAAGATTAGTTTGATTCATTTTAGGGAATAAAGTTGACACATCATTTAGAGTTGTACCAAGAGGATTTGCAAATTGGTTTAAGGATGTTTCAACAATAGTGTGGTAATTTGGTGATTTCTAAAGTAAGTCCCAAAGGGAAATGTTGGCAGGAGTATTCTTTAATTGTTCAACAAGATCATTCTCCTTTGTGTGTGGGAGGTAATGAGGAGCACTAGGAAGATTGGGTAGAGGTAAGGAGGGTGGGATTGGTTGCGGTGGTTGTAGATTATTTTGAGTATTATATGTATGAGCAATGGTATTATAGCTCATTGTTGTGATACATTAGTTTCAGGTGGGCGAAGGGTGTAGTGAGGTGTATTGGAAGGATGAAGTGGATGCAAAGGTGGGTAAAGTGTGTAGTGAGGATTATTGGAAGGATGAATTTTATGTGAGGGTCAGTAAAGGGTGTAGTGGGGTTGAATATTATTAACATCCCATAGCAAGTGAGATTTTTCATTGTCTGTGAAAGGCATATTATCTTTGTCTTGAGTCATAATATCCTCCCTAGAAGGAGAGTTCTTAGGAGAACAACAAACCACATTTTTGTGAAAATTAAGGTTTGGTTCATCCAAAATAACTTCATCACAACCAAGGGAGCTATTAATGGTTGAATGTGTTTGATTATTAATAATGAGAAGATTAGGGGAATACTGTATGGAATCATTCAGTGTTTGTAATGTCTCATTCTCTTGTTCCATATTATCCACCCTTTTAGGAGAGCTTTTAATATGTGCATCTAAGGTTGAAATGTGCAAAGTAGCTTCATCACAAGTGGGAGAGACATCAAGAGAAGAAAAAGCATCACATTCTTGTCTTTCAATGATTGGATCCTTTTGATGGAATATGTATGCTTGGAGTGGGGGAACATTAGGAAAGGGATCAAGGAGACTATCATGATTATCTTTTATTACCTCCCTTTGTCCAATAATGACTTCCAAAATAGGAGAAGAAAAATAAAGAGGATTGTCATAGTTCTTAAAGGTTTGATCATTTAATGTCAACATATCCTCCTCACAAATAATGTGATTGCCATGATTTCTCACAAAAATAGTCTCACAAATAGCGGACGAGTTGGGATATGAATCTATGGTCTCATAATCATGCTTTGTTGTGTGATCATCATGATTACTTAGTGTGATGTCCTCTTTTGTAGTAATTTTATATCTAATAGGAGAGGTGAGAGGAGAGAAACAACTTAGATTGTCACAACTCTCATCAATTGGTTCTTCTAGCTCACTAAAGTATATGCTACACAAGTGTGAGAGATAATAGGAGAAGAAAAAATGTAAGTGTTATGAATATCCAACGTTTCTTTCACTAAACCAACCTCATCCACAAAAGGGGAACTAGGAGAGGGATCTATGACGAACAAAAAAAGAGGGGAAGGACCTCATATTCATATGCTTTTAACAAAAGTTGCTTACAACATGCAATAATATATAAAAAGAGAAGATGTAAGATGAGAACTATAGAATTTTGTAATGAAAACATGATGGAATGATTAATATACAATCTTGAAATGTAACAATGCTAAAGAAAATATGCAAATGAAGAATAATGTTTCAGATTTCAAATATGACAATTGACTGATTATGATATGTAACAAGATGATAATGCAAAATTGAAATGGAAAACATGCATGAAATGAGCTTATTAAAGCTAAATTTTATGAAATGCATGTTACATAAATGGAACTAAATGATATAGGTAGGTTAAGGCACCAAACAGAACCTAAAAAACAAGGTTCTAAATTCTGTAAAATGTTGTTTTAGGAGTCAGAAGGGACTAATTTGCTCAGGGTGGCGAATGAGTCCCAGTATGGACTTTTTTCATAATTTTCAAAAAAAATTAAGTGATTTTGATGTGTTATGAATGCTATGATGTAGGCCTAAATAAAAAATACATAATGTTAGAAAATTTAAATGAAGTTAGATGCCAAAAATGGAACCTAAATGCACTTTTTATGAATGCAGAATTTAACACATAGCATGCAAATGAATCATGAAAACCCTAATGCAAGCTATATATATGATGATGAAGGACTCCAAATCAGGAAAGAGAAGTATTCGAAAAGTAGGTTCACCAAAATTTAGCATAGATTCTTGGCACCCACTTACTTTCTATCGCTTCTAGGGTTTTTCACCTAGAAGGAGAAAGATGGGCCAAAGATGCTTATGTTACATTCAAAGTCAATGCAATATGGATGGAAAATGCCTAAATTCCTAGATACAATATTTTTATGCAAGAAACTAATAAGATTGACTGATTAATGAATGGAAACTAAAAGAGAAGAACTTGTTTGAAAACACCTTGTGTATTGCAAAATCACCTACAAATGAATGGAAAAGTGCAACAGAAATGAATCAGACTGAGAGTGTGCACCTGGAATGTGGATGGAGACTAAAAATTTCTTCTAAAATGTTGCTAATGCTAAAATTTAGGCCTGGTGAAACTCATTCACCATTCTGGGTGAATTAGTTCCACTTCTGTCAAATTGTACCAGAACCTGTTTCTGACAAAAGGGTACTAAAAAATGTAAAAATCCAAACCCTAACCTTGGGGTGGAACTCATTCACCACCCATGGTGAATGAGTCCACTTTTGAATTTCTTTATTTTCAAAGGTGGATTTCGAAGCTTCCGATCTGCACTTTGATGCCCTACAGGTGTCCGCTTCTGAAACTCTTATTTATGGGTCTGAAAATGATTTTTTGTTGATATTTTGACTTGATGAATGAGGAGAAGGATTTAGTAACCTTGCAACTTGATCTTCAATGATTTCTAAGCTTTCAAGAAACATAAATTTGCAAACATATAAGACCAAAGAGAGAGATGTTAAATGTTAGGGCATTGGGGTTTGCCTTGGTCAAACCGCTTTTCGGTAATTAAACCAAAATGATCAAAGAAAGGAATGAAACATGCAAAAATGGAATGTATTACCTTTCCATGATGATTCATCTTGAAATTCTGCAACATAACATGTAGAATCTACCCTTGGATGTCTTAGGAAGCTAAATTGATGACTTGCAATGTAAATGCCTTAGCTTGCTTGACTTGAGATAGAAGATAGATGATGAATAAATGATGTGAATGTGTTAATGGATGAATGGATGTAAAAGTGTGTTTAGAGAGGTGCTTTTATAGGAAATTCACCTTATTTTCCCATTAATTAGATCCCTAAGGCCGACATGGAGAAAAATTAAACTTAAAACCTAATTTTTCCCGCTTAGAACCCCAAAAATGGCTCAAATGGGACTCATTCACCACTAATGGTGAATGGGTCCCATCTAGATGGGAATAATTCGCCACTAGTGGAAAATGGATCCCACAAGGGCCATTTTTGCTAGCTAGAATGCTCAAAAGTAAGAAAATTAGGCTTATATGATGACTATATTAATTATTTGATCAAATTATGCCTTGAGATGTATAATATGGGTTAATAGGGACCTATTAATGATGATATAAATGTTAAATAGGGCTTGGAACACAAAATTCAATGTGAAAGTGTAATTAAATATAATTTACAACAATAAAATGAGGTCCACACAGCCTAGAAAGGCACAAGAACCAATGTGAATGTGCAAGACACATCACAACACTAGTTTATTATTAAATTCAATTCAAAAACCTTCTAGATTGATGTAATATTGTTATTAAACACATTTAATAATGTTGAATCAGGGAGAAATGGGTTAATTAAATATAGAAAAGCATGAAAGTCCTTTGTAAAACAAGACTTTACAACACCTTTACAAGACATCGTTAAAAGCATGTTATTCAATTTATAAGGGTCCAAGACCTAATGTGGATGCATAAAATGCCTCACAACACTATATTAAGGCCTCATTAAGTCCATTTTATCATGAATTAATCCTTTGTCAAGCAAAGGGTACTTTTCTCTATGGCACAATACTATCCCCACATCCGTAGATCCCTTATGTGTTTGATATTGTTATTTTAGGGGCAACCCCTTTCCTTTCTTTTCCTTTTCTCTTGCATGATGTAGCCTTACTCAAAAACAAATGACTTGGCATAGGGCTTTCCAAATTGGCTCTCATGTCTTTCTCTCTTGTTTGCATTGTTCATTTTGCTACTTTAAAGTAATTGTTCATAGAATGGTGTGTAGAAATTCCTTTAAAGTGGTGGCATAAATTGGCATTATTCTTTTGCATTCTTCCTTTTTCTTGGTTCTTAGCGCAACCTTGTTACTTCATAAAATGTGTTTTGTCGCTTTGTAGATGACATTCGGTGTGATTTCCTTCATGAGTGTGATCTATCTTAGCATATTACATTCCTCTTAGTGGATTGATATGACACATTGCATCCCCTAAGTTGTGAATTTTGTATTCTTTGATTGGTCCTCTTTCAGAGACATTAGACACAATGTTCCCTAAGTTAAAGACCTCTCATGAACTAAGCAAGACTCCTTTGAACATTCTTTTTGCATTTTTAATTTTTTATATGGCCAGCTTGCATAACATAGCTTGCATGCATGTGGTGCCATTTTTTTTGTTCATGAGCTCCAAGCATACGAAGTTTTTCTTGACTCGTGAAGCTTGAAAAGTCATTTTCTTTTGTGGCACCTTATTAAAGTTATCAAGAGGTATAACTTTGGTATGGTTGAGTAGGAAGCCCATTCTAAGGCATTCATTTCCCCATAGCCACCTATGTGTGTGTGAGTGCATACCACCCACAAGTGTATGTTTCTCACCTTTTAGGCCTTCTCACTAGGCGAACCATGAGTTTCAACACCTCAAAGTGAGTATACATTTTCTTTTTTTAGAAATATAGCCTAGATCTGATCCACATTCTGTTGGAAAAATGGTTGAAGATTTTTCAAATTCACTCATTCTTTCTTTCATTTGACTCTCTTTAATCTTTGGCATTGTGTGCTTGTGTCTAGTCATTGTTCTTTATATCATGTGTTTTCCCTTTGCACTTATGTTGGTTTGTCATGAGATCTTGATATTGGGGGCTTGATCATCCCTCTTGATCATTTTTGTCTCATCTTGCTAGCATTAGTTCATTGGAACCCCTCTTGATTGAGCATGGGTCTACTTTAGTGTGAGTTTGAAGCAAGTTCATCCTCTCACTAAAGTGGGGGCTAAATGTGGACATGAAAAAAGTAACCCTTCTACTTTTTCTTATTGTTTAGGCCCTCCTTATCATTTTGGCTTGATTTTTTCTTCATTTAATGTTGTAATGTGGTCAACACATTCACATTAGGTCTTGGGTCCTTGTGAATAAACAAGAACTTTATGATGTCTTGTAAAAGTGTTGTGAAGTGTTGTAACCCACTTTCACATTTTCTTAGGACCTTTTTATTATAATTCACTTAAACAACTTCTTTTTATCACTTACCAAGCCTTATTTCAAAGTGTTGTAAAGATTTGTAATAAATTTTTACACTTTTCTAGGCTTCTCATTAATAATTTAACCCTTTCTTATGTTTAAATGGCCCCTTAATGCACTTGCAGGCCCTACTTAAGTGTGTTTTGGACAATAATCCCATTAAACATCATTTAATGCACCTTAATTCCCCACACCTATTAAAATTTCCCTAGTGGGACAAAGTCACTACTTGGGGCAACTTAGTCCCACTTGGCACAAAAATCAAAATTATTTCAAAATTCTAGCGGGATATTATTCTCTTAGCCTTAAAGTTAGCCTGTGATGTGGTATTTTTTGGAAATTTTGTAAAATCATGTATAAATATAGGGTTTTTCCCTCATTTTTCATCTGTAAAAAGATCTCTATAGTTTCATAAGCTCTTCTAGTGTTCTAATCAAGCAATCCAGCGATTTTGTGTTCAAGCACTTTGGAGCCATTCCTTGCATATCTTCATATTTTTACATCAAGGGTTTGGTGAGTTGTAGGATTGGATGTTGTTGATTCATCATTCTCTTTTCATTTCATTTCATTTTCAAGGGTTTGATTACCAAACCAAGGTTTGACCAAGGAAAACCCCTATTCATTAACACTTAACCCATTTTCCCTTCTTTGCATGTGTGTTTTGCAAGTCTTGTATGTAGATTTGTCAATGAGCAAGGTGTTAAAAGGTGTCATCAATTCATCAAAGTCATTCTGTATAGTCGTAAAAAATGTACCCCTCACAATTTCACATACAGTCTTTCATTTTATTTAGTGTCCACTCCCTTAGCATCTTGAGTAGGCTCATTTTAGCCCCAACATTAGCCCTTTTTAGGATGCTCTAGCACGCCTTTTTAGTAGCTACCCTTGCATGTTAGTTTTGCATCAAACTTTGTGACCTTCCTATTCATGTTGTTTTGTAGCATGATGTGTCCAGACACTAGAGTGTCACACGAATGTTTCCGCACTGCACTAGCATCTTGCAATGTTTCAATGTTCAAACAACATTTCTATGCATTCTTTCCACTTGTCACCTGCTTTGGTCAGTGGTAAAGGCTCGAGATGCCCTAAAACGGCTCAGGAAGATTATTTTTCTTCCTTAAATGCTATCTTTTGACTTCATTTGCAACTCTCTTCTACTTCTAGCTTCACTCTAACTTCCCTCCAGCTTTGTCTCTAACCTTCCACTCTCCAATTCTTGCTTGCACAACTCCATATAGCTTTGTACAACAACTTCAAGCTCTCACATTCTCACAACACTCTTTGCAACACTCTTGGATCTTGTGGCTTCATCTCCCTTATTTCATGCTTGTGAGCATCTTGGGATTCCATATCCCCCAGCTATTGCATCCTCACTTTGTGATACAAGTTCTCCTCCTTGAGCATGGATTTCTTTTATCACCTCTTTTGTGATACAGGTTCTCCTCCTTGAGCGGGGATTGGTTTTATCACTCATACTTGGCGGTGAGGGTTCTACTCCTAAGCGGGTGTTTCTTTCACCATGTGTTTTTTTCATTTCTATTCAATCTCTCTAGATTTTTTGTTGTTTGTGGAGGTGGGAACATCAAAACGAGGGTTTGATTGAGGCAAACCCTTATACAACCCCAATACTTTTTCTAGATCTTATAGACGTAGGTATTGAAGATATCTACTAGCTAGAGGCTTCATTACTTGCATTGTTGTGAGCATATTCTTTCATTTCTTCTCCTTACCTCTATCATTTCTACTTCACTTTATTTTAGTTCTATCACGTTCTATTACTTTCATGTATTTTGGAAGTTCTTAGCAATTCGAGTAGAAGTAGCCACTTTTCCATTTTCTATGGTAGACTCGCTCTCTAATCTATATGAGATACCAATTCCCCTCTGAGATATCAACGTGCCATGCTATCATTTGTATTTCGTGCTACTGTCCTTTGGCCAAGAGCCTATCAATTTGTCCAAAAAATCTCTGTGACTTACTCTTTCTGATTCTAGAACTCTCGTTGTTTTTCCTTGAGGTAGTTTAGGGCAGTTCACCTCGTGAGGTTCTCTAAATGGAGAGATCTCATGAGTAGACAATCCCCCTTCTCTACACATTCAAAGTCAAAAAAACCCTAAAAGAAGCTTGAAGATCACCTACAAACCAAATTCTATAAATTCAAATCTAGAAACTCATCAAGAATAGAAGTATAGATTGGAGACTACAAATTCCTATCCTAAATTTCCCGAGATTCACAGGTGGACTAAGTCGCCATCTGTAGCGAATTAGTCCCACTACCAGGCTTGAAAAGTGATTTCTGCAGTACTAGATACCCTTTTGGCAGAAACCTATTTTGATAGAATTTCCTTGAAACAAGACTAAGTCGCTTAGCTTCGCGTAAGTGTCCCAGTTGGTTTCAACAACAAATTTTGCAAGATTCTAGAGCCTCTCTACATCACATTCTAGTTTCCAAGTGCACCTCTCTCATCTCATTCATTCTTGTTATAGTTTCTTTGCATTCTTAAGTCACTTTGCATACAACATTGTGTTTTCAAACATTTTGCATTCCATTAATTTTGCATTAATAATCAATATCTTCTATCAGTTTATTGCATTTAGGACATTAGATTTAAGCATATTTCATTCATATTTGCATTAGTCTTGAGTGGGGACATTGCAATTTTTGGCATACCTCTCTCCTTTAAGGTGAAAAACACTAGAAATGTTATTGTGGTGCCAAAATCTTTGTCCATAGATCTATCAAGTGCTCAGACGAGTACCACACCCTACCTCCACCCCCTACCTCTTTCATAGTTATCTATTGAACACCTCCCCACATCCCGCCTCACACTCCCCCCCTTCCCCCCACTCTAGATAGTAGGGGGCATTTTTTTATAATTTAATAAGTCAACATCAAAATTATTCATATTGATTATCATTACTATAATCAAATGAAACAAACTTTTTGAAATAAGTCACACTCAATAAATAACAAATCATGTTAGATGTAAATTAGCGAAATACAATTTAATGAATATTGCTGAGATTAACTTTTTCTTTATAATTTATGACACCTCAACAGAAGTATCATGATATAACATCATGTGCTTAATGACATAATGAATAATTAATGTACTAACTTATTTTTATATTTTATAATACAATAAGTCATAACTTCAAAATTATTAATATTGACTATAATTATTAATAAAATGAAATGGACTTTTTAAAACAAGTCACATCCAAGAAACAACAAATCATGTTACTACATAGACACTTCAACAAAACACAGCTTAATGAATACTTCTAATTCTTAAATTAACTTTTTCTTTATAGTTTATGACACCTCAACAAAAACATCATGACATAATCATGACATTACATAATATTCAATGATAGTAATCTAAAAACTTAGATTTAAATAATAAAGTTTCAATCAATCAAAAGAAACACAAAATTAAAATAACTAGTCTACCACACAACACAATACCCAATGAATCGATTACACTATCATGCCAATGAATTATTTTTAACCTATTTTGTCAATAATCTCCTTATCTGAATTTCATAAACAAAACATTATGCTAATTATAATTATCTTCCAAATAACTTTTCCATTATATTTTATGACACCTCAATAAAATATCTTATTTAATGATATGAATCCAAAACCTTTAATTTAGTCGATAAATTATTTACCAACCAAAAGAAGTACAAAATTAAAATTTACAACTAACCACTCTACGCCATGCGCAACGAACTGATTGAGCTGTCACATGATTCCGTTGAATTTAACCTGCTTTTATCACAATCTCCTTGCCTGGATTTCGTAGGTAGAACGTTAGCTTGTCAATAAGCTAGTTATTATTGTCAATGTCTCTTTAAAGAAGCATTTGCGCAAATTCGAGAAGAAAGATTAGCGAAGAAATGTACGTACTCTAATATTTAAGCAATTTCTACGTTCTGTTAGGCCGCCGGTTTCGGCAGAAAGTAAGCAATTTCTAGGTTCTGTTTCACGCTTGTCGGTTTGAGGTGACTGGTTCAAAACGATCCCCCACTTGTCTTTCTCAACATCTTCTCCCTGTGCCCATCCATGTAATGAATCCAGCTTTACGTACGCGACCTATTCTTTAAGCTGTAGTCAATAATCGTCAAGGTTACCCCAAGTTTCCAGGATGGGGACAATAGGGAGACGGTTCCCAAGTTTCCAATTTTTGAAGTCAAAATTAAGGATGGTAGGGGATGGCTATATAAAAATATAGGGAAAATTTTAAAAATATAGGGAAATTTTAAATATTCAATAGATAACATGAATAAGGCATGCATAATATACATTATAGAACATTAACATATAACATTTGTGTTCAACATTATGCCAATACTGAATACGCATTCAAAATTAACAAACGCGAATGTCAAATCATGAAACAACCTCCAAGTTATAATTTATAAACTTATATCAAAATGCCCAAAAGCTACATTGTTGCCATATAGTTTTAAAGTTTGTTATGAAAATCAAAATACAATATCGTATGTCAATAATGAATAAAAAATAAACAAAGAGCACTGCTACTCCAAATCATCTCTCATAATCACATCAAAATTAGAGTCATCCTTTGAGTCACTGCCACTGTGATGCTCCGCCTCATCCAATGGAACCCCAACCAAACCCTCAATTGTCTCCTCCTCATCTACATGGGCCGCGTCCTTGGGATCAATATCCCACCATAGAACTAGAGTCTCTCGATACTCTGGAGTCTGCTGATTTTGAATCCGAAGAGCACTATGAACGTCCACTAGCTTCTTCGCTCATCTAGAGGTAAGTCTATTCCTCTTGAGGGAGTGGATAAAGCTATACATGGACCAATTCATCTTTGGAGCAAAGGAATAGGCAACCTGTGCAAGAAGGCGAGTAGCAAGTGTCTTCAACTGCGATGTATCCCTCCCATGATAGGTCCACCATCCAATAGGGTTTGATTGAGGTAATATAGCTCTCTCCAACCTTGCCTATGGTTTACTCAAGTTTGGGCCATTAAGATTTGCGAAGTCTAGAAATTGTGACCGAAGTAGTGAATCCTCCTCTACTAGATAAATTATTTCAATGGCCTATGTGAACCCATCTAAAACCTCAGTGTCATCACATGGAGGCACCCTACCATCCCTTGGTGCATACCATTTTGGATTTAAAGCAAAGCCAGACATATGAAGTAGGGTGTTCATTGTATTCCACCTCTGTGTCACAATGGGCCTAATGTGTTGCTCATATAAATCCAAAGTGGGGTTCTTTGCCGAAATAACTTGCCCAATCTTCCCAAGCATACTGTGAAATGTCTCATATATATCTCTAAGACTAGGAGAGTCTATATCAACATATTTGATGACATCTACAATGGGTGAGATGAAGGAGCAAGTATATCTACAAAATGAAAACAAAAAGTTCAAAATAATTAGTTGACAAGTTAATTGACATGTTAGAAACTTCAAAAGTTGGAACATTGGACAATAAAATTAAAATATTAAAATAAAAAATTTAATATAAAAATCAGCCATTTAATATGTCTTACCTCACATTGGCCCACCAATCATCATCGAAGATCTTTTGTTTGATGGTATTTCCTTGAGTAGAACTTGCATTAGGCCATCTAGTCCACTCTGCATTGACCATCATCAGTTGTAGAGGCTCATGCACCTCAAGCATCTTCTCCAACAGGATGAAGTATGTGGCATATTTACATTCATTAATTCAATGATTCATTAAAAAATTTAAAATTTAAGAAACAAAATCAGATTATGAATACAAATTGAAAGTGAAACAAAATGAAGTAAATGGCACCTTGTCTCAATAGGTTTGAGAAACTCCTTTGAAAATGTTCTGAAGAGAGCAAGTGAGGTGTGGTGATTGCAAATGAACATATGAATTTATCTAGCTTCTGCCACCATTTTCTTCACCCAATCCAACTTCCCTATGTCTTTCAATGCATTGTTCAATGCATAAACACAACATGGGGTCCAAAATATGTGCCTATAAGTACCCTCCACCATCAACCCAGCCAATTTGCACACACGTGCTAAATCGGTGATCACCTACACCACATTTGTAGCCCCAACCTCCTCTATGGCATCTCTAAAAAATGGAAAAATTGGAAGACTGCATCCTTACGTCTCCCCGAACAATCTATGGCTCTAAGAAAATAAGAACCAATAGGGCATGTGACTATAACATTGATGAGTGGCCGACGTCTACAATCAATCCACCCATCCATCACTATAGAGCACCCCATCCTAATCCACATTTGCCTCATCTCCTCCATTAAGACATTAACTTTGGAGTACTCTTTGTCTAGGAGGGTGGTGCATAGCTTATGATCTCCAAGGGTTATGAATGAATGACCAATAGTGGCTATGTCTTTCACCATTTGTTTGAAATAAGAGGAACGAGCCACATGAAATGGAATGGCATGGGAAAAAAATAATTTGGCAATGGAGGATTTGGTGGTTTCTCGTGCTTGATTTTGAAACATGGACTGAACTGGGGTTGCCTTATCACTACCAATCACCTTCCTCTTTCCTCTTAAGACAACACTACTACCAACTATGGAAGGATTAGGAGTACGCATAGATGATTGTGAACTTGGGAAAGAAGGAGACCCATCTTGGACCCCACCATCACACTCCATTTGATTTTTTTGACACTCTACAAATAACTCATCTCTCAATGCAAGACACACTCTAACTCCATGGCCCACCTCACCCAAAAAATGAGACCTAACTCTTGTATAGCTACCCCTAAACTCCTTTTCACAAACATAGCAAAACCAAACACTACTTCCCCCTGATTTTTTTTGTTTTTTACCCATGGTTGTCACATATTGAAGGAATGGTTTTTTGGTCTAATCGGTCCATTGCATAGTCTTTCATGGTTTTGGTATTGGTTGATTAAGGAGAACGTTGGGTAGGGTTTATTTGCTCTCTAGTTCTACTTCTACTACCACCCCCACCACTTTCCCTTATAGCTTGCATTTTAACTTCACTATCACTCCCACCCTCACTATTGCTCGTATTTTTTCTTTTTAGAGTGCAAGTTTAAACTAAAAATAAAAAAAAGGACAATGTATGCTTCGCATTTTGCAAAAAATGAAAAAAAATACGGAAAGGAAATGCATACCTCTTTGGTGGATTTGCACTCCCAACAACACTATTTCAACCTCCTCTCCTCCTTCAAACTCTTGTTCCTTCTTCAATGGTTACAACTTATTTTCCTCTCAAACCCTTGGCTGCTCAAACAAACAAAATGCATAAAATGAGGTTAGAGAGGCGCTTTTTCCGTCATAAAGCAGTTAAAATCACTTGGGCCCACACATGCCACGTAGGCAAGGGTGTTACCTTTTTATTTTATGTTTTTTTTTCATGATTTAAACTTGCAAAATGTGGGGGATGGTCGACCATCCCCGAGATGGTTGAGGGACAGCTCAATCGTCCCCCTGCCATCCCCAGGACCAGTCAGCCATCCCCCATTGGGTCAACGATGTCCCTCCATTCGAGGAATGTTTTCGGAAAATTTTCAAAAAAGGGGGATGGTCCCCATGTCGTCCCCCAGTACCCAAGATGTCCTAGGGACAGGGACATGGCATTTTGGAGGGGGGACATGTCCCTGAGTTTCCTTGATAATCATGTTTATTACCTATTCTTTAACCCTCTCATCCACTATAGCAACAAAACACAACAATGATAACTACAATTACTCATTTACAATTTCAATTTGTTTGAAAAAGTCAGTTGCTATGTCGTCCTCCCTTCCCCTATGAATCCTATAGTCATGAACAAGATCAGATGCATACCAAGGCCAATCATGTTACAATTAGTCCAATTCAAAGTCATAAGAGCACTCCTATGGCATAGAAAAACCTATTCATTTGTGCATAATAAAACTTCCCTTATTTGACGTAACAAAACTTATTCATTTGTACATAAATTTATCTAAATAAATCTTTGACAAGTTTGTACAAAAATGTAAATTCAAACATAGTTGCACCTATCATACCACAATCATACTTGAAATCACTGTCATCTATAATATCTTGAAAAATATCAATCTCAACAACTCTAGATTATCAAACCATCAATTCAAAAACTATAATGAATAATAATATATAATATTACTTTACATTAAATCATACATTGATATTGAATGACTATTAACAAAACAATTTTCTCTTTTCTTAAAGATCAAGAGTGAGATTTTACCTAGAAGATCCCAATGATCAAGTCCATAAAATATGCTTTATCTTTTATTCTTTGAAATTGCTATAACTTACATTCAATCGAACTCAAATGAAGTACAAGAGTTTATATTGAACTTGGTAAATCTTGTTGTTTTAGATTCAATTTGTTTTTTATGAACTTGCTCTATCCCTACAAACTAGATCTTTGATGATGTCTATATTTACTTTGTGAACTCTTAGATAATACACTACTAGACATTAATTTCCTCTTTCACTAATTGTAGATGCCATTGATCAACAGGGTATCTTGTCGAGACTCCTTCAAGATCACATGATCACCCCTCCCCCTAGAACTTGAAAGAAATGCTCTTATAAGACTTCATTCTACACATACCATAGAGTTCATGGTCACTCCACTAACAAATCTAATGGTTTGAGTTGTATAATTCAACATCTTAAGGAGTTTGGTATGATTCCTCATGTGGGGGCACCTAGTTCCTCTAATTGATACCGATTTTCACTCTACCATTTCATCAATTGTTTCAGCTTAGCTTTGTTTTGCACTTAATGGGGGCAAGGGTTTTAGTAGCCTTGACCTCATATGTCACTTGTAGTTGCCTCCTTTGGCTAGTCATTAACATTTCATGAATATATAAGAGCAAGCTTGGGACGTGGATGATGTGCCTTTAGTTGGCTCACATGTGACATACTCCCCTTTTCATGGCGTAGCTTCTTGAAAACATATGACTTGGCATAGGGATTTTAGACTAAGCTCTCGTATCATTTTCTTCTACTTTAAAGAAATTGATCATAATACCAGTGTTCACAACCACTTTAAAGTGGGTGCTTACATCACCACTCGCATTTCATTGTGTGATTTATTTCTTCTTGCAATGCATCCTTTTCTTGGTGGAGTCATTGGGATTGATTCCCTCCAAGAGCATGATACTTATTTTGACACATCCTCTCTTGGAAACATTAAGCATGATGTTCCCTAAGATGAGACCTTGCACCAATTAAGAAAAATCCCTTTGAACATTCCTTACACCACTTACAATGTCTATGAGTGTCAAGCATATGAAGTTTTTCATACTTCATAGAGCTTGAAAATAATTTTCCTTTGTAGTGCCTTATTAAAGTTATCAGTAGGTATAACTTTGGTATGGTTGAGCTGGAAGCCCATTCTGAGGCACAAATTTCCCCATAGCCACCTATGTGTTTGTGAGTGTATATCAACTAGTGTATGTTTCTCACCTTTTGGGATTTCTCACCCCAAAAACAATCAGAAGTTTCGTGGCCCCAGAGTGAGTATGTTGTGGACTTCTCACCCCATAGACGACCTGAAGTTTTGTGGCCCTAGAGTGAGTGCATCCTTTCCACCCTATCTTTATTTCCTTTAGTTATTGCCATTGCATGATTATGTATATTGATGGTTTGACTTAGGATCTTGGATCCTAGGGGCTTGACTGCCTTCTTAATCTTTGTCATCATTTTTAATCTCCTTTTGTACACTCGGATCTCTTTTGAATGTCTACTTTAGTGTGAGTTTCAAGCAAGTTCATCCTCTCACTAAAGTGGGGGCTAAATGTACCATAGAGAAAAGGAAAATTGCTTGAAATGGAAATAATTCATGATAAATTGGACTTAATAAGGCCTTGATTTGGTGTTGTGAGGTGTTTTTCATGTCCACACTAGGTCTTGGACTCTTTTAAATGCATTTAGCAACATCTTGTAAAGGTGTTGTAAAGGACTTTCACACCTTTCTAGACTTAATGAACCCATTGTCCCCTAATTAAACATTATAAAACATATTTAATTACATCTTCACATCAATATAGAAGGCTTGTAAAATAAAATTAATGTTAATCTAGTGTTGTAATGTGTCTTACACATTCACATTAGACGTTGTGCCTTTCTAGGCTATGTGGACATCATTTTAGTGTTGTAGTGTATTTAATCATACTTTCACATTGAATTCTATGTCCCAAGCCCTAATTGACCTTTGCATCATCATTACTAGGCCCCTATTGCCCCATATTATGCATCCTGAGGCAATATTTGATGAAATAGCTGACATAGACACCATATAAACCTTATTTTCTTATCTCCTAAGAACCCAGCTATCAAATGGGCCCCACTAGGACTAATTCACCACTCGTGGCAAATGAGTCCCTGCCAGGTAGGACTAATTCACCCAAGGTGGCGAATGAGTCCCATTTGGGTCAAATTTGATTTTTGAGTAGGAAAAATTAGAAATTAAGTTTAATATTCTTTAATGTCGGCCTTAAGGATCCAAATTACAGGATAATAAGGGTATGTGCAGGATCATCATGGAAAAAGTAGGCCCTTAAGTGGCAAAAAATTTAGAAAAATTAGAGTTAGGCAACTTGACTTAAAAAATTAAATAAGTTATCTATATTATTTCAAAAATATGTAAGAATAGAATCTGTAGCAAACTGAATGTAGTTTCTAAACTACTAGGTTTGTTTAAAAAAAAATCCATTTGGTGAAAATTTAAAATTTCAATGTAGTGGTACTTAAATTTGGGGGGAAAAAATAAGAAGTGTTTGTTTGACCACCCTAACCACAATAAAATGATAATATATTTTTATAATATTTTATATATAAGTAGAGGATTCATGATCTGATGTGATGCATATTTTTTTGTAATTTTTTTCCAAGTAAATAATTAATTATAATTTTTTATTACAACTTGTTAAAAAATATAAAAAACTCGTATGTCTGACCACCTTAACTTGGTCAAAACTTCATGAAATTCAATTTTCCTTTTTTTAATCTTATAGTATGCAAAGCATAGAATGTGAGGCATGTTTTGGATTCAAAAAATGTGATATCATTTGAAAGCTATAGATTTTTTCAATCAGCTTATTAATCAAGACTTTATTCATAATTTGATTAGAAAATGAATAATAATTACTTATTAAATTCAAATTAAAGCATAATTTATATCAGTGGAAAGCTGAGAATCTCCTTTAAAAACCCTTTTCGTTTCATCAATTTTGGGTAAAAAATAGTCGTCACCCACATACCCATCATATTGCCACTATTTGGCCCATCATGATCTTGCACATACCCATAAGGAAAATTTCATATAAAATGAAACCTCTAAACCATAATTCTTAACCATTCTTCATTATTCATCCACCATTATTCCTTCTCAAGTCAAGCAAGTTAGGGTTTCATCATTTCAAGTCATTAAGATAACAATTTTCAAACATTCAAGGGTAGATTATTCATGTTTTGTTGTAGAAATTCAAGATCAAAAATAATGGAAAGGTATTGAATCCATTGTTGCATGCTTCATTACATTCTCTCTATTTTGGTTTAATTACCTGAAATGGGTTTGACCAAGGCAAACCCACATTCCCTAACATTCAACATTTCTCTCTTGTCTTGTGTGCTTGCAGATTTAGACATCTTGGAGGCTTAGAAATCATTGAAGATTGCGTTACAAAGTTGTTTAAGTCTTCTCTTCATTGTATAAGGAAAAATATCAACAAAAACTCACTTTTAGGTTTAAGAATCAGACTTTCAGAGGTAGACACCTATCAGGAGCTGAAGAGCATATTGGAGACTACAATTTCCACTTTTGAAGTTTTAGAAATTCAAAAGTGGAATCATTCGCCATTAGTGGAAAATGAGTCCCACTGCTAGGCCTAAAACAGGTTTTCTACAGGTTTGGATACCCTTTTGTCCGAAACGGGTTCTGGGTTAGTTTTAGAGAACTAGGACCGATTCACCCAGAGTGGCGAATGAGTCCCACCAGGCCTAAAAATCAACATTAGCAGCATTTCAAATTTCTAGTTTCCATCCATATCTCAGGTGCAAACTTCAGTTTCATCCATCTCCATTTAGGGTATGTGTAGGATCATCATGGAAAAAACAGGCCCTTAAGTGGCAAAAAAATTAGAAAAACCAGAGTTAGGTTACTTGATGTAAAAATTTGAATAAGTTATCTATATTATTTCAAAAATATGTAAGAATAGAATCTATAGAAAACTGAATGTATTTTCTAAACAACTAGGTTTATTTAAAAAATATATATATCTATTTGGTGAAAATTTGAAATTTCAATGGAGTAGTACTTAAATTTCAGGGGAAAAAGAAGTAGGTGTCTGTCTGATCACCCTAACCACAATAAAATGATAATATTTTTTTATAAGATTTTAGATATAAGTAGAGGACTCATGTCCCAATGTTATGCATATTTTTTTGTAATTTTTTCCATGTAAATAATTAATTATGAATTTTTTATTACAACTTTTAAAAAATATTAAAAACTCATACATCTAACTACCTTAACTTTTTCAAAACTTCATGAAATTCTTTTTTTTTAATACTATAGTATGCGAAGCATAGAATGTGATGCATTTTTTGGATTCAAAAAATGTGATACCATTTGAAAGCTATAGATGTTTTTCAATCAACCTATCAATCATGACTTTAGTCATAATTCAAATAGAAAATGAATAATAATTATTTAATAAATTCAAAGTAAAGCATAATTTATATTTATGGATAGTTGAGAATCTCCTTTAAAAACCCTTTTCGTTTCATCAATTTTGGGAAAAAAAATCATAGGCCACATACCCTACACATACCCATCGTATCGCCACTTTTTGGCTCATCATGATCCTGCACATACCCTTTAGTTTTGTTTAAATTTCTAGGTATTTTTTCATTACACAATGTGTTTTCAAACAAGTTGCATTTCTGTTTTGCATACTTAATCAATCAATTTCATTGTATTTAGTCTTAATTTCATCATACATATCTTATTTTGAGTGAACCACCTAGATTTTGGGTGTGGGATATATCTCTTTCCATTAGGTGAAAGACCCTAATTAAGCAAAAGAGAGTCATAGCATTTCACACCCCTAAAATCTATGGTTCATTGTGAAAAGGGTTTAAGGGGTTGCTTAAACACATTTTTCTCTATAGATCCAACCTTTCCATTTCAAGTGCTTCTTGCTTTTTATCCCACTCCTTTTGAATTCTATCTTGCTACCTTTTGAGCTCTTTTTCCTTTTTCTACTATTTCTTTGCTTTTCGTGCAATCTCTCTATCTAGTTTGGCTTGATCTTTCCACTCCTTTGCAACAACACATGTTTCCTTTCTCTCCTGAATCTGCTCCTTGTTTTATAGTTTTAACTCGTAAATTTCCTTCTTCCTTTACTCTTGTTCCATTAATAGGTTCATGCATTCGTCTATTGTTAATAATTGGGACTTTAGGCTCAACCAAATTCCTCTATCCTCTGTTATCCTGGGTTTCTCCTTCACAATGTGAACTGGAAGTTTGAGAAATTTGTTGATACATTAATCTACATGGAAACCCAAGGATTAGTTAGAATCTCCATGAATGCTATGTTCAGCCTCATTGCAAAATGTCTCAATATCCTGACTCAAATCTACGATATCTTGGGTATCACCTTCTCCACACTTAGCATAGTAATGTACCATTTCATCCACATTCAACATGGGTGGTGGAGAGGGGAAAGAGAATGTGTTTCATTCTTCCTATGGATGCAATTCATATCCTAAATTCATGGCTCCCTCCACCAACCATGATGGTTGGCTTGGGGGAGAGGGAAGGCTAAGTCCATCTATGTTAGTTTCTTGTTGACTTTTAGCCATGTCATCAACTAGTTGACCCCCCACTGTAGGTTTTGTTGAATCATGAAAAGATTTTTCCTCTCCCACTATTTATGTTGTTGTACAATTTAAATCAGCATTGACAACTCACGACAACCATGTGTTGGCAACTTCCACATCTGACACATTGACCCCAAAAAGACTAAGGATGTTCTGCACTGCAAAAGCATCATCATGCATGTTGAATTGAAAAGTTTCACTGGGTTGCATGTCCTCCATTATAGCATTTGGATTGAGGGGCCATATACCTACCCTTTTAAAACCAACGATGATGTTTGAAACTGCCAATGATTTCTAAAAAGAATTGCTACCAAATTATGATAATTCTTCTCTTTTTATTTCTATGTTAGGATATCTATCCAACCACACTGCTCTTTCTGATTTGAAATATAACTTGAATGCTGAAAAAAACTAATATCCAATGGTTGCAATTTGTGTGATGTGTGCACTGGTAGTGTGAGAAAATTGATACTCAAAGACCTGGCTTGTTGGATGGTTGTCATGACTAGGTGGCTGCCATGGCCACCATATATGAGCGAGTTCCTATTTGTCAATGATACTCCACTCGGAACTGATCATACAAAATGATGCAACTAGTTCATAAACAAATCTTTCATCATCCAAGCATGGGGATGGGCAGCCATGCACACACTTGGTTCACAACCAACAATGTAGTTTTTAAGCTACTTTTTACCTTTGAAAAGATAGAATCATGGTATGCTATGTCCGATAGCATTAACATAACATAAATTTTTTATTCAGTCCATACTCTTTGGAATAATGTATGAGACACTTTTGCTGCCCCTTTTGGCCAAAACCAACATGGCTCCATTTTTCCCAGCTTGAATTCCAGTTTCATCACAATTTCAAATTTTATGTGGTTTGTATGGGTTGGATTTATATGCTTTGGATAGTGTGTCATAGAATGTGGCAACTATAGCGAGCCTAAGGTTTATATCTTTGTCTATATCCAATCCTTCCATTGTCCTCAATGTCAATTTAGGATGATTCCTTTTAAACTGAGTCCACTAGGACTTCCCAAGCAGCCCATCCTTAAAATGGTTTGGTCATGTTTGGCATATTTGTATGACTGCTTTGAGATTAATAATCTACATCCCATGGCCAACTACTTCCATTTCTTTACACCATTCTACAATAAAACCCTCTTCAACTGTTGTCAATACTATGGGAGGACCTTTTTTGATGATGTTGTTAAACCGCCTAACAAGTTGTTAATTTTTTTCATAGGGATTCGTCACTTTTTGGCTACACTCCTTGTCAAAATTCCATTATCCTCCACATATTTCAATGTTGAATCCATATCCTCTTTCTTCCACTCCTGTTGAACTGAAACTTTCTTTCTTCTAGCAGCTGCATTTACTTGAATAATTGGCTCAGTTGGTTGAGGACTACTCTCGTTAGCGACTTGATTTTCTTCATCAGATGGGAAATGAACTCCTCTTCTTTCTAGAGGCATGGCTATCATTAGTCTCTTCCTTCCACAGTGGATCCACATTTGTTCTTTGTTCTTTATGTACACATCTCAACAAACACGTTTGGACATTAGTTTTGTAATTTGGAATCTTTTGAATCTCTTTAGTACAAAGTTAAAGAAACAAAGAGGCTAAAGCATTGAACTGGACATCCCACTTGCCTATGTTGATTAGTAGAGAGGTTTGTAGTGTGATGGAACCTAACTATCAAGAACTACTTGGGCTTGTATGTGATGGGTAGAACAAATATGAATACTCAGGCATGAGTGCAGTGAGGTTGATAGTTTAAAATATGTAAAGCAAGATAACAACATAGACCAACAATCAACTATACTAATATTAATCACAAACATTATAACATGTGGCATTCCAATTTCTTCATCCCTATAATTGTAATTTGTAATTTGAATTTGTAAGTTCAGTCGATGAGTTCATAGTGATGCTCTAAACAGAAGATGTGTGATGTTATATGTTTTTTTTTATTGTTTCACATTCTAATTTATGATTTTCTATGTTTGATTTGACAATTTCATATTTTGATGTTCTATTCTATGTTGTATGTTTGAATTTACAGTATGGTTGTACTTATGATTTCCTATGTTGTATGTTTTTTTTATGGTTTGACATTTGAGAAGGATGCTAAAATTTGTCTATATCAGATATCAAATAGTCATTAATTTTAAAGTTGTAATCATCATTCCACTGTCCAAATATTTTCCAATCAGATATGACTTCTTGGGAAGACAATACATATGCATCTAATATTTTTATCTCTTTCTTCATCAATCAATACAACCTTACAAGTGTTTTAACAAGTATTCTCTTTTTCAAAGTTTCCATTTATTCTTCAATCCATTGTTCTCCATTCTTCAACTTCATCCCACCTAACATTTTCTTGAATGTACACAATCACAATTTATCAGATAAAACTAAACCAAATAAAAGAAAAATTCCAATTGATGAATGAGCACTTATATGTGCTCTCTATTGGATCTATCTCATTAAATTGGTCTACACCAAAAGGCTATAAATATAGTCTTTGGCCTCCAATGAAGAAAAACTGCTATAGGCTTGGGGTAAGATAATGATGTGTTGTCACAGGGTAGGATAATAAATGTCAAATCAAGTGAAAGAGTTAAAAAAATCAACTAAAGTTTGAGTTGACAATATGTAATAGCACAAGACATAAGAATTTTTTTTAAAATTTTAGGTTCAAACTTGCTAACAACAATAATAGTGTTGAGCCTAAACAATATAAAAAGCAAAATTAGGGCCTAATCAATTTCATTAGACAACTGAACTTTCAATCCTAAGGGTGTTTTGAACCCAATGAAAGAAGCTTATCAATTATAAAAGCATTCTGAACTTTGTGATGTGCATGCCTAATAGGACAAAAACCTACATTGTTAAATACTTCTCATGAAACCTACCAAATGAAACCTAGATTGTTAAATACTGCTCATGAAACCTGGATTGTTAAATATTATTATAGTTTGGTTATATTTCGATGGTTTTTTTTAATACATTCTAAAAAAATAAGGAAATATAGATTAATCCATTGAAATTTACAAGCCATTTGACACTTACCTAGTTAGGTATCTTAGATGAATATAGATACCTCTATAGGCCATTTGAAATTTACATATGAATATACATATCTTAAATTTGAATGAATGTTAAATGTGTTAGATGAATACATGTAAAGTTTGATGGTTGTTTTAAATACATTCTAAAAAAATAAGGAAATACAGATTAATCCATAACATCATTATTTCTCAACAACCTACCACCTTTTTTTTACACACTCACATCAAAAGATATTTGTGTTTTAACTATTTTATTGTTTTGTTTAAAATATATGTTGTTTGGTTTAAAATTGAAGCTAAACATTTGTAATTGAAAAAAACTATAGAGTTTAAACTTAAACAACAAACATTTGAAATGGAAATAGAAATTGTAGTGGCATTGGAATATTGAACTTACCTGAATGTTGATAAAACATAAGTCATCGTATTCGACAAATTTCATCTATGAAATTTTATTTTTTCCGAATTTCAAATATTAATAAAAAATTTGTTAAAATTCATCATTTTATTTGTGTGGACATTGGAAATAGATGCTTCACTTCCTTGTTCAGAAAATGGATACAAGGAGAGGGATCCAATTTTGCAATATTCACATTCAAGGACACCTTAGAGATCTCAACCCAATGAAGGATGTGAGAGATCTGACTATAAGGTATCCTTGGAGATGATTCAGAAAAGAAAGGGGTTCACCACCAAGTGTAAAATTGGAAAATACAAAATGTTTCAAAACACATTGTGATATGCAAAAAGACCTAAAAATGCATGTAGAATGTAATAGAAAATTCTGAAATTGGAAATGTGCACCTGGGAAACTAAAGGAGGAAAAATGGAGGTCTAGAATCCTGAAAAACCTGTTGTTTATGTTAGCTAGAACTCATATTCCAAACTGGGTGAATCAATCCAATTTTGAGAAAACTATGTCAGAACAAGTTTCACCCAAAAGGGTACTCAAATCTGCAAAAATCTTGTTTAGGCCTGGGAAGTGGGACTCATTTTCCAATAGTGGTAACTTAGTCCACTTCTAGATTTCTAAAAATTCAAAATGGGATTCTATAGCTCTCAGTCAACTCTGTTATTCCTAATATAGATCCAGGTCTCAAACTACAAAATTCAGCCTGTAGTCCTTCTCCAAGGCTTGTTTTCAACTTTGACAACTATGAATTTCTTTGAAAACTTTATGACCACTTTTCTGATCCTGCTCCTTGCTAAATTTATAACCTAGGCCTACAAATCACATGAAAAGAGAGGAAAAAATGTTGTTGGGTTAGTGGATAGGGGTTTTCCTTGGTTAAACCCCTTGTTGGTAATTAAACCTTGAAATGAAAGCAAATATGAAATGAGAATGATGAATGAACAAATATTGATGTTGCAACTCACCAAACCATAGTGATAAGGTGCTACAAACATGTAGGCATTCACTCCAATGGATGTGGACTTGGAATTTTGCTTGATGTTTATAAATCTTGAATGCAATCCTTACTTGAATCACACAATCCTACATCACAAATGTTAGCTCTAAAACAACATGATGCAAACAATCCTTGACATGATGAATGACACTTGAAGAAGCTCTTGGATGCTTAAAAATCTACCCTTGAAATGCCTTGAATTCTCTTGTGAATGGTCAAATTGTCTTGTGAACTCTAGAATTCTTAATCAAACTTGCTAGGTGTGAAAATGAGAGAAAGAAGCTTGTATTTATACTCACTTGTGCATTAATTCCCAAAATTATAACACTATAGGCTGACCTTAAAACTTGGAGAATAAAAACCCACCAAAATCTTAAATTAAATTTGAATTTTGAGTTAAAGGGGACTCATTTACCACTCTGGGTGAAAGGGTCCCACCTACTTGGGGACTCATTCGCCCATAATGGCGAATGAGTCCCACCTTAGGAATTTGAGGTGGGTTTTGGGATTTTGCTGTTTTAATTGATATTTGTTGGGATTATTCTCAAAAATATACATAAGGCATGTGGATGCAAAGTAGGGCCAATTAAAGTATTAGAAAACTCCATTATTAATGACAAGCCTAGAAAAATGTGAAACTTTGTTACAACACTTTACAACACTTCGAAGGAAGGTTCGGTAAATGATGAAAAGAGGTTATTTAGGTGAAATACATTAACAAGACCCTAGAAAAGTGTGAAAGTGTGTTGAAACACTTTACAAAACTTAGGTAAGGTACCATTTACATCTTTTTAGTTCACAAGGGCCCAATACCTAATGTTAATGTGTTGTGCACATTACCAAATTAAATCAAGGCAATATTAAGCCAAAATCACTAGGAGGGCCCAAACGAGTTAGAAAAAGTAGAAGGGTTACTTTTTTGGTGACCACATTTAGCCCCCACTTTAGTGAGAGGATGAGCCTACTTGAAACTAACACTAAAGTAGACCAACACACATCAAGAGGAGTTAAAATGTACCAATGCTAGCAATATGGAATGAAAATGATCAAGCGGGGTGATCAAGCCCCCAGGATTAGGATTCCATGTAAAACCAACATAAGCACAAAGGAACACACATGAAAATGATATCAAGAAAAACAACAAAGTCGAGCATAAAATGTCAAAGATGAAGAAGAGAAAAGGTGAAATAAAAATAATTGGATCAAGCTTCGACCATTTTTCCAACACGATGTGGATCAGATCTAGGTTGTTTGTCTGGAAAACACATACTCACTTTGAGGAGATAGAACTCATGGTTGTCTGCTAGGTAACAAGGCCTAAAAGGTGAGAAACATACACTCGCATGGCTGGTATACAATCACACAAACACATGTGGCTATGGGAAAATTCATGCCTCAGAATGGGCTTCCCACTCAACCATACCATAGTTATACCTCTTGATTTAACTTTAATAAGGCACCACAAAAAAAAAAAAAAATTGAACTTCATGAGAAAAGAAATTTTTCATATGCTTGGAGCTCATGAAGAAACAAAATGGCTCCACAAGCAAGTTGTGTTATGTAAGGTGGCCATATAACAAAAAATGTAAACTAAAACATGCAAAGAATGTTCAAAGGAGTCATGCTTAGTTCATGCGAGGTCTTAACATAGGGAACATTGTGCCTAATGTCTCCAAGAGAGGACCAATCAAAGAATAGAAGATTCACAACTTAGGGGATGCATTTTGTCACATCAAGTCATTAAGAGGATTGAAATGCACTAAGATAGATCACGCTCATGAAGGACATCATACCCAATGTCATCCACAAAGCGACAGATACATCATATGAAGTAAGAAGGCTACACTAAGAACCAAGGAAAAATGCGAAAGAATAATGCCAATGTATGCCCCCACTTTAAGGGAATTGTTGAACATGATACTATGAGAAATTACTTTAAAGTAGCAATGAAAAATGAAAACAGGAAATAAGACATTAGAGATAACTTGGAAAGCCGTATGCCAAGTCATATGTTTCTGATTAAGGATGCATCATGTCAGAGAAATGGAAAAAAGAGGGGTTGCCCCCAAAATAAAAACACCAAACACATAAGGGATCTATGGATTTAGGGTTAGTATGTTCTTCACTACAATGACCTTTTTAGAGAGCTTGGAACTATCATCATTCACCAAATACACATAGAACTGGAAGAATGACACAAAGAGAGTGAAAACAAAGAAAAACCTTTTGGGTGAACATGGAAGAGACATAGGGTGTCTCGACGCCTTGTGTCATCCCCAAAAGGAAAAAAAAAAGACAAATGAAAAAAAAAGGTGAAAGAAAAGGGAATTTTTTTTGGGTCAACATGAATGTCTCAATGCCTTGCATCATCCCCAAAAGGAAAACACATGAAAAAGACAAAGATGAAATGAGAAGGAAAAAGGAAAAAGAAAGCCTTTTGGGTCAACATGAAGGAGACATGAATGTCTCAATGCCTTCTATCATCCCCAAAAGGAAAACACAAGAAAAAGACAAAGATGAAATGAAAAGGCAGAAGAAAAAAGAAAGCCTTTTAGGTCAACATGAAGGAGACATGAATGTCTCAATGCCTTGCATCATCCCCAAAAGGAAAACACAAGAAACAAATGAAATGAAAAATGCAATGAAAGAAAAAGAAATCCCTTTGGGTCAAAATGAAGGAGATATGAATGTCTCGATGCCTTGCATCATCCCCAAAAGGAAAACACAAGAAAAAGATAAAGATGAAAAGGTGAATGTGATGAACAACATAGAGAAGAATGTAGGTACAAATAAAGGAATGTCACAAAGAGAGTGAACATCAAACAAAACATCCTGGGGGATCTCATTACACACATGCAATCACACAAAATAAAAAGAAAATGCAAAAGACTAGTAAGTAAAATGTGATTCAACCTATGAGAAATTCATCCACCTCCCAATCATGTTCATTGTATACCAAAGGTGGGAAGCTAGCCAAAGGGACAAGAGAAAGTTCTGAACTAGGGGAAGCACTAGGTTCAACAATATTTATAGGAGATTTATCATTTAAGCTCATGGAAGAGGAAAATAAGGTGTTCAATTCATTATGCACCTCTTCATCGATTTTAGCAACCTCATTATTGTCATCCAAATTAATCACAACAGGAGGATGAATGATAATGTCTATTGAAGAGTTCAAATCTTGTTGTGATTCTTGTATTGGGTCATTTTTTTTTGGTTGGGGAGGAGGGTCATCATGCATTGCTTCGGTCAAGTTTGGATTTTTATTCTCATTGTTAGGTTCATGTAACTTGCAAGAAAGAGAATGGCGTCTATGCCTATGCTCTCTAGCACCTTTGTTTCTTTTGGTTTTGTTTTCAATTTTTATTTGTGTAGGAGTGGGTTTATCAACCATAGGTTGCTTTTCTTCCCTAAAGGGAGGAATGGAAGGAACCTCGGGAGGTTGATCAAACTCTTTCTCTTTGACTTTGTAAGCTTGTTTGATTCGAGGAGGTGTGATGGGGTTGGTTTCATTATGTCTTGGTCATTTGTAGGATATGGATGAATTTTCCATTATAGGTTGGTCATGGTTTTTTAGGTATTTTTTAGGTTCAAGCATGGTCTCATCAAGGATGGGAGGTGCGGAGGTGGAGAGGGAAATGTTTCAGTGGGATAGTTTGGCTATTTTCTTTGCTTTGAATTTTTAGTAAGATACGAAAAAAGAAGTCTTCTCGTTGCTTAATAGGTTCCATGAGCTTGGGCCAAAAGGATTCTAAGGAAAAGTTTCCTTTGGAAGACAATGGGTTAAATCCGCTATGGTGAACGGTGAATATTCATTATCAAATGAAAACTTTAAGCATTTGTGCACAATCGAAGGGAAAATTTTCATTGAGCGAAGCCATGGATGGTCTAGCCTCAAATGAAATTGGTCTAACTGCGGGATGATGGAGAATGTGACATATAATGTTTTTGGTCCTATTTGTAATGGAATGACGATCGATCTAATTGTAGGACAAGCAAAACCATTGTGTGTCTTGATCCATGCTTTTGGTTTATCATAGTCATCTTGATAAAGTTTATGCAAGAGTAAGAACTCCTTAGTGATCACATTCTCTCCACAAGCGGTATGTATTAGTATCCCATTAGTGGGCTTGTCATAGATACAACCGACTATGTAGAGAGGACCATAGGGTGTATGTTTAATTATATCCTTAGAGGAGAAAAAAATATCAAGAGGACTCTTAGGTCGGCCCTTACAAGGGATGGCATTTATTGCTCCTACCATTTCATCCATAAGATTGACATTGATATCTTTTGGAATGGGATCATTATTTTCTTCATCTGTATCAACATTCACCACACCATTCTTTGTAGTTTCATTGGCTTTGAAAAATGAAATATTATGCTTGGGCATTAGATTAGTGAAAATTTGCAAGTTTTGGTTTGGAGGGGCAGTAGACTTATTGCCTTGATTGCTAACACCTCCAATGGATAAATGACCAAAATTAATGAGGTCTTGCATAATATGTTTAAGACGCTTTCAATGTTCTATGTCATGTCCATTTTGTCGATGATAGTGGCAATAAGCATTTGATTTAAAGCTTGGGAGTAAAGGCTTATTAGGGTCAGGTGTTTTTATGGGAGGAAAGGTAATAATTTTCTATTGTAAAAGTTGGGACATTGTGTTATGAAGGGTGTCGAGTAAGGGTGTGAATTGTCTTTTCAGATCTCCATAACCAAAGGGTATCGAGGTTTTGAAAGCAGCTACTTGGTTGTTGACATTTTGAGTTTGTTGTTGGGGAGGGTTAAATTGAAAGACCCCTTTATTTTGTTTTCTAAAAGGTTGGGAATTATTTTGGTTGGTGGGATCTGATCTCTCAATTCGGCTAGAAGTGGACCTTGTATCTTGACTACTAATAAAATTTTGATAATCACAAATGGCAGCACACATGTTCATGAAGGATGAGAATTTAATCATAGTGAGCTTGTCTTGAATTTTAGTATGCAAGTTTTCTATGAACATCTTTTAAAGGTGTGGGTCAGGGATCTTGACATCGATTTGGGAATAAAGAGATTGATAGCATGAGATAAAATTAGTTATATTTCCTTCCTCATTTTGCTTGCATCACATTAAATCAGCCAAGGTCTTGTTGGGAGTCATGCACTTGGAAATGGTTTACAAATGCATCAAAAAGTTCATTAAATGAACGAATTGAATTGTTTGGTAAGGAAAAAACCATTCCAATGCAGTATCTTTTAAAGACCTAGGAAAGAGTTTTTCCAACAATTTATCATCAAGGACAAAGTTAGTGCATAAGGAAGTATAGGTATTAACATGGTTAGAAGGATATCCCTTCCCTCCATATTTCTTAAATCTAGGCACCTCTGCACCTTGTGGCATCAGTGTTCGTAATATCTCCAAGGACAATGGGATGCTTTTGACATAATATATGGGTGGGCCATTTTTATTTTGGTTTATGGTGGAGATTTTCTTTGCAAGGATGAAACAGTTTGGAAAAGGTGTGTTATGAGAGGATCATTACAAGTGGTATGAGATGGAAGTGAAAGTTGTGATGGAGTCTATGTGTTGATAGGAAAAGTGAATGGAATGCTTATAGGTGGTAATGTGGTAGAAGATAGAACATGTATGTGATGCTACATAGGAACTATGGATGCTAGCAGGAATACCCAAGGAAGAAATCGCATTACTAACTTGTTGCATTGTTGTTGTGACTTGGGGAGTGGTATAGGTAGGCATTGAGGCTATCATTGATGGAGGAGGAATTTGAGTTCCTCCTTGGTTTGCAACATTGTTTGTTGGTATAGCAGCACTAGAGGTTGAAGGAAGATGTTTTGCACATATCTCAACTATTTTTTTCACAACGTCAAGGCCATGTTCACTTTCAAGCATGTGATGGATGTTTTCTATGGTAGGAATTGCAGTAGTTGAAATATTTTCAAGGATTAATTGAAGTTGGAGGTTTGCTAAGTCCTCATGGATTTGAATTATTTTCTCTTGTGGGATATTATTATTCAATGGTTCAACTTGCATGCTACTTGAAGGAAAAGAGTTGCTAAGGGTATTATCCATGCCTAGTGTACTAGTTTCAATACTAGGAGTGGAAGCTCTAGATAACCTAAGATCCACAATGAGTGTGTTATCATGGGATGCCATGAGTCTCAAACTTCTTCTCACTATGGTATTAGCAATAGGACATGAAACACTCATGCAAAGACTACTAAATGCAGGGTGAATGCAAATGCAATGTAAGCTAAGAACAATGAAATGCTTTTAACTGTAATTATGGAAAGTACAAAAAAAATGCAAATACAACAAATAGAAACTCAAAAATGAAGATTAAATGATAGAAAATGGAGTGAAAAATGTGCAAAGGGACTGATTCACCCAAGATGGTGAATGAGTCCTCATACTGATTTTTTTGAATTTTTTTAGAATTTTTGCATTGAATTTTATGCTTTTATGTTTTTTGATGCTAATCTAAGATGAAAATGCAAAATTTTACTAATTTTTAATGAGATTAAACACAATAATACAAGCTAAATGAGATTTTCACCAATGTAAGTTTTGAAACCCTAGAATGTAAATAAACTAATGCAAAATGCAATGCAATGTTAATGCAAGCTAAATCTAGGATATAAATGCACTCGAAATTAGAATTATGATGTTCAAAAAGTCAAGTTCACCAAAATGTGGACACTTGAAATGGATGCTCCACTTCCTTGTTCACAAAATCGATACAAGGAGAGGGATCATATTTCACAATATTCGCATTCAAGGACACCTTAGAGATCTCAACCTAATGAAAGATGTGAGATATCTAACTATAAGGTATCCTTGGAGATGATTGAGGCAAGAAAGGGGTTCACCACCAAGTGCAAACTTGGAAAATACAAAATGTTTCAAAACACAATGTGATATGCAAAAAGACCTAAAAATCCAAGGAGAATGTAATAGAAAATTATGAAACTAAAAATGTGCACCTAGGAAACTGAAGGAGGTAGAATGGAAGTTTGGAATCCTAAAAGACTTGTTGTTTATGCTGACTAGGACTCATACGCCAAATTGGGAGAATCGGTCCAGTTTTGGGAAAATTGTGAGCTAGAACAGGCTTCAGCCAGGAGGGTACTTAGATCTGCAAAAATCTTGTTTAGGCTAGGGCAGTGGGACTCATTCACCAATAGTCGCAAATCAGTCTACTTCTAGATTTCTAGAAACTCAAAATGGGATTTTGTAGCTCTTAGTCTACTCTGTTCATGATACAAATCTGGGTCCAAAACTGCGAAATTTAGCTTGTAGTCCTTCTCCTGGGATTTTTTCCAACTTTGACAACTTTGAATTGCTTTGACAACTTGATGAGCACTTTTCCAATCTTTCTCCTTGATAAATCTGCAACCTAGACCTACAAATCACATGCAAAGAGAGGGAAAAATGTTGTGGGGTTAGTGGATAGGGGTTTGCCTCGGTCAAACCCCTTGTTGGTAATTAAACCTTGAAATGGAAGCAAATATGAAATGAGAATGATTAATGAACAAATAATGATGTTGCAAATCACCAAACCCTAGCAATAAGGTGTTGCAAACATGTAAGTATTAGCTCCAATGGATGTGGACTTGGAATTTTTCTTGATGTTGATAGACCTTGAATGTAATGCTTGCTTGAATGACACAATCCTACATCACAAATGTTAGCTCTAAAACAACATCATGCAAACAATCCTTGACATGATGAATGACACTTGAAAAAGCTCTTGGATGATTAAAAATATTCCCTTGAAATGCCTTGAATGTTGTTGTGAATGGTCAAATTCTCTTGTGAATTCTTGAATTCTTAATAAAACTTGCTAGGTGTGAAAATGAGAGAAAGAAGCTTGTATTTATACTCACTTGTGCAATAATTCCCAAAATTACAATACTATAGGACAACCTTAGATCTTGGAGAATAAAAACCAGCCAAAATTTTGAATTGAATTTGAATTTTAAGTTAAAGGGTGCTCATTTTCCACCTTGGGAGAATAGGTCTAAGCTAATGGGACCCCTTCACCCAAAATGGTAAATGAGTCCCACCTTAGGAATTTGAGGTGGGTTTCAAGATTTTGATGATTTAAGTGATATTTGTTGAGATTATTCTAGAAACTACACATAAGTAAAGCCTTTGGATGCAAAGTAGGGCCAATTAAAGCATAAGAAAGCCCCATTTTTAATAAAAAATCCTAGAAAAATGTGAAAGTGTGTTCAAACACTTTACAACACTTTGAAGCAAGGCTTGCTAAATGATGAAAAGAGGTTATTTAGGTGAAATCCATTAACAAGACCCTAGAAAAGTGTGAAAGTGTGTTGCAACACTTTACAACACTTAGGTAAGGTACCATTTACGTCTTTCTAGTTCACAAGGGCCCAAAACCCAATGTGAATGTGTTATCCACATTACAACATTAAATCAAGGCAATATTAAGCCAAAATCACAAGGAGGGCCCAAACAAGTCAGAAAAAGTAGAAGGGTTACTTTTTTGGTGACCACAATTCGTACGGTAAAATGTCGTGAAATAGTTATAAGTTTTTTTTCACTAAAATATATTTTTTAAAATCTTTTTTTAGTGTTTTCAAATACATTTTTTAGGGTTTTTATTTTGTTTCTCTATAAAATGTCTTCCTACATCACTCAAAACACACATAGTGAGTTTTTGATTAATAAAAATTTGTGTGGGCTTGGAAGTTAAACAATCTGACTTCTGAGTTGAGAGTCATTAGTCAAGAGTTCATTCCTGAAGCAACAGTCATGACTTTATTATTTTCCTATGATTTCTGAAGAAATTTCCATGCCACTGCCATCAAATTTCCTCTGTCTGAATCACCTATGTGACCTACAATATTCACCTCATAGCTTCCTTCTAGGTCTTGATCCTATCGAGTATTGTGCCTTCCTTTCTTTATCATTCTCCTCCTCTCCTCATCGGTGGAATATTCATGATTATTGCTTGTAAAAGCATAACTTCATGCCATATAAATCTATTTACACAAAAAATAATAATAAATATTGCTTTGTGGGTGTCATTAGAAATTTATTATAATATATTTATTATTTATATATTAATATTATTTCAATTAAATTTTGAAATACATTATATTATATATAAAAATATATTTTTAGATTTATTAATGTATTCAAAGTAATATAGAATAGTTTTATTTTTATCAGTTTATTATTTACATTTTTTTAAAATCAAAATTATATTAGTGAGTCTTAAACCATCGATGGTGTGGAATTAATGGAGAGTTGATTGATTTGGTTAAATACCTGTTTAGGCTGTTTGTGCTACATTTTAATAAATTGTTATCCTCTTATTTTGATGGATAGTTTTGTGAGCCTTACATGGTTATCTATGGAATTTTTTATAGGTATTAAGGAAAAGTGACCAGTAGATGGGCACTTATCACTATTTTGAGTGCACTTGGGCACTATTACATTTTACTTGGAACTCCAACTTTTTATTATATGGAATTTTTTTGGTATGAATCTCCATGTTGGGTGGGATATGTTGTAATGAAAAAATGTTTAAAACTATTTTTATAATGCAACTTGGAACTTAAATTAGGTTGATGGTTGGTCATGTACTTTGAAAGTATGGATATTTACTTATTAATATAAATTCTTTGATGTGACATTTTGGGTTATGTTGCATCCACTTGTGTACAAGTTAAAAATAATGTTAGTTGCATTTTTGTTTTGAAATATTTATTAATCATTTGTGTATGCTACCTAATATTAATAAAAAAATACTAAAAAGTAAACAAATGTGATGGGAACATTGATTGGTACCCATATGTCCTATTTTTGGAAAAGAAATAAATATTTAAAAGATATCTTATTAAAAGGTAATGGGCCCAGTTTGGGCAACTCATATACCTAGTATAGGAGCCTGACCCACCAGGAGATAAGTATAAATTTCCAATTCATAAAAGAAATACATGAAAGAGAGGAATAGCGAAAAAATATAGAGAAAATGGGGGAAAGTGAGAGGAGAGACAAAATAGAATGGGTATTCTGAACATTGAAAATTATAAAATAAGAGAACTAAATCATGCTCCCAATTGATGATGTAATATCCTAAGCTAAAATAATAATATATATTATTTTTATAACCTTCCACAAAAATTCATTATTTGAATAAAAACACTATCGATTCTAAAATTCACTCGTATCTTAGATAAATTATATTTAAAACTAATTTTTTGCATCAACAATAATTATTACAATTCTAATGGAAAATTTGATAAAAAAATATATATTTCACTAAAAAATTCATCAAGAGAAACCACAATAAATGAGACAATTTCTTTATATTAGAAAAAAAAATCTCCATAATACTTGAGTGAAAGTTTGATGCACACCTTGACTATTAGTTTTTGATGTCAAAGGCCCATCATTAACCTATTCAACCTTGAAAGTGAGTTATAATAATACAATTCATATAATGTTCAACTTGATACCTAGAAAATAAGAAAATGACAGTCCCAAAACTATCTCTCCCCACACCTCCAACACCAACATGACCCATATTTTACTTGGAAGAGCCATCGGTATTAATTTTCAAAATCCCAGTAGGAGGTGGGCACCATCAACCTTCTCTCTAAATTTTCTTACTAGGATTTATCCTTCCAAGGTAAGAAGCCCTCATGTTGAGATCATTCAAACCCAAACTTAACAACACCCCAACCTCATCAGTATTTAAAGGAGCTCTAGCCTCAAATTTAGCTAAAATAGTCTCCAGAAGCATACTAAGAATCTATTGCCAAACTTGTGCAACCACTAGCTTTCTATCCTAAAAAATCATATGGTTCCACTCTAGCCAAATTCACCAAAGAATGCATGAAGGACCAACAATACATGCCATCTAGAGAGGGAAAGAGAGAGCAGGGGGTCTCCCTAAAGTCCTCCAAAACTCAATAAGGGAAAGGGCATGTACACAAGAATGTCTCCACACTGCCCATGATAAGTGCTAGATAGATCTAGAAAAGGAGCATTGAAAGAAAATATGTGAGTAAGACTCCTCACTACTACCAAAAAGGAAACATATGGAGGACCCCTAAAAGCCCCCCTTCAAAATATTCCCCCAAGTAAGGAGCTTGTTACGAATTACTAACCAAAGGAAAAAGTTGCACTTAGGCCATGCAAACTTATTCCACAGATATTTCCACCAAGGTACTTCATCCTCCCCATACTTCATCCTATCTAGTTCATGATACCTAGAAACTACCAAATAGACCCCTTTAGGATCTGGAGCCCAAGCCAAAACATTACTCTAAATTGCAAAGAACTATAAACTCTTTCTGCTAAAATATTAGCCAACTCAACACTGTCCACATCAAAACATCTAGGGGGCCATAGGTGCCACCCTTTCCATCTGAGTACCTCCACTTGACCCAATCGCTCCATAATTTTGAAATTGCTTACCTTTGACCAACCAAAATCCAAAAAATGTAATCCCAAATCCTGTAGATGAGGATGGGTGGTAAAGATAAGAGGATGACCATCGCAAGAGTCAAGCCAAAAAAAAGCATCATCAGGTCCTTGTGACAAATCCAAAAAATTTCCCGTTTGATCAAGCTAGCACCCCTTATGAGTGTGTCCCAAAAGATGGACCCCTTACTATCCAAAGAGTATCTAGGAATATCCTTAACCACAACACCTCTCAAATATTTAGTCCTGAGTATTATGGCCCAACATTGATCTTGAATAGTACACCAATGCTAGTAAAGTTTAGCAGCCATGTCCTGACTAGTAAAATCCACCTGCTAAAGACCCAAGCCACCCTAATGAATAGGTCTACAGATAGCGTCTCACTTAACTAGACTCTACTTCTTGTCATCCAAACTGATAGACCATAAAAACTATCTAGAGAGCATATCAAGTTCTCTAATGAAGCATGTAGGAGCAACTTGAACCATACATTTATAAAGAGGAAGTTCCTGAACTACTACTTTTAGGAGAAAAAACCTCCTAGAAAAGGACAACCAGTGGAATCTCCAGTGATTAACATAGCCCCTAAACTTATCCATAACCTTTTTGCAAGTTCCCCTAGGAAAAGGAGACTTAGAGTGAACACCCAAATACACAAAAGGAAGATTACCAATATGAAATCTAAAGATGCATAAAATCCCAAATTGAATAAGTGAAGAAATTTTGAAGAAAAAGATAGATGATTTACATTCATTAATATTCCGACCTAAAGCAACATGATAAATATCAAGAGAAGGCCTGAAGTTGCACATTTCCATGACGATGGAAATTTCCAAGAGTGTAGTATCATCCATAAATTGAAGATGGGTCTGAGAATACAAGCCTCCAACCCAATACCACATGCGAATAATCCCCCAATTCAAATGGGCTTTAAGAAGTCTCCCCAAACTCTCAGCCATAATAATGAAAAGATAGGGAGACAAGGGGTCACACTATTGAAGGCCCTTAAAATCACCAAAAAGAGAAGAAGGCACACCATTAATCAACACAGTATGAAATCAACATGAAGAAGCTCATCAAACCCAAAGGAATAAAGAACCTTGTGTAGGAAGGACCCTTTGACCCAATCATAATCCTTATCCATTTCCAATTTGACAAACATTTCCTTCTCTTTGGAAACCTCCATCGAGTGGATACCCTCAACCAAAATCAAAATCCCATCTTGGATATGTATTCCAACCATAAAACCCCCTACTCCTCTAAGATAACATTAACCAACCAAGGCTTCAGTCTCTCCACAATCAGCTTTGGTATGATCTTATAAACTCAATTACAAAGGGTGATTATCTAAAATAGGTCAAAAGAATTAGCACCCTCACATTTGGGAATAAGATCCAGGAAAGTAGAATTGATGGCTTTCAACATGTGTTTACTATCCTTTGATTCATGCACCACCTCCAAAATATCATGTTTGATAATCTCCCAATATTATTGAGAAAACTCAAAAGTGAACCCATCTAAGCCAGGGGCCTTACATTTCTTCATGCTAAAACCAACCTCCTCCAACTCATCAAGGGAAACTTGTCAATTAAGTATAGTATTAGCTTCATAGGAAACTACAAAGGGGATACAATCCAAGACTTGATTCACATCCTCTAGATTGTTAGGAGAATCCTCTGAGAATAAAGAAGAGAAATATTGGGTGGCATCCTAAGAGATATCATGGAATGAAGATAACTGAGCACCCTAAGAAGACATAATATAGGAGATTAGATTCCCATGTCCTTTGAATTTAACAAAGTTAGAGAAGAAGGTATTATTCCTATCTCCCTCCTAAAGCTAGTCAATCCTTGACTTTTGCTTCCAAAACATCTCCTTCTACAAATCCCATTCAAATAGCTTCTCCAAAGCATCTGCTCCAACTTTAAGGGACTCTTGGGTAATCCCTTGATCTATTTTTTTCCTAGAGATGTGTTGTGCATGTTTTGCACACACGCCCCGTTCAGAATGGGGACCCTCTCTTCATGTTTCCTTGTTGGGTCATTTTGTGTCATTTCCTCATTTTGCATGCCCCCAATTTTGGCATATAATATGGTCAATGAGCCTCATAGTATCATTTAAATTTGACCATGTTTCACCTTGCAAAATTTTGAGTCCTCTAGGTCCGCCCTATCGGATTTCCTTGGCTGAATTTCCCTACTTGCTCGATTCCCTTTTTCCTTCATTCTTGACTTTGGGGACAAGTTTCCTATGGATTTGGGATGTTTTTGTGGTGCCTAACTGAAATTCCAAGGTTTTTTGAAGTTTCGGGAAGTTGCAAAAATTTCATTCTAGAACCTGGCCCCTCCATGGTCGTTTTCAGGACTCCGCCCCTCCTTGGTCGTTTTGAAAATCTGCCAGCCCCTACCGACCTGGACTCCGGAACCCGGCCTCTCCGTGGCTGTTTCTAGGACTTTGTCCCTCCTTGGTCATTTCAAACATCCGTCGGACCCTCGCGACCTGGTCTTCAGAACCTGGCCCCTCTGTGGCCATTTTTGAGACTTCGTCCCTCCTTGGCCATTTTGAACATCTGTCGGCCCCCAGTGACCCAGCCTCTGGAAACTAGTCCCTTCGTGGTTGTTTTCAACATCTGTTAGCCCCTAGTGACCTGGCCTCTAGAACCAGGCCCCTTTGAGGCCATTTCTGGGACTTCGCCCCTCTGTGGCCATTTTGAACATCCGTCGGCCCTCGGCGACCCGGCCCCTCTGTGGCCATTTCTGAGACTCTGTTCCTTCGTCGCCATCTTAGAATTTCCTTCTGAGCTGATGTGTGTTCATTTCCATTTCAAAGGGCAGCGACCCTCCGACTTTCCCCTTCCAAACTTCTGCTTTTTCCAAAATGAGTCCAAACTTGAGGAAGTTTGTCTTGGTTCCCTTCCTTCCCCTTTTCCCATGCGCTATAATTGAAAAATATTAGTTTTGCTATGTTTTGTGAGGTCTGGGAACTTCCCTTCCGGTTTGTTGTCCCACATTCACTATCTGCCTTCCTTCCTCCTTTCGTTTGTCGCTCGCCCACCTTGGGACCGCATTAATGTTTATGGTCCAAATGAGCCTCAAATGTGGAACAATGATGAATATTATGATCTTTTGATGATGCATGGATGGATCTAACAAGGAGTTGTAGGATTTGACTAACGTTTGTCTCGATTTGTGTATGAAATCACTTATGATACTTCATGCACGCAAGATTCAAGGAGAACCATTTAGAAAGTTGAACAAGGAAAAGTGCATAGCTCCTGTCACCATTCATTTCATGTTCACCTCTCTCCCTAGCACCTACCAATAGGTTCCACATTAGAAGAAGGCCTATGCCAAGGAATTCAATGAAAAAAATGCAAGGGGGTTGCCTTGAAGAAAGCATGTGGGAGTTGTTCACCTGAATCAGGGGCAACCAATCCATTGATGCCAATCATTGATGGGCTCGTTTGATCCAATGAAGAATGATGCAAGTCCATCAAGAAAAGGCATCCTTTCAACAATTTCAACTATAGTGAAGAGGGAAATTAGATAAATGACAAAAATGCTACAGTGTTAGGGTCACTAGATGACAAAACAAGGAAAGACAAAATTGAATTTAAAATTATTGAATATTGAGGGGTAGGTGAAACCCAAATGTAATCAAATCTGGACCATTTGATGTAATTCAATACTAGCCATTCATTTGGGCTTTGGAAAAATATAAATAGGGGCTTGCCCCTCATTCGTAAGAGGTTGGAGAGCTAGTGTAAAAAGCATTCGCAGTAATAGAAGACTGCATTGCATGATTTTATGGATGTTCTTTCTGAGTTTGCTCATCTTGCATGCATGGTTCTACCTTCCATAGTAGTTTTAGTCATAGATTCTTGAATGGAAGTGATAATGGAAATTGTTGTTATGGTATTTGATGAACTTTCAGCCCATACTTTAAGCACTTGTTGATGAGAAAGTGTTGTGTAAATTTAGCCTAGGCTTCTTGATTTCAATGCTGCAACTTAGATCAATTGCATGTGCATAATGTGCATGTGTAATCTGAAAATCTGTAGTCCTTAGAAGATTGCACTGGTTTTTTATAACTATAGGTTCCTCTTGGCCAAGCAAAACCCAGTTTAGGGAGTTTGTCTACTGTAGCAGCCACCATTATTACTATTCATTCGTAGCTTAGGATTAGAACAACTTTCTTAACCCTTCTCCTTTTGCTATTTCTTTTAGTCCTTGGTTATACTAGGATCTCAAGCATCAGCATGAAGCTAAATTAGATGAATTTGGTTGGTTTTAGCTTGATGTTTTGAGTGGGTAGCCACTGTTCATTCACTTCTAGCACTTTAAAATTGCATTTGTAGGCCCAACTTCCCACACTTTGTAACCCATCCGTAAGTCCACCTTGTGATTCTAACAAATCACATAAATCAACTAAGATATTCCAAGCACTGTCAAGACCTGACATTAGAGACCTTGGGATAGTGTTCTGCAATCTAATTGTGTAAGATTGTCTTTCAAGAGAGGTAGTGCATCCACACACTGCCTGTGTTGAGAAGTGCATAAAAAACACATCAACAAGATGCTATCTAAAATATTTTGAGCTGCAACTTTTTCCTTGAAGACATTCCCAAAGCAATCTTTATTCCACTTCTTTAAGTAAAATTTCACAAAATAAGTCTTTTTACAAAGGTATGTCCTAGAAAGAAGGACAACACAATGACATTAATTATAATTTACATGAGGATTCTTTGTAATTTCCCAACCATGTGTAGAAAATTTTATAGGCCAATGGTCCAAGCCTCTCCAGCCAAGAATTTCAAAACTAGATATCCACTAGTTTCTTAACCAAAAGCTAGAGACTAAAAACCTATCTAGCCTCTCACAGATAGATTCCACCCCACATCTCCTATTACTCCAAGTGAATAAATTGATGATAGGATTATATCAATCAAATTTAGTTGGGTTATATTATTAATGAATAAATATGAAGAGGGCTCTAAATGATCCAAACCACCCCTCTTTTCATCAAGACTAAGAGTAGAATTAAAATCCCTAGCAACAACCCAAGGAAACAAAGGAGCTAAAGATATCACATACCTTAAACATGGTCCCATAGAAAAACCTTGCCAGGAAAATCAATTCGAGTGTAGACATGGAATGTAGCAAGATTTCTTCAGATTCAAAACTTGAAGTTACCATGGATAAGGAAGAACGACCTACAATCCATCATAAGGGAGATATCTTCTACTTATCCCAAAGACATGCAATCCCACCAACACTGTCATATGCCCTAATGTAGTGGCACTAACCATGTCACCAAATCTTGGAAGATAGCTTAACCATACCCTCCACAGACAAGGTTGTTCAAACCCCTCACATTGCAAGAGAGAACAATCATTTTTGGGGCTTAGAAAAATGGGAGTCAAGAGGTTTAACTGATCTTGAGTCCGCCATATTTTCACTTGATCTTATCCTGATATTTCTTCCTCCCAACCTTGGAACACTTCTTTGAGTTCCCCTTCTTAATTTTTTTTTGGTGTAGCCCTAAGGAAGAAGAGGACAAGGAGCCCTTACCAGAATTTCCTAAACTGGAGCCAAGAATGTGAAACCATATGATCCATGGATGGATTACCATCCACCTCTACCTCCACTAGAATGACTAGTAAAGTAGACAATTCCAAGGTGTGACCAGAATCTAACTTGGTACTTGTTTCTACACTGAGATTCCCACTCCCACCATTTTGAGAAACAACTGATCTCCCACTAAGATAGTATCAATAGAGACATCATTATTTTAGAAAGTCCCTTGTTGGTCCAATTCTTCCAAGGCATCAAAATGGTTGAAACTTGCATCATCTTGCATGCCCTTGAGGGTTCTCTTTTTTCCTCTTCCCTTATTATGGGACTTCACTGTAACAAAACCCTCTTTATCAAATTCCCTTTCAAACATAGGGGATTTTCCCTTATCTTTTGATGGAGCTAAGCGAGGAAGCATCCTAGTAGAAGCTCTACCATAGGAAGAACCATAAACTTTATGTTTAGGACACTTTCACTATAGCTCCCCATATTCATGGCAAATTCAACACCTTAGAGGAAAAGTTTCGTAGTCTAACTACTAAATCCATGATGTGGCTCCAACTTGAATTTTCAACGAATCAAATAGGGGGTTGTTTAAATCAATGTCCACATAAATATAGGCTAAAGACAAGGCCCTCCTATCTAGTTTCTATTCTGATGACCCCACCAGCTTACCCAACAAAAGAGCAAACATGTGTAATATATCATTCCTCGAAAACTCAACTAGAAGCTAGGGAAGTCTTGCCTAGATTCGAACCATTGATGAAATCTCTTTAGTCAAATTAAATCTAGTGTGCTAGGGTTTCAAGAACAACCCCGCTTGATTGTAGAAGTATGGACCTCCCTCAAAAGCCTTTTTATGATCTATAATACATGAAAAAACCACCATAAAATAGTCATTTGTAGCCTATAGTACCTCCATGTCTCCCTCCAAGTTCCATGTCCTGCGAGTCCAATATTTAAGAAATGATAAATAGACTTTGATTCCCATGAACTTACAAATTAAAGTAAAGTTTTTCTAATAATCAACATATTTCGCAAGATATTCTTGTTGGATAACTAGAACTAGGAAAGTCTCACTCTTTGCCAAGAATCCATTCACTTTAGAAATACAGGATATACCACCCTATGAAGATCCCACTCCATTTGAAGCATTGGTCATAAAATCAACAACCATAGCATGCCTAGAACAGGAGAAATCTACCCTCATCACTACATTTGAAAAAGACAACAAGCCTAAGCCTGAAAGAGCAATCTTTGGCTCCATACTCACCCCCAAATGCTTCACCGTAAATAAGTACCAAACATAAAAAATAACACAAATAAAGAACAACAAATTCAACAAACCCCCCCCCCCCCTTAATCACACAAAAGAAACCCACCCCAAGCTTCAAAACAAATCATTTTAGGTGAACTCACCCCCAACCATCATATGAACAAAAGAAACTTCACATGTAGGTCATGGCCTACATAAGGCCATAGATGTATAATCCTCTCTCTCACATGCTACTCATTGCTTCACCAACCCCATCTTCCTTTTCTCATTCATATAATGTTCAACTATTCATATATAATATTCATAATTCTTTACTAGTTACATACATTTTCACTTGACACCATCATGTAATCAGGAGGTGGAGGACTTCTACAAGTAGGGTGAACACTACGGACTTAAAATTTTATTATAAGCATTCTACTAATATAGTTAATCTTACATTTCAAAATGAACTTTAAGAAGCAAAATTAATTAACTTGTTGACATTTAGCTGACTATCAAAGTTGAATGTATCACTCAATAGAGCTTCTTTCATCACCATCTGATCTATTGTAAATATATCCTAGGAACGTGTATCCTCACTATCCTCGGGATCATAAACACAAAGAGGCCCATAATATAGGCATACATGAGGTGGAACTTGAGGCCTAGAAGACTCACCTGCATCACCCTATACTAGAGGCCTAGTACATTATATAAGGATATGATTGAGAGAGATAATCAACTCTAAGGTCTCCACTTCAACACCCTCCTTCACATTGCAAGAGATAGTCACATGCTCTAACTTTAGTCTAGATAGTGGCCATAGTGCTTAGTTTGGATCACATTGTGCCCCATTGTATCTTGTGTGGAGGCCCCACCTCAACCTTGGAACTCTCAAAAATCAAAATAGTTTTGATTGAGGATGAACTAAAGGAAATAGGGTTCCACCATTTGGGAGATGGAACTAGGGTTTTAGGACCTATTTCACTCTTAGTTTATTAAGAAATTATAGAGATCCTTCAACCAAGATGACTCAATTGGTGAAGGGGGGTTTTTAGCTACTATGAAAGTTTCGTTAGGTGTGATTAAAAAGGGGATTCACCACTAAAAAAATGCTTAGAAAGAAGGAAATGAAAGAAAAATTCAAATCTAGCTATGTGACCTAGAAAATGAAACTTAAAATTAGAATAATAAACTAAGGATAAATAGAGGAGTACCTGGAGAAATGAAGATGACTAAGCAAGTACTGAAAACTTTGAAAATTATTGGTCCCGATGTGCACTAGGACTCATACAACATACTAGGTGATTTAGTCCCAGTCTAGGGTCTTTGGGCTAAATTTGGAATCTGCTACTTACAAATGAGGATCTACCAAAAAATGCTGAAGAGGGGTATAGTAGGATTCATACTTCCAAGGTGGTGATTTAGTCTCATTATTATGGTTTGACTAAAACTTTTGTAGCCTCAAGTGATCTTCTATAGCTTTCATCTTGTCCGATCTCCCAGTCAAAAAAGTTAGAATTGCAAGCTATAGGTGAGTTTCCGTGAAGATGACAACTTCTTGCCAACTTTGACAATTTTATTTAATCTTGCAACTTTTTCTTTGAAGAATCTTCAAGCTCTAAAACATCTAAATCTGTAATCACACATGAAGAGAGAAAAATGTTGTTTTGTTAGGGAATATGGGTTTTTCTTGGTCAAATCCTATTTTGGTAATTAAACAATGAAATGAAATTACATAGAATGAAGGAATGATGAATGAACAATATGCAATGTTTCAACTCACCAAACCCTTGAGATAAAGGCTACAATCTTGTGTGAAATGGATAGCATGAATGTGGATCTTGACTCTTGATTTAATTCTTGAAATTTGATCTTGAATGCTTGCTTGAATCATGAAAACCTACATCACAAATGTTAGCTCAAAAACACAAATGATGCATGAATACTTTGACATGATACTTGAATCTTGAATTGATGCTTCAAATGATTGATAATCAACTCTTGACTGCTCTTGAATGCTCATGATCTTGAACTTGGCTATAAGAGTGCTTCATAGGATTTCTTGAACTCAAAATTGCTAGGATACTTGGATACTTGAATTGCTAGGAGGAATTATTTGAAATAAGCTTGTATTTATACTTGTTTATGCCAAATTTCATGAAATTACAACACTACAAGCTGAAAATAGATCTCAGAGAATAAAATCCCACCAAGAATTGAATTCAAAATAGGTCTAAGATAAAGCAAGTCACATATGCCATTTGGGGCGTATGAGCCCCAGTGACTTAAACTTGGGAAACAAACTTCAAGAAATGTTAAGTTCAATGCAATATTCAAGATCAAGCCCCAAAACCTAGGTGGGACCCATACACCCAAGGTGGTGTATGAGTCCCATATCACTAGATCTTGAACACACAACCCAAAAACATGAATTATGATTGGTCATTTAACAAATGTCAAGATTGTTCTTAGAAAAATGCATTTAATAAGGCTTGTGGATGCAAAATAGGACCAAATAAGGCATAAAGAAGCCCCATTAATTAATAAAGCCCTAAATTAGTGTGAAAGTGCAATGGTACACTTTACAACACCCTAAATAAGGCACAATTAGGTCCATTTAGTTTAAAAGGGCCCTAAAATTAATGTGAATGTGTAAAACGCATTACAACACTAAATCAAGGTAACATTAGGCTCATTTTAGTATTAATTATTCCCAAATTAAGTGAGGAAAATGGATACCTTTTCTATCACTACAGAAGAAAAACTCACAATAGAGTCTCCTAAAAAATTATTATGGTACCTTATAGTTATTACATGGAGGATGGTCAAAAACCATCCATCACCTATTCCAAAAATATTTTTTTATCACTTTGTGGTTGTACTAATGGATAGGGAACCACTTCCATGAACCATGTAATTTTTTATTTGTTTATGGGTTAGTGAAGAGTGCACACAAGTTAGATTTCATTTTTTTTTTTTAACTTGTTCATATGATAATTTGTTTGCATAATTTTTTTTGTTCCCTCTTCTTAGACCAACTATTTATTTTTCCACTAAGTGATTTTACGTGAGACAAAATGGATTGTAGTTATTTGGAAAGAGTGTTCCTATGGGATTTTTTTCCTAGAAGATCTTTAAATCTTACAATTAACTTATCAAGTTCTTTTTTATTGTTTTCAATTTTCATTAATATGTTTTGTTATGTTCTGGGTGGATGATGATGAATTATAGGAGTTTTTTTTTTTGTCTTTTCTTCAAGAGGGTTTTCATGAAGAGGTTAATTAAGATTTTGAAAATCTAGGGGTGAATTATCAACTATTGAAAATTAAATAAATATCAATTAAAAGAATGATTCAATTGACCTATTTAATCTAAATTTGACACTAAATAACTAAAAACACTTCTTTGACCTCCATAATTTCTTAATGGTATTTTGGTGATGATTTGGTAAATATTTCAATGATAAATGAGGTCTGCAACAATATCAACACACTTTGAAGGATACTCAGGCCATGGGTTGAAGGAAAGATGTAGAATAAAATGTCTTTATTTTTGTATTTTTCAAATAGGGCATAACATGAGAATGTTATAACACACTCACATTATGCTTTTATGGGGGCCACACTTCCCTAGAATTTATATAGAACCCTTTACAAAACACATCTCTATTCAACCCTCTAATCCTTACAATCTATCGAAATCATCATGATTGATTTAAGTGTGTTGAAATTTTTCCTTAACAATTTTCCCTCTAACTCAAAAAATACATATCAACTTAAATTATTTCATAATCCATTACCTTATGACATTCTTGGCATATCCATTTTTAATGGGTCTCATGACTCTTCAATTTTGAAATGTAAAATAGTAGGGGATGCCCAAAGACTCATATGCATGTAATACACTAAATAAACATATATGCTTAAACTTATTATATGATAATAGGGTATTATCAAATGTCCTTCAATGAAAATTAATATAAAATACATTTCCATGATTTTTCTCATTTTCACATTGCTTTATCTGCTATTTTATGGAGAGCATAATTTTTCCATCATTTTGAGATAAACATTTCTCTAAAGTTTTTCTAGTAAGTTAGAGAAATGCAAGTCCAAAATACTAAGTGATTTTATGATTATATATTGATATTTCAAACATTACATTCCAAAAATTAATTACTAACCACCTACCAATGAATTACAAGGTTTTTCATTGATAAAGTCCTCCCCTCCATCAATTATGGATTGGATAGTCTTCACTCTTTACATAACATTTTCATATTTATGTGCTAGTGTGAGATATTATGAAACGAATCTTCTTAATATGAATTTATCAAAATATGATTCATATAGCATACAACATGATTTTTTCCTATCCTAATAAACTTTAGTAAAACAATAATTTCAATAAGGATAATGATAATACATTTTAATAGAAACATGTATTAGACTATTGCATGTATCTTTCCATCTACCCAAATATTTATATACTAATCATGTTGCATCCTTTGCTAGGTAAATTGGAATAGAGCTCAAATTCACCTTGCTCTTAAGAATATGGTTCAAGACTTCATTGACATTAATATCATCCATATATTCAAAGGGTTAATGATGGAGGTTTTGAATTGATTGCTACCCAAAATAAAATTGTAAGAATCTATGCTAACCCCTTTCACCTAGATAACTAATCAAATGATGTAAAATTAATTAACAACGAAGAAGTTCACTATTAAAAAATGGAATTTCTATTTAACATGAGTGAAAATTGTGTGTGATTCATGAAAGGTTAAGCTTAATAGGTGTTTCTTTCCTACCATTATGGCTAATTAAGTCAAATTCAATCTAAAAGAAAAGTGAAAGGTACAATGTTATAATTTTCACCATTAAACATAATTTATTTGTATAAGATGTGTCATTTTCTTATACAAATTTATATATATTGAAATACTAACAAATCTATTTGAAAAAGAGAATGAATGGTTTTCCTAGTGCTTGTGGACATGGAAAATGTAACCCTTCCACTTTTTCTCACATTCACGTCCTTCTAGTTGACTTTGGCTTGATTTTTCCTAGATTTAATGTTGTAATGTGGCCAACAGGTTCACTTTAGGTCTTGAATCCTTGAATCATTAAGACTTCTAGGTGTCTTGTAAAGGTGTTGTGAAGTGTTGTAACCCACTTTCACACTTTTCTAGGACCCTTTCATTATAATTCACTTAAATAACTCCTTTTTATCACTTATAAAGCCTTATTTTAAAGTGTTGTAAAGACTTGTGTGGTGTAGAAAATTAGACACTCTTGAGAAAAGAGACAATTTCACGCTTAATTTAGACCTAATTTTGAGTACTCCAGTATTATTCATTCTTCAAAACAACATTTATAGGCCCCTAAAACCCATTATTCTTGATCTAGAGGCCTGTTTCACTTAAAAAATCACTTAAATCCCAACAAACAACACTCAATTCATTCATATCCTGAAAACCCACCTTCAAAAACCACTAGTGTGACCTATTCACCACCTTGGGTGAATGAGTCCCCTCTAGTGGGACCCATTCAACAAGGGTGGTGAATGAGTCCCTTTTTCAGGGAAATTTCAATTTTGAGCGGGAATTTAATCAATTCAACTTAATTTTTCAATGGATGTCAGCCTCTTAGGTCTAAATAATGGGAAAATTAGGTGTTGATGCCTATAAATACACATTTTAAGCCATTTTTCAAATCCCTTAGTCATTTTTACAAAGAAATTTTAAAATTCAATTATTATGAGTCTTCCACAATAAGTTTTATTTGCATTTTCTACAACAAAGTTGAAGCTTTAGGGAAACAAACTAAGGATTTTTGTAGGTCTTCAAGCTCACTTCTCATTCAAGATCTAACATTGAAAAGAGTTGATGATGGATGCTTATGTTGAATCATGGAGAAATCTAGGTTGACGAGATGCAACTATCCATCAAATCACACCTAAAGACTTGTTTTCAAAATGATTCCATCTTCCATTTTCTCTCTATCTTCATATTAAGGTTTGCATTATATTTGCATTTCATTTACATTAATTTGATATGTTGTAGGGTTTCTAGGGTTGAAGTCTTGCATCATTCAAATCACATTTTCACATCTTATTCTAACATAATAGAATAGGGTTTTGTCATACTTCATATTTTCCTAGTCTTTAACACGCTTAAATCTAGGGTTTTATGTAGATTTTTATCCATTCAAGGTTTGATTACCCAATTAGGGGTTTGACCAACGAAAAACCCCCATTAGACAATAAATTTTAAGTTGTTTTGTAGGTATTTTTTGAGATCCTGATCTGGATTCCCATCAAGAAGTGTTATACAAGTGACAATGTGCAAGTTTGAGATTTGAATTTGTAAAAAAATGAAAAAGGATTGATTCCCATGGATGGTGAATGAGTCCCATTTGAGGTGGCTAATAGAGTTAACTGTAGTTTCCAGTACTTAGTAAGCAGAAACCAGTTTGCAGGCAGAAAACCTTGACCTAAGACTAATTCGCCCATGGTGGCGAATGAGTCCCAGTCAACCTAAAAGTCCAAATTTCTAGATTTCCAGAGTGATTTTCAATCTTTATTAGTCTTACAGGTGCACACATTCTAAGTTACAACTTTCTATTTGGTCCTTTTTGCATTTGTGTTCATATTTTTAAGTCTTTTGTAAACACCATTGTATTTTCAAACATTGCATATTTCATTATTTTTGCATTCATAATCAATAAATTTCATCACTTAGTTGCATTTAGTCATAATTACATTATACATTCCTTTATTTGAGTGAACCACCTCAATTTAAGTGTTCTAGATCTCTCTCCTTTTAGGTGAAAAACCATAAGTGCAAGAGAAGTCCATAGAACAACCTCAAAATTGATGGTTCATTTTGGTGAACCTGCCTATTAAACATTATTTCTTTATGATTTTCATTTTCATTTGCATCCTAGGACTCAATTGCATTGTCTTTTTCATTTTTTTTGCATCCTATGACTTCTTTAAATTGCATTAGTAAAACTATCATTTAGAGGTCATTATTGCATTTCCTTTCATCACATCATTCCAAAATTATGCATTTCCAATCTTTATCTACATTCTATAGACCTAAAAACATAAATAAAACTCAAAAAAGTTAGAAAAAACTTTAAAATATCTCTCTTGGGACTCATTCGCCACCTTGGGCGAATTAGTCCCATTGCACTTTTTGCATTAGTATTTCCAAAATTCAGTTTCTTGCTTTGCACTTTTCTATTTTCTACAATTCATTTTCTATTTTAGTTCAATTACTTTCTATTATATCTAAATCATCTACATAAGCATAATTTCCTTTTATGGCATTTATGGATAGTATTATATTTTTGCAAGTTTCCTTTTCAGCATTAGTTCCTAGTTCTTTTAAATTAGATTCGTCAATACATAAAAACAACAAAAAACCACAAACATCAAACCAAAATTTGAAACAAATGATTCAATTTAGAAATACCATCTCATCCAATCCTTAGTAGTTATGATGTAGACAAGTTAGATGAGGTTCTTCAGGACTTTATCTCATTCACTTCATCCTCTAAAGCTTGCCATGAAAAACCTAAAACTATTAATGATAACTTACCCCTCAAACCTTTTAGTCATAATGACCTGGATATGTTAGATGAATCCCTTCAGGACTTCATCTCGTCTAAGTCATCCATTAAGGTTTTTTGTGAATAATCTAAAACTAAGGATGTTAATGTGATTCAACATCAGCTCATTCTTTACCCACCCTCGCATAAACTACATCCTTCTAATAAACCTGAGTTCACACTTTACCCACCTAAAACTTATGTGTTGCAGCAATCCAATAATACTACTATTTCTCATACATATAAATTTACCCAAAACAATCTGCAACCATTGCAACCAACCGCACTCTCTTTACCTTTACCTAATCTACCTAGTGCTCATCGCTTTCTCTCACACACAAAGGAGTATGATCTTGTTGAACAACTCAAGAATACTCCTGCAAAGATTTTTCTTTGGGATTTACTTCTGAATTCACCAAATTACCACACTATTCTTCAAACAGCCTTGCAACACATTGTAGTTCCTCCTAGTACAACTCCAAATGATGTGGAAGCTTTAATACATGGAATGAATAAAGTTAATCTAGACATTACTTTCCATCAACATGAGCTCCCTCCTTTAGATTTGTGAAAACAAAATGAAGCCTTTATGATAATTGCTCAATTCAATTGAATAGGTATCAAAAAATCCCTCATTGATAATGGTTCTTCCCTTAATGTGTGTAGTGTGAATCTCCTTGATAGATTGTGTGTTGAAAAGTCACAAATAAAACCCGATTCCTTATCCATTCGAGGATTTGACAATACAACAAAGCAATCACTCAGTGTAATCACTTTGCCTATTGTAGTTGGGGCGGCTACTATGCAAACTCCTATTCATTTCATGCCTTATGACCTTTCATATAATATTATTTTAGGAAGACCATGGATCCATGAGATGAATGCAGTGCCTTTGACCCTTCATCACATAATGAAATACGTCTATAACAAAAAAATTTATCAAGTTTAAATAGATCTTGAGCTTGAAAGTTTCTTACACCTTGAAAAAGGAACCACAAGTCCTTTGAATACATTAATCCCAACATCTAATATAGAACCTCTCGAAATTGAACAACAAGATGAGGAATCGGTGTCCAAATTATTTGGTGATGATTCGGGATCCGTAGAATTCACACCTTCATTAATGGGTGAATACATAATCACACAAAAGAAAGATTAGAAACAAGAACAACCAACTTTCATGTCAACTCAAAACTTTCAAAAATATTCTCAAACATCTATCTCCTCTACTTTGGAAGAAACTACAACATACACAATTTTTTTTGATGAGATAGATTATCAACCTCCCCCTAATCTGAAATAAATGGAAATACTTTATGGAAAAGGCTATGAACTTTTGAAATGATTGGGATATATTGGAAAAGGATGTGGAAAGCATGAATAAGGTATTTGTGTCCCTATAGAACCTAATACACAAGAGACAAAAATTGGATTGGGATATTCTTTTTCTAAAATGGTAAAAGCTACTCAATGACCATCTTTTAATATCAACACTATTACATGTCAACCAAAACACAAACTCACAATAAAACATCTTGAATTTCTTGATATGAACTTATCACCATCATGGTAGTATGTTGACAGTGATGAAACTCTAAAACAAATGTTAGGAGTTTATGATAAAACATCCTCTACTACTCCCATGAAGCAGGTTACTTGTGTTGTGATAGTTACCAAGCAAAAAGATAGTGATATCACTGAAGAACCATACGATCCTAAAGTTCCTAAGTCTAATGTAGTCCCCTTAGGAGATACAATCAATGTGCCAATGGACATAGATGATAAAGACAAAGTTATTAAAATTGGGCAGTTCCTTGACGATGAAGAACAAGAGAACACTACAACTTCATGAATTTCCTAAAAATTTTGCTTGGAAATACTCTGATATGCCAGGAATTGACCTAAAAATTGTGACACACAACATCGTTCTCGCTAAAAAATGATAAACCTATTCGCCAAAAGATACGAAAAATACACCCTAACATAGCCTTGCATGTTAAATCAGAGCTTGAAAAACTCCTTGATATAGGCTTCATTTGACCTATTGATTATTCTCCTTGGATCTCAAACATTGGGTATGTGTAGGATCATGATGGCAATATGATGGGTATGTGGTCTAAACTTGATGAATTCTCATTTCCACCAATATAAATTATGGGTATTGCATCAGCTTTCAAAGTATTGATGACATTATAGAATAAGGCACCAAGTTCTTTTTTATATAAAAGTTGTAATAGAAAAAAATCATATTCTGCATTGCCTAATATATGACATGAAATTTCTTGTTGAAATTTAAGATTCAAACCTATTTTAGGACTATGCTTTGATTTGATAACTATTCATGGATGAATTTTCTGATGTTATTTGATGATTGAATATCCTTTGATCAATCTTTCCTTTGGAATGATTCAATACATAATTACTGATCATTTAGAATTGTTTAGGGAATTGTTTTTTGGGTTGTGATGCCTTTCAGTTTAAAGAATGTCGACACAACTTATCAACGAGTGATGACCTTTATATTTCATGATTACATACATAAAATCTTCGAAGATTATTTTGATGATATCCTTGCTAAATCCTTAACAAGAGAAGACAATTTAAATGTTCTTTGAAAAATATTTGAACGAATACGTAAATATAAAATGTCATTAAATCCAAAAATGTGTGTCTTTGGTGTAGTTAGTGAGAAAATTTTGGGGTTTGTCATATCTCACAGAGGCATTGAGGTAGACACAAAGAAAATTGATGCCATTATTAAAATGCCACCCCCTAAAAAAATTTCGCAATTGTGCACATTATAAGGCTGAATTCAAACTATCTATCATTTTGTAGCATCTTTAACTAATTGTACATTACTCTTCACACATATTCTCAAAAAGGACATACACTTTGATTGAAATGAGGATTATAAATAGGCTTCTGAGACTTTAAAGGAATACCTTGCAACTCCACTTATTCTACAACCCATCATCCCAAAGAAACCGTTTATCCTATACATAGCCACATCAGCCCATGATCTTGCAACATTGTTGGCTCAACAAGATGATCATGGAAAAGAACATCCCGTTTATTACATTAGTCAAACTTTAATTGATTATGAAATTTGATACTCACCAATTGAAAAAATAAAATTAGCTCTTGTATTCGCTACTAGTAAATTGTGACATTATTTACTAAATGCTGAAATACAAGTCATAACAAAATTTGATCCCCTTAAGCATCTTTTTAATAAAACTAACCTATCTAGATGCTTAGCTAAGTGGGTGATGTTGTTAACTAAGTTTGACCCTATGTTTGTTTCCCAAAAATAATCAAAGGACAAGCCTTAACCGATCACTTAGCTGCTATCCCTTCTCCTCTCGCTTTACCTGATCATGAATCCTTTCTTGATGATAGTGTCTTGCTACAGATGTTAAAACATGGGAATTGTATTTCAATGGATCCAAGTGTCAAACAGGTTGCAATGCTAGAGTGGTATTAATTCCGCCCGATGGAAAGCCTATTCCCTTGTCCTATCAATTAAATTTCCTATGTACAAATAATAGAGCTAAGTATGAAGCATTAATTGTAGGATTGTGAGCTGCCTTAACCATGGGTGCTTAAGATATCAAGATCTTTGGTGATTCACAATTAGTCATCAAAAAAATCAATGGGACATATCAAACTAAACATGAAAAATTATAAAAATACAAGGATCTTATAATGAATTTGCTAGAGAAGTTTGAATCATTCACCATTGATAACATCCCATGAAAAGACAATTGACATGCAGATGCGATGGTGAGTGCAGCCTCTCTTATATCCCCACACGATCCTTCAACATACTTCACCTTTGTTATTCACCCAATCATGAAACCTTCAATTGATACCCGCCTAGAAGACATTTTAACCACAATTCAAGAAGCCTCATGAGAAGGGTATGATACAATATATAATTATTTAAAAGATGGTACCATTCTCGAGCCCACAATGACAAACACTCAAAATTGTTTACACAAACTAGCAGCCAAATACGTGATCCTCGCCGATGTGTTGTATAGAAGATCCTTCAATGGTTTCTTACTAAGGTGTCTTAAGGACTCTAAAATTTCTATAGCCCTTGAGAAGGCTCATGTTGGTGCTTGTGGAGGTCATTTTGGAGGACGATCATTGGTGTAAAACCTCATTCGTATGGGATATTATTGGAGACATATGGAAAAAGATTGCTTTGCTTACATTAAACGATGTCACAAATGTCAAGAACATAGAAATTTGATTCATACCCCTACTTCTAAGCTTCATGCCCAAATTCCCATTTGGCCATTTCAGTATGGGGATTGGATCTCATCGGAAAAATTTCACCACCCTCTTCTGTTAGACATACATTTATATTAACCACAATAGACTACTTCAAAAAATGGGTGGAAGCTATTCCTCTTCAATCTACAAACATTGAAGTAATTTTTCATTTCATATTAGAACACATAATTGCTCGCTTTTTCCTTCCTTCTGTAATCATTTCAGAAAATGGAACCCTATTTAAGAATAATGGTGTGAAGAAATTTCTTGAAACATTCAACATCCAACATCTATTTTCTACACCATATTATCCAAAATCCCATGGACAAGTTGAAAGTACTAATAATATTCTTGAACAAATCTTAAGGAAAACTATTAACAAAAATCATAAGGATTGGGATATGCAATTACATTATGCACTTTGGGCTTATTGAACAAGTGTTAGATTATCCACGGGAACTACACCTTATAACCTTTTTTATTTTATTCACACAATCATGCCCTTGAAGTTAGAAATTCCTATGTTGTGAATTTCTCTTCAATACCTTATTGATGATGCCACTTATAAAGACCAATGATTGCACTAGCTTGAGATGCTCTATGAAAAGCACATTAACACTCTTGAACGTCTCCAAGCTTACATTAAACAATTACAACAAAAACATAATACTCATGTTATTCCTTGAATGTTTTGTAAGGGTGATCTCATTCTGTATTAGAATCAACGCAATACTAATTCTGAACATGAGGACAAAGATAAATTCAACCCTAATTGGTTAGGACCTTACATAATTGATACCAGTTATGGGTCTGGTGCTTACCTCTTAACAGAGCTTGATGAAACCCCCTTAAGGAACCTATTAATGCTATGAATCTATGTCGGTATTATCTCTAGTCCCTTTGAATAGTATGGATTAAAAATTAGTGTTGTCTAAAGTTATTGGTTTTCATTCTAAATAACTTTCACATTGCTTTGTTCTTGACAACTGCTCATGTGTTTTTCTTGAACACCAAGGTAATTATTTAAGTTCTTTTTATAATTACTTTAGATTTCATACTATTCACCCTCGTTTTATGTTAAGTTCAATCATTATATGAATTATAGGTGTATCTACTTTAACATACTCTCTTTTTCATATTAACAATTTGTTGTATCAAAAGTGAAACTAAAATATTTTTTACATTGGATCACATCAATCATGTTAAATCATGTAGACATTAATTAAATAATTTTAACTAAGTTATTTAATTAATCACATTGTCATTCAAACACATTAAGACAAATTATAACAACATCAGATTCTCATATATATATATATATCTCAAAAAAATTATATACATCTCATCATCATATACAAAATCACCAAGGTCTATGAGAACTAGACCCCTCAGGTTTTGGCACCCATGATCTAGTCCTCAGAGATTGTGAAATGGTCATGTGTGATCGCGATCGTGATCTACTAAATTTGAGTGCATACTCTAGACCTTGTACTCACCCAAGAGCCATTAGACACTCCTCTTCCATCTGATCTCTCTCTAGTCGTAGATGTGCTAGCTCTGCATGCAATCTCTCCACCTCCACTGGAGTCTGGGATGACTGTCATGCACGCTCATCTCGACAGAGTCATCTCCTCACACTCTCATAAGCTACCTACAACCTTGTGAAAGGTTTAAGTGACTTTGGCTCCTCCTCCATGATCAGTTGGGGCACATAATCAAGGTATATCTCCTCCTTCTCAATGGATGTAGGCACTATCTCTACGATATCCTGATGATAGAACTCTTGCCAGTCTCTCATCGCTCCTGCAAGGTAGAAATAATACATAATCAGTAAAAATAATAATCATCATATATATATAACATCAAAAGTAAAGTACATGCATAAAATCAAATATCATCACCTATATGTCCAGTCGGCTAACAGATATCCATCTCATCCTCTCTAGGGGGCATGAAGGATTGCTAGCCTCTCTTTGATCATGGGTGTTGATGTCTGTTGTAGCTACTATAGATGATTTGGTCACACAAATGCATGAGGACCTTCCTCACTCATGATAATCCTCAATGGCTACCTCATCACCCTCACTTAGGGGTGGCTCCTCCTCATAATCATCATCATCATCATCCTCTCCTCCATCCTGGTCCTCATAGTTAAGATTTTCCTCTAAATCATACTCATCATTGATAACATTAGTAAACATATTTGTTGGCCTATATCGTACATCCTCAACCCTATCCTCTGTATCATCTCCCTCATTTGGTGCTGGTCTTGTATCACCTATAGGGACATCCATTGGAATTATAGGAGTTGGTTGTGTCACTGACCACCACTCCTCATGCTCATCTGTGTTGCCGACATCATTAGCATCGACGACTGGTGGCTAATCATGATCTAAATCATTAGAGTCACTATGGAAAACATGGTCTATAGTGGGTTGAACAGTATCACCCAACCTCCAAGAATTTTGCATTGATTGCCTAATGAAGAGGCATGTCCTCGGTGGTGTCTGCACCTACCCAAAATTTTGCATGACTCGGCCATAATAGAATGGACATACAACATAGTCATGTCACCTAGCCAAATATCTTTTCATATTCATCCTCCTCAGTTTTCCTATGGGATCTCGCCACTATAGTGTGATTAGATAAGGTGTCCATAGGATCTTGTCCTCCTCTAGCTGATCAAATATCACTCTTCAAAAATGTAGATCTTTGTACTACCACAAGTGTCATAGAGGATAGCCGAAGGCTCGTGGATATCTTGTAGCTATAGCACATGGGAACACAATAGACCTAGTGCATGTAATATGTACGAGGCACCACATCTACGAAAGCATGTAGTGCACCATGTTGTCAATCTCTCGAAACACAAATCATGCAAGATCATAATAAAGATGTGCTAGGATGCAGCATCCCCAAGCATAAACTATCCTACACTCTACCATCCCATGAATCAAGTGTACCAATCCTCCATATAGGTGTGAAACTCATCCATTAGGATTGAGAACAAGAGCCACTGTATGCATCATAATCCATCTCATAGTGAGGACTCATGAATATAGTAGCATAGGAAGCTCGATTTCCCCTCACACACTCATCATGAAAAATTCTAGCCAAGCAATACTGCATGTTCACCTTCTCCTCGTGGAATGATCAATCTCCATGGAAATATACCCACTCTCCTCGAATAGGAACTCAAAGAATATGGTGTACATCCTCTAGAGTGATGGTCATCTCCCTAGTCAGAAGGTGAAATGTACATGTGTCGATGTCCCAGTGCTCACATAGGGCCATTAGCATGGCATCATGGTATCTCATAGGTGGCATCAAATATGCCTAATAGATGCCTACTACTTGTAGATGCTTTTTCTCCATTGTTGACAGTGTTGGGGCTAAATCTATAAGAAAGTTAATTTGACTCCCTCCTAGCCACTATCGCGACCGGGCTGGAACCTATCAAATGCACAACAATATGAAAATTCATCTAATATCTTCCATTTTTATAGTATTCATCATGCAAGTGTGCTAAAGTACCTCTAGTGTGCCTTCTTAAAGGCCCTAGACACTTTAGAACCCTTTTGGGACACTTCACAAAGAAACGAGACACTTCATAAAGAAATGGGATACTTTAGGAATAAACATGACACTTTGTGAACAAAAGGGACACTTTGTGAACAAATGGAACACTATGCGAACAAATGGGACACTTTGTGAAAAAAGGGGACACTTTGCGAAAAAAGAAGACCCTTTGTGAACATTTTTTCCAAGACCCTAAATTAACCTATCCATGCATTAAAAATCATTAAATCATTTCAAAATCACTAAGAGAAAACTGTAGAATCGACTCACCTCATGGTATAGCTTGTCATGTGCCACCTGCTCTTGAAGATCATCTAGTCATGAAGGTGTGTAAACCTGTCTACTTGGCATCTTCTCATCTCACTCGTCACTCTCAAGCTACAAGAAGGTAAAATGCAATAGTAAGTGACAAGTTACTCTCCATTACCTCTTTTCACCTATTTTCATTACTTTTACTCTCATGCAATAAAATAGGGTTATTTTCTTTAAGAGTTCAATAAAGTACCTTTTCATGAAACCAACTTAACGAGAGCTAGGGAACTCTATTGTTGATGTCGTTTGATGCATTGGAATCATGATTCCACACCTAACATGTCACCAATCATCTATTGTTATGTGGCATGGTCCATGGAAATTCTCTACAGTATGATGTTCCTTATTTGATGTGCCTAGATTGCTACCTTGATTCCACCTACGTAAAGCAAGCAGAATCAAGGGGGGGCATACATCTACCCTCAAATTGGATTCCTAAGAGTTAGATAAAAGTATTTTTAGACAATTAACGGTTTTTTGTTGCAGGATGTGGTTCCTAATGTTGTGGTTTTGTAGATAACTACACTAGGGGCTTTGTTCTCCTGTCTTTTGAATGAGTATCCTTTTATGCAATAAAGTGTATTTTTTAGAGTCCTTTATATTACATATGCATGTAGAGTCATATGGGTGCTAAAGTGGGGGTACAATATGGCATAGAAAATTGGACACTCTTGAGAAAAGAGACAATTTCACACTTAATTTAGACCTACTTTTGAGTACTCTTGCATTATTCATTCTTCAAAAAAACATTTATAGGCCCCTAAGACCCATTATTCTTGATCTAGAGGCACATTTCACTTAAAAAGTCACTTAAATCCTAACAAACAACACTCAATTCAATCATATCCTGAAAACCTAGCTTCAAAAACCACTAGTGGGACCCATTCACCACCTTGGATGAATGAGTCCCCTCTAGTGGGATCCATTCACTAAGGGTGTTGAATGAGTCCCTTTTGAGGGAAATTTCAATTTTGAGTGGAAATTTAATCAATTCAACTTAATTTTTTGGTGGATGTCAACCTCTTAGGTCTAAATAATGGGAAAATTAGGTGTTGATGCATATATATATACATTTTAAGCCATTTTTCACATCTCTTAGTCATTTTTACAAAGCAATTTCAAAATTCAAGTATTAGGAGTCTTCCATAATAAGCTTTATTTGCATTTTCTATAGCAAAGTTGAAGCTTTAGGGCAACAAACTAAGGGTTTTTGCAAGTCTACAAGCTCACTTCTCATTCAAGATCCAACATTGAAAAGATTTTATGATGGATTCCTATGGTGAATCATGGAGAAATCTAGGTTGAGGAGATGGAACTAGCCATCAAATCACACCTAAAGACTTGTTTTCAAAGCGATTCCATCTTCCATTTTCTCTCTATCTTCATATTAAGGTTTGCATTATATTTGCATGTCATTTACATTAATTTAATATGTTGTAGGCTTTCTAGGGTTGAAGTCTTGCATCATTCAAATCACATTTGCACATCTTATTCTAACACAATAAAATAGGGTTTTGTCATACTTCAGATTTTCCTTGTCTTTAACACACTTGAAGCTAGGGTTTTAAGCTGATATTTATCCATTCAAGGTTTGATTACCCAATTAGGGGTTTGAACAAGGAAAAAACCCCATTAGACAAAAAATTTTAAGTTGTTTTGCAAGTATTTTATGAGATCCCAATCCAGATTCTCATCAAGAAGTGTTTTACAGGTGACAAGGTGCAGGTTTGAGATCTGAATTTGTAGAAATTTGAAAAAGGATTGATTCACCATGGATGGAGAATGAGTCCCATTTGAGGTGGCTGATAGAGTTAACTACAAATTCTAGTACCCAATGAATAAAAACTAGTTTCCAAGTGGAAAACCTTGACCTTGGACTTATTTGCCCAAGGTGGCGAATGAGTCCCAGTCAACTGAAAAGTCAAAATGTCTAGATTTTCAAAGTGGTTTTCAATCTTCATCATTATTATAGTTGCACACATTCTAAGTTACAACTTTCTGTTTAGTCCTTTTTGCATTTGTGTTCATATTTTTAAGTCTTTTGCAAACGTCACTGTGTTTTAAAACATTATAGATTTCATTAGTTTTGCATTCATAATCAGTCAATTTCTTCACTTATTTGCATTTAGATTATTTCATTTAGTCATAATTCCATCATACATTCTTTTATTTGAGTGAACCACCTCAATTTTAGTGTTCTAGATCTCTCTCCTTTTAGGTGAAAAACACTAAGAGTGCAAGAGAAGTCCATAGAACAACCTCAAAATTGATGGTTCAAGTTGTAACAAACTCTCAAACTTTTCTAGACTTTTCATCACTAATTCAACCCTTTCTCATGTTTAAATGACCCCTTAGTGCACTTTCTAGCCATTCTTAAGTGTATTTTTGATGATTTTCCCGTTATAAATCATTTAATGCACTTTAACCTTCGAAACCTAGTTAAATTTCCTTGGTGGCACCAAGTCGCCACCTTGGGTGACTTAGTACCACTAGGCACAAAATTCAAAATAATTTTAATTTATTGGTGGGATTTTATTCTCTTACCCTTGAGGTCGGCCTGTGATGTGTTATTTTCAGGAAATTTAGGAGAATCAAGTATAAATAAGGGTTTTTCCTCTCATTTTAACCCTAACCAATTCCTTCAACCATTCATTCATCTATTCATTCAAGAAATCATCAAGCATTCAAGAACTCTAAGCATAATTAAGTCATCCATTGGAGCTCTTCATTACATATCTTTAGATTTTCAACATCAAGGGTTTTGTAAGTTTATGGCATTGCATGTTATCTATTTATCATTCTCTTCACATTTCATTTCATAAGGTTTGATTACCAAATCAAGGTTTGACCAAGGCAAACCCCTATACTCTAACCCTTAACACTTTTCCCCCTTTTTGCATGTGTTTTTGTAAAAAAATTATGTAGATTTGTTAAGGAGTTTAGTGTCAAAAAGTTGTCAAAAATCCATCAAAGTCAACATAACCCTAATTGAAGCTTGGAGACTCTTTGCATCTTGTCTTCTGCAGATTCAAGATCAGATACCTGTCAAAAAACCAAGTGCAGACTAGAATCTATAGAATCCTGTCCTGAAATTCCATAAATATCTAGGTGGAATAAGCTGCCATCTATGGAAAATTAGTCCCACTGCCAAGCCTTAAAATTGATTTTAACATTTTTGAGTACCCATTTGGCAAATTCTTGTTCTAGTAGATTTTCCTTGAAACTAGACTAAGTTGCCCAGCTTGGCGTAAGTGTCCCAGTTAACTCTACAAGATTCCAAAGCCTCTCTACATTAGATTCTAGATTCTAGGTGCATGTCTCCAGTTCTATTCAATTATTTCATCATTTACTTTCATTCTTAGGTGTTTTTGCATATCATAGTGTGTTTTCCAGTACTTTGCATTTCTTATGTTTAGCATCAATAAATCATCTTTCTTTTAGTTTTTTGCATTATTACATCATATTTAGATATGTTGCATTCCTTTTAAATTAATCTTGAGTGTAGACATTAGCATTTTGGCTCCAATTCCTCTCCTTTTAGGTGAAAAACCTAGAAGAGTTAGAGGAAACCTTTGGGTCTAAAAATCATTGTTTACATTTTGGTGAACCCAAATTTTGAACATATTTGCTTCTAATTACAAGTGCATCCTAGGTATAATTTTCATTAGCATTGTGTTAGGTTTCCAATTGTTTAAATTGCATCCTAGGGTTTTAAAAATTATATTAGTGAAAAGCTCATATAGCTTGCATTTTTGCATTTTATTTCATTTAAAATAACAAAAAAGTTGCATTTTCATCCCATAGTTGCATTTGTGCATTTGAAAGACATAAAATTGCATTCAATTTTTTTGAAAAGAATTCAAAAGAATTCTCACTGGGATTAATTCACCACATTGGGCAATTTAATCCTTCTGCACATTTTGCACTATAATTTCTAGCATTTTTTGTGCATTTTTTGCATTTCTATTTTTTGTTATTACTTCTTTGTTATAGTTTCCATAATTTCTATTATTATCATTTTATTGCTCCTAGTTTGCATTTCATTTGCATCCACCCTACCTTTAGTAGCCTTTGTATGAGTGTTTTGTGCCCTATTGATAATACTTTAGTGAAAATAAGTTCACGACTCATGGCATCCCGCAATAACACATTCATTGTGGACCTTGTGTTGTCTCGAGCCACTACTCTTGGTATTGACAATAGTGCATTAGGCATGGACCCTACCTTTAGCAATACTGTGCCTTCCAATAGCATGCAAGTTGACACATCAAATGATCACATTCTGCAAGACAAAGCCATTAACATTCATGAGAATTTAGCACATTTGCAACAAGACTTGTGTCTTGAAAACATTTCAACCACTATGATTCTTGCTATAGAACATATCCATTGCCTAATTGAAAGTGATGAAGGCTTAAACATTATGAAACAAATTGTTGAGATATACAATAAACATGCTCCTTCATCAACCCAACCAAAAAACACTGTGGTTAGCCAAGGATGAAATAACACTCCTCCTTCCACAGTGGCATCCATACCTACCTACACCACTTTGCAGATCATCACCACAATGCAACAGGTTAGCAGTATGATTCCTTCCTTGACTATTCCTACTAGCATTCCTACTTCTTCTGTGTCATCAAATGTTTTCTACTCTTCCACCATACCATCCATTAGCATTCCCTTCACTTGCCCTACCACTACATATTTTCCATCACCACTTTCTCTTCTGCCCCATACCACTCACACTGACCCACTCATCACACAAATTTTCCAAACTATCTCCTCTATGCAAAAACAAATATCCACCATCAACCAAAACTAGAATGGACCACCCACCTATTATGTCTAAAGCATCCTACTCTCTTTAGAAATCCTAAGAACACCGATGCCATAGGGAATATAAATGCCTAGATTTGAGAAGTATGAAGGAAAGGGTGATCCTACTAATCATGTTAATGCTTACATAGACTTATGTAGTGACTTTTTTCTTGACAATAAACTATTAGCCAAACCGTTTCCTAGGAATTTAATAGACACTACCTTAGAATGGTTTTCATCCTTACCTAATAATTCAATTAGTTCATTCAATGAGCTAGTTGATGCATTCATCAGTCATTTTCAAGTGCATATGACTTTGAAGAAGACATTGGCTAATTTAATGAGATGTAAACAAAATGTGGATGAAAAAGTAATTGATTTCATCTCACACTATCACTCACTTTATGGTCAACTTGATGTTAAGATTCCTGACCCACATCTCCAAAAGATGTTCATTGAAAATTTTTAAAGTCAAATTTAGGATAGATTAACCATGATAGAATTTCACTCTTTCATGCACTTTTTCACAACCCTTTGTAACTATTACAATTCGGTTAGTAGTCGTGATGCAAGGTCCACTTCCAACTGAACTAAAAAATATGAACCTAGCAATTCAAACAATTCACAACCATTTCAAAAACCAAACAAAAGGGTTCTTACAATTCAACCCCCCTCCTCAACAACCAACTCAACCTGTCAACAACCACATAGAAGTTGTTAAAGCTATGATACCTTATAGTTATGGAGATCCACAATGATAGTTTACACCATTACCAAACACCCTCCATAGCACAATGACCCAAATTATACATTAACAAATGATTTCTTTATCTACTATTAAACCATTAGATCCAACTAAACCTTTGCCTCCAACCTTTCAACCTAATGCTTATTATCATTATCATAGACAAAATGAACATGACACATAATAGTGTAAGCATCTTAAACACATAGTGTAAAACCTTATTGATTTTGGTCATCTATCTATTTCTAATGTTAATGTTAAAGGAAATACGTTTGTTGCCCCACCCAATCAAAATTTGCATTTTTTTACCAATCCCATGCCTAAACATAATGTGTCCTTTGTCAAAGCCAGTGAAACTCAAAACAATGATGTGATGATTTTTCATAAAGAGATTGAACATCCCGATCCTATTCCACATACCACTTCTATTAAACCTAGATGGATGATCTAGTAGGAGCGGTAGATGTTATCCCTCATAAGGGCCAACCTAAGAAAGATCTTGATATTACTTTCTCTTCTAAATATATTCTTCTGAATCTTCCTGATGGTCCTGTTTACATAGCCGGTCGTATTTATGGTAAGCCCACTAATGGGATACTCATAGATCCCGCCTATGGCGAGAATGAGATCACTGAGGAATTTTTGGCATTACATGATCTTTATCAAGATAACTATGGAAAACCAAGAGCATGGATCAAAACACATAATGGTTTCAAGTGCCCTATGATAGGATTGTTTGTTCTTCCATTACAAATAGGACTTAAGACAATGGATGTTACATTCTCTATCATTTCACAATCAAATAAGTTTCATCTGCAACTTGGCCATCCATGGCTTCGCTCGATGAAAGCTATTCCTTTAGTCATACACAAATGTTTAAAGTTTTTTCATGAAAATGACATATTCACTATTCACCATAGTGGCTTTAACCCTTTATCTTCAAAAGGAAACTTCTCCTTATAAGCCTTTTGGCCTGAGCCCATGGAGCCCATCATACCTCACAAATATTTCTTTTTCATTTCTTATCAAAAGTTTAAAGCAAAGAAAATTGTTGAATTGGCCTTCCGCAACCAATCCCCATCGGCTTCTGGCAGTCCTATCCTCGATGAGACAATGCTTCAACCTAAATCCGAACCAACAAATTTAGATCAACCAACACTAAAAACTTCACCTTCCTCATCCAAACATCCACGAGATAATGAAACCCACCCCATCATGCCTCCTCGCACAAAACAAGTTTATAAAGAAAAAAGAGAAAGTGATTGACCCACCTCCCATGGTTCCTTCTGTTCCTCCCCTTGGGGAAGAAAAGGAGCCTATGATGGATCAAACCACTCTTAAACCTACACAATGTCAAAATAGAATCAAAAGAAACCATGGTGCTAGGGAGTGTAGGCGTTGACGTCGTTTCCTTTCTCATTAATTACAAACTAAAAATAACAAAGAAAATCACCCTTTTCCTTTGAAAAAAGCGATAAATAATGACCCTCCTCTCCAATCACAACAAAATGATCCAATACAACCCCAACTCTTGATACACCCTTCATTGGAAATTACCCTCTGTCCTCCTATCGTGACTAATCTTGATGATGATGATGATGATGAGATCTCTAAAATCGATGATGAGGTGCATAATGATCTGAATACATTATTTTCCTCTTCCATGAGCTTAAATGAAAAATCTCCTACAACAAGTGTAGAACTTGGTACTTCCCCTAGTTTGGCCCTTGCAATTGTCCCTTTTAGCCACCCTCACAATACAATGAACATGATTGGGAGGTGGATGACTTGTTAGATGGCTGAATTACATTCACCTTCCTAGCCTTTCGCATTTTTCATTTATTCACTTTTTCTTTTTCTCTTTGTACGTATCGTGTTCCCCTATAACATGATGTTTGATGTTCTCTATCTTTGTGACATTCCTCTATTTGTACCTTCATTCTTATCTATGTCGTACAATGGTTTTTTTTCCTTTATTATTTTTTTTTTCCCTCTTGGGGATGACGCAAAGCGTAGAGACACCTTATGTCTCTTCCATCTTGACCTAAAAGGTCCTTTTACTTTATTTTTCACTTTTTTTTTTTATGTTTTCCTTTTGGGGATGACGCAAAGTGTAGAGACACTCTATGTCTCTTCCATGTTGACCCAAAAGTTCCTTTCACTTTCTTTTTTGCTTTTGTTTTGTGTTTTCCTTTTGGGGATGACGCAAGGTATTGCAACCACAATGTCTCTTTCATGTTGACATAAGTTTTTCCTTTTGGGACAATGCAAATCATTGAGACCACAATGTCTCTTCCATGTTGACCCAAAATGAATCTTATTTTTCTTTTGTTTTCACTCTCTTTATGTCATTCTTCAAATTCTATGTATTTGGGGAATGATGATAGTTCCAAGCTCTTTAATAAAAAAATTGCAGCAATGAGCATACTAACCCCAAATCCATATATCCCTTATGTGCTTGGTGTGTTCCTTTTGGGGGCAACCCCTCTTTCTTTTGTTCATTTTCCTTTACATGACATAACCTTACTCGGAAACATATGACTTGGCATTGGGGCTTTCCAAGTTGGCTCTCATGTCTTGTTTCTTTTTGCATTTTCATTTTTCTACTTTAAAGTAATTTCTCATGGAACGATATGTAACAATTCCTTTAAAGTGGGGGCATCCATTGACATTATTCTTTTGCATTATTATTTTTCCTGGTTCTTAGTGCAGCCTTGTTACTTTATACGATGTGTTTGTCTCTTTGTGGATGACATTGGATGTGATGTCTTTCATAAGCATGATCTATCTTAGCATATTGCATTCCTCTTAGTGGTTGGATGTGATGCACTACATCCCCTAAGTTGTGAATATTCTATTCTTTGATTAGTCTTTCTTAGAGACATTAGATACAATGTTCCCTAAGTTATAGACTTCACATGAACTTAACAAGACTCATTTGAACATTCTTTTGTATGTTGCATTTTTCAGTTTACATGGCCACCTTGCATAACATAGCTTGCATGCCTATGGTGCCATTGCATTTGTTCATGAGTTCTAAGCATATGAAGCTTTGCTTGTCTCATGAAGCATGAAATGACATTGTCTTTGTGGTACCTTATTAAAGTTATCAGGTGCTATAACTTTAGTATGGTTGAGCAGGAAGCCCATTCGAGGCATGAATTTTCCCCATAGCCACCTTTCAGGATTTCTCACCCCATAGACAACCAAAATTTGTATGGCCCCAAAGTTAGTATATTTTGGATTTCTCACCCCGTGGATGACCAGAAGTTTCGTAGCCCCAGAGTGAGTATACTTGGGCCTTCTCACCTAACAGACAACTAAGAGTTTCGTCGCTTCAGAGTGCATACACATTTTCAAACAAATAGCCCAGATCTTATCCACAAGTTGGAAAAATGATCAAAGCTTTCTTTCATCCTTTATCATCATTTTCATGTGTGTTCATTTCTATTCATGTTTGATTTTCCATGGCATCATGATCTTGGGGGCTTGATCATCCCTCTTGATTATTGTTATCCCATATTACCAAGCATTAATGCATTTGGACCCCTCTTGGTTGCATGACCAGCTACTTTAGTGTGAATTTGAAGTAGGTTCATCCTCTCATAAAAGTGGGGGCTAACTTGTTGCAAGTATTAGCTAGTATGGTGGTGTTCTCATTAATGTTGTCATTGATGTCAACATAGTTCAGTATGTTGGAGATTGCACATCTATGGTTTAGATGCTAGTGATATGTTGTGAGTACATGGATCTATCTTTATGGTGTTGCAGATATGTTGGTTTGTTGAGTTTCCAAGTGCTTTTGAGAAAATTAATTAAGAAAAGAAGTCAAAGTATTGGATGTTTTTAGATTGTACTTAGGTATGTGCTCCACATTTCTCCTGTATTGACCCTATGATTGTTCAGTTTTGAAGATTTCATTTTGGTAATTTGATGATGATATAGTCTGAGTTTCAATTTCTAGTGAGATGGTATGTGGAAGTTATCTCCACCGGTATGTGTGTTCTACTAGTAGTATCAGTGTTTTGTGGACTGGGAGAAATATGTTTGCTCCGTAGTCCTCTGCTATTTTGTTTCAGATCATGTGGATCTGGGAGAAGTCTGGTGAAGGTCTTTATTATGCTCTAGCGAAGAGGTTTGGAATTTGGTAATCAAGAAATCATGTTTTAGTATTTTTGTGTGATCAGACAGAATGGTGAAATAAATTCAGTGATTGATGCCTATTGTTTTTGTTGTGGATGTATCTGGAAGATTCTAAGATGTATTCTCATGCATAATGAAGCGTGTTGCATCATTTGCATGTCATCTTCTTGTTGGGAAGCATGTGCATCAATTTTTATTTGTGTTTTCATTAGGTTTGGCTGACCTATTATTTACACTTCATTCAAAGAATCAAATTGAGGAAGCCTCTAGAAGATTCAATAATATTATTTTTTATGTTTCTATTGGTCCACTCTTATTCCTCTCCACTGCGAGAATTTAGAGTTGCTAACCTAATTTAAATTTATGAAATGATGTATTGTGGCCGATCTTGGTAAATGTTTCTTACGTTGAGAATGGTATAAAAGCAAGTCAAGTTGTGAAGAATTGTATGAATGTGTGATGCAAAGTGATGAAAGTGTGCCACAAATCATAAGAGAAGAATTGTGTGTGACTTAGTTGTGATAGCATATATTCAATGTGCTGAAGGAAGTGAATTGAAGGTTCCTATAATCCTATGAATGTGCTTTAATTGTAGTGGTGGATTTTTTATTCGCTTTTGTATTTGTAGGAAGTGAGCCTCCCTGTTGGACAGTGAGTCCTTTATAGGTAGTGAGCCTTTGTACTTGGACAATGAGTCCTCTTTTGGGCAGTGAGCCCTTGGCAGTGAACCATTATATTTAGTTTATAATCTTTATATTGTGATTTAACCCTCACCATGGTTTTTCCCTTATTGGGTTTTCCACGTAAAAATCTAGTGTTCATTGTGTTGATTTACTTTCTGTTATATGTGTTTCATGCTCATATTTAATAACATAATAGTGTGGTTGAAAATTTGATAAGTGATAAAGTTTTAATTTTGAATTTGTGTGACAACTGATTCACCCCCCCTCTCAGTTGTCATGTGTCTATTTAACAATTGGTATAAGAGATGTGGTTCCTTTCTATAGAGCTTAACCACTTCAGGAAGATCTCATGGTGCACAAGTTTGGAATCACTATGTTTGATGGAACTAACTACAAAGATTGCAAGGGATAGATGAGAGGATATATTATCTCTCTTGGTTTCAAGACCTCAAAGGCTATTGAGAATAAGTACATACACTTCCGTCTGGTGGTGTTAATACTGTAGATGAGATATCTTCTTATGAAGAAAATGAGAAATGAAGTATGCAATTTGAAGTGGTTTATCTATAAATGAGCCAATTAAGGTTAATTCTTTGGATACTACATATGCAGTCTAGAAGAAGTTGGAAGACATTTATGAAGGGAATGAAAATGTGAAATTGACAAAGAGACTAGCGAAAAAGTGTAGATTTGTGAACCTAAATATGGAAGATGGTGAAGAATTTATAGATTTCTTTCACAGGGTTAAAAAAACTGCAAATGAAGTTAGAAATCAAGCAGGAAAGCTAGCAGATGAAGAAATAATTGAGAAGATCCCAATCCCCCTACCAGACTGCTACAACGATAAAATATTGGTGATTGAAGAAATGTATGATCCTAAGAAGTACACCTTGGAACACTTGTTCGGCACCTTGCAAGCATTTGAATTGAGAAAGTTCTAGAAAGATGACAAGATAGAAGAAAAGACAAAGATGGCATTTAAGGAAATGAAGATTGAAGAGGAATAGGATAGTGATGATGTTGATGAGTTAGAAGCTAAATTCACCAGGAAGTTGAAGAAAGGTACCGAAAAGTATAAATGTATGTTTCCCTTTAAATGCTTTAGTTGTGGTAATATTGGTCATTATGCTTAAAGATGTTTGAATAGTGCCACACATAAAAAAACAAGGATTATAAGGATAAAGATAGGAAGGATAAGAAGTATAAGAAGTTGTACTATTTTAAGGAAGAGGCAGGTATTTCTAATGATGAATCTAAAAATGAGGTCGATGATAGTTAATGCATATTCTTAGCTTTGGAAAATAAATCAGTATCCACTAATTCTAGAAGATGTGTAAGCAAAAAGGCTCTCGAGGTTAAGAAGAATAGGATGGAAGGTACTTTGGTTACCTCATTTCATGCAAGATAGGATAAAGACTACTGGGATTGATAGTGGATGTTCAAATCACATAACTAGAGATAAGAGTAAGTTCACTAAACTCGAGAGATATGATGGTGGTTTAGTTATGTTCGGTGATGATTTAGGAGCTAAGATCCATGGTAAAGGTTAAATTAGTTTTTATGGAGTTCATAGTACTGATGATGTATATTATGTGAAGGGTTTGAGGCATAATTTTTTGAGTTTTGGTCAGATGTGTAGCAATGGATTTAAACTTGTGTTATAGTAAAACACTTTTGAAATTAGAAAAGGATCCAAAAATGGAGATACGATTGTTGTTGGAAGAACTGATGGAAACATCTATCAGCTGAAAGGAGTTGATGGCCATTGTCTTGTATCTTAGATCAGTGAAGGTTGGTTATGGCACTAGAGAATGGGACATGTGAACTTTGATAACTTGGTCAAGATCAGTAAAAAGGAAATAGTTTGAGACCTACCTAGAATCGTAAGACCTACTAACACTATTTGCAGAAGGTGTCAACTGGGGAAGCAGATAAGATGTAGCTTTAAAGGAAAGGAACATTCTATTACCAGTATATTGGAGTTAGTACATACTAATCTCTGTGGTCTGACTAAGATTGGAAGCCTAAATGGTGACAGATATTTCATGTTGCTTATTGATGATTACACTCAAATGGCATGGGTTGCTTTTCTTAGAGAAAAGAATCAGGGCTTGGATAGGTTCAAAGTATTCAAAGAAAGAGTGGAGAATGAAGTAAATCTAAAAAATCAAGTGTCTGAGATCTAATAGAGGTGGTGAATTCACTTCTAGTGAATTTAATACATTCTATGAGAAGCATGGAATAAAATACAATTTTCTACTTTGAGAACCCCATGGTAGAATGGAGTAGTTGAAAGGAAAAATAGGACAATATAGGAAGCTGCTAGAACTATGATGAGGGTATGTGTAGGATCATGATGGGCCAAAAAGTGGCAATATGATGGGTATGTGGCTTACGACTATTTTTTTACCCAAAATTGATGAAATGAAAAGAGTTATTAAAGGAGATTCTCAGCTTTCCACTGATATAAATTATGCTTTACTTTGAATTTAATAAGAAATTATTATTCATTTTCTATTCAAATAATGACAAAAGTCCTGATTGATAGGTTGATTGAAAAACATCTATAGCTTTGAAATGGTATCATATTTTTTAAATCCAAAAGATGCATCACATTCTATGCTTCACATACTATAGGATTAAAAAAAGAAAAATTGAATTTCATGAAGTTTTGACCAAGTTAAGGCAGCTAGACATATGAGTTTTTATTATTTTTTAAAAATTGTAATAAAAATAATAATTAATTATTTACTTGGAAAAAATTACCAAAAAAAATATGCATTACATCTTGCATGAATCCTCATTATATCTAAAATCTTATACAAAAATATTATCATTTTATGTGGTTAGGTGGTTAGACAACTCCATTTCTTTTTTTTCGGAAAATTTATACCACTCATGAAATTTCAAATTTTCACCAAATAATATATTTTTTTAAACAAAACCTAGTAGTTTAGAAACTACATCCAATTTTCTTATAGATTCTATTCTTACATGTTTTTGAAATAATATATATAACTTACTCAAATTTTTATGTCAAGTTTCCTAACTCTGATTTTTCTAAATTTTTTGCCACTTAAGGGCCTGTTTTTTCTGTGACGATCCTACACATACCTATGAAATAATCTATTGTACTAGATGTATATTGGAGAGAAGTGATGCATAACGTTTTTATGTTCTTAATAGAGTATGATCAGACACAATAGTACAAAGACACCTTTTGAGTTATAGACTGGTAAGACTCCTACTGTGAAATATTTTAAGGTATTTGGAAGTAGATGCTATATTAAAAGAGATGATGAAAATCTTGGAAAGTTTGATGCTAGATGTGATGAAGGAATATTTCTTGGATACTCTACCACTAGCAAGGCATAGAGATGCTTTAACAAAAGATTAATGAAGATAATTGAAAGTATCAATGTGAAAGTTGATGAAGACATATGCATCTATTGAGATAAGTGAAGTTGAACCTTATGATCCTATCACAACATATATCCTAAGAAGAAAATAAGGAGAAAGAAGAAGAAGAAGAACAAGTAGAAGAAGAAGAAGAAAATGAACCAGAACCTATTGCTAGGACTCCTAAATATGTATGGAAGAATCATCCAGAAGATCAGATAATTGGATACAAGAGTGAAGGTGCAAAGACAAGAAGCAAAGTTGTAGCTGAGGTAAATTTATGTTTACTTTCTAAAATAGAACCTAAATCTGTAAAAGAAGCATGTGAAGATGAAAGTTGGATGAGAGCTATGAAAGAGGAATTGCAACAAATAGAAAAGAATCAGACATGGGAAATAGTCCCTAGGCCCATGAACAAAAATGTGATTGGCTCAAAATGGGTCTTTTGGAATAAGCTAAATGAACATGGAGAAGTAGTAAGGAATAAGGCAAGATTAGTATGCAAAGGATATTCACAAGTTGAAGGAATAGATTTTGAGGAAACATTTTCCCCTTGTGTCATAGAAAAATGGCCACTTGTCATTTTCATGGCCTTTTAGGTCTTGTTTCATGGTGTTGGAACTATGTTGCTCTAATTTTATGCTATAACATGGCTTGAACATGCTTATTTAGGTACTAAAACTCAAACAATGACATCTTGTGAAGGTGTTGTGAAGTTTTGTAAGACATTTCTACATTCTTCTACACTCTATTTAATGCAATTTACCTAAAAACCATGTTTTCACTCATCAACAAGCCCTATTTTGAAGTGTTGTAAAGTCTTGTACTAAGCTTTGATGCTCTTCTAGGCATATTTTCACTATTTACACCCTTCTCATGTTTTATTTGGTGTCTTTATGCCCTCATAAGTTGTAATTAAGTGTATTTTTGAATGTTATCCCAATAAATAACATTAAATACAACATTTTTCCTAGCACATGGTTTTAGGTCCCACACGTGGGACCCATTTGCCATGGTGGTAAATGAGTCCCCATTGGCCCCAAATTCAAAATATTTCAAATTCCCTTTTGGTATTTTCTTCAAAATCACTTGATGTCGGCTTGTGATGAGGTATGAATGGATACTAAGGCACAAGAATTGTATGAATAAGTGATTTTCACCTCACTTTACATATCCTCACTCATTCAAGCATTCAATCTCACATTTCAAGCATTCAAGCATTTTGCATCATCTTTTCAAGCACTTTGAAGCAGCCATTGACAATACTTCAAACTTGCATTATCAAGGGTTAGGTAAGTTGATAGAACTTGCATGCTATTAGTTTATCTTTCCCTTTCATTTCATTATCTTTTCAAGGGTTTAATTACCAAAAGTGGGGTTTGACCAAGGAAAACCCCTATTCACTAACCCTCAATCATTTTTCCCCTATTGCAAGTTTGTTTGCAACTCTTTGTATTTAGATTTGATAGGTTATTAGGTGTTGAAGATTAATTTCCATTTCAACTAGGTGCTTCATGTCAACTTGAGTTAAATTCAAGTTTGGAGAGAGTTATTTTTTTTTTTTCTGCAGAAATGACTTCGACAACCCGACAAGCAGACTTTTCCAGATCTGGTGTTGCAGAGTTGTCTCCTGATTTTTCAAAAATTTGGGAGATGACTGATTCACCACCTATAGCGAATGAGTACCACCTTAGGATTGAAAATCTGAATCCCACCTTATGAGATTTTATGAGATTCTAGATCTAGATAGACATAAACTAGCTCCCAACACTTTTTCACCGGGAGGAGGACTGATTCACCACCCTGGGCGAATGAGTCCCATTTTGAAAATTCAGTAATTTCTATCAACATTCAGAATGCTCTAGAATCATCACAATTCATCTAGGTGAACTCAGATTCATCTCTATACTTTATGTTTTGCATTATTTCTTCATTTACATAGTTGTTTGCATATAACAATTTGTTTTCAATCATAGTTGTAATTGCACTTTTGCATTCATTTTCAATCATTTAGATTAGTCAATTGTATTTAGTTAAGTCAATTTACATTAAAAAACATTGCATACATCCTAATTTGAGTGATACATTAGCATTTTTCGCCCTATCTCTCTTCTTTTAGGTGAAAAACCCTAGAAGTGCAAGAGTAGCTCATAAGGTTCAAAAAATCTGTTTCATTTTGGTGAACCTAAATTTTGAACACTTTGAATTTTTGATTGCATTCACATATTGAATTTTATCTTCCATTTGCATTAGAATTCAATTAGGACATTTATTTTTTATTGCATTCTAGGACTTTTCATTTTGTATTAGTGAAAACTTCATTTGGCTTTCATTTTTGCATTATATCTCATTGAAAAGAGTAAAACTACAATTTGTATCTATCATTACATTCTATAGAGCATTTAAATCATCTTTAATTTTTTTTAAAAACACTAAAAATCCTTCATACTAGGACTCATTCATGGCCCAGGGCAAATAAGTCCCTCTACACTTTTTAGACAACATTTCTGGCATTTGTTTTCATTTTTGTTTCTTGTAGTTGGATCTCTGTTACAGTTAGCATAATCTTTGTTATTTGCATTTTGGAAATCTTAGATTAGCTTGCATTTTCATTCACCCCTCCTTTGTGGTCCTTGCATGAGTGTTTTGTTCCTTTTTGATAATACTTTAGTGAGAATAAGTTCTAGACTCATGGCATCACGCGATAGCACTTTCGTTGTGGACCTTGGGATCTCATGAGCTCCTACTCCTAGTATGGATAATGGTGTATTAGGCCCTGACAATATCACTTCCATGCCTTCACCTTTCCATCCAATGACTGTTGACAACCAAAACAATTCCCTCCCACAAGAAAAGGTCATTAATATTCATGAGGACTTTGCACATTTACAACAAGACTTGTCACTTGAAAAATTTTCCACAACTGCCATACCCACCATTGAGAATCTTCATTCTTTAATTGAAAGTGATGATGGCTTTCAAGTGTTGAAGAGAATTGTTGAGATTTACAATAAGCATGCCTCTTCAAATACCCAATCAGAAAAAATTCATGTAACCCAAGGAGGACCTCAAGTTCCTCCCCCTTCAACCATAGCATCCATACCAACTTATACCAATTTGCAAGTCCATACAACTATTCCTCAGGGTAATTCTTTCTCAATTTCCACTAGAATTCCTACTTTTTTTGTGGCATCGCAAGTCCCTTCCACCACTTTCACACCCTGTAGCATTCCTTTCACTTCCCATAACATCACTTACACTCCATCACCATTTTCCCTTCTACCTCAACCCACATACCTCAATCCCCTTCTTACACAACTCCTTACCATTGTTTCCTCTATGCAACATCAAATTTCCACCATTAGCCAAGGTCAACCCACTCCAACAACATATCATGTCCGCAACAACCCCTTATCCTTAGAAATATTACATACCCCAATGCCACAAGGGATAGAAATGCCTTGGTTTGAGAAATATAGAGGAAAAGGAGATCCTATCAACCATGTCAACGCTTATAAAACTTTGTGTAGTGACTTTGTCCTTGACAATAAAATTTTAGCAAAACTTTTTCCAAGGACCCTAAAAGATACTGCATTAGAATGGTTTTCCAACTTGCCCAATCATTCCATCCATTCATTCAATGAATTGATGGATGCTTTCATTAGTAACTTCCAAGTTCATATGACACCTAAAAAGATAATGGTAGACCTTATGAGATGTAGACAAAATATGAATGAAAAAGTGATGGATTTCATCTCATGTTACCAATCCTTATATGCTCAAATTGATGTCACAATTCTCGATGCACATCTACAAAAGATGTTTATCGAAAACTTGCACACCAACCTTTAGGATAAACTCGCCATGATGAAATTTCCTTCATTCATGCATTTATGTACAACCTTATGTGACTATCAAAACTCAGTTTAAAGTTCTAATTCAAAATTCACTTCTAGTCGATTTGACAAACCAGAACAAGCCAATCAAAACCAAAACAACACACAAAACTTCCAAAAACCTAATAGAGGTTTTTTACAGTTTAATCCACCTCCTCAACCTCAATCACAGCCAACCCAATCCATTCCAAATAAAGTGGCCACTATTAAGGTAGTCATTCCTTATCATTATGGGGATCCAAATAGACAATTCACTCCTTTACCTGATACTCTCCATAATACAATGAACCAATTAATTCAAAAACACATGTTCACTTTTCCACCTATTAGACCACTTGATCCAAACCAACTGTTACCACCCAATTTCAAGCCTAACGCTTATTGTCACTTTCATCGCCAAAATGGACATGACACTGAACATTGTAAGCATCTAAAAAATTTAGTTCAAGACCTTATTGAGATATGCCATTTTTCCATTGAGCGTGTTAATGATCAAGGCAATAAGTCTGTTGCACCCCCTAACAAGAATTTACAAATTTTCACCAACCCCATGCCTAAACATACTACCTCATTTCTCAAGGCTAGTGAACCTTCAAACCCTGATGTAATGACTTTTGATACAAATAGTGAGCAACATGATACAACTCCTATTGTTACCCAAGTTAGTCATATCGATAACTTTGTGGCTATGATAGACGTTATCCCTCGTAAGGGTTGAACCACTAAGCCTCTTGATATCACTTTTTCTGCTAAAGACATACTACAAAAGCTTCATGATGGTCCTCTCTACATAGCTGGAAGAATCTATGATAATCCCACTAATGGGATATTAATAGATCTTTCTTGTGGTGAGAACGTGATCACAGAGGAGTTTCTAGTATTACATGAACTATATCAACATGAATATAATAAACCAACCGCATGGATCAAAACACATAATATTTTTTCCTACCCTACGATTGGATCGATCGTGCTACCCTTACAAATAGGAACTAAATATTTGGAGGTAACATTTTCAATTATTCCACAATCTGACCAATTTTTTTTGTGGCTAGGCCTCCCTTGGCTTCACTCAATGAAAGTGGTCCCATCATAATTTGTTCATAAGTGCTTGAAGTTTCCACATGACAATGAGATAATCACCATAGATCATAGTGGATTTAATACTTTATCTTCCAAAGGTAACTTCTCATTAGAATCCTTTTGGCCTGAACCTATGGAATTGATCACCCCTTGCAAGGACTTCTTTTTCATAGCTTATGAAAAAATGAAAGCCAAAAAGATAGCTGAATTATCTCTTCATAACTCGTTCCTGTCTACTTCGACACCTCTTATCATAGATGAAACCATGCTTTAACTTGAGTCTGACATTGAGCAAAATCTAAAACCTCCTCAACAATCACCCCACAATATTTCCCTGCCATCATTTAAATGACCAAGGGAACATGAAACAAACCCTGCTCAACCTCCTTGCCTTAAACAAGTGTATAAAGCTAAAGAGAAAGTGGTTGATCCATCCTCTTTGGTTTCTTCTGTTCTTCCTCCTTTGGAGGAAAAATAACCTATGATGACTCAATCTACTCTTACACCTTCACAACTCCAAAACAAAATTAAATGGAACTGCAGTGCTAGTGAACGTAGGCATCATTCTCAGCTCCTTGCTCATCAATCTCACATAGAAGAAGATAAAGAAAATCAACCTTTACCTTTGATAGAAGTAATAGATGAACACCCTCCTTCTCTTGACCCACCACAAGATAGCCCTGTGCAACAATCATAGCTGCAAATTGAACCAATCCAACAACCTTAGCTTTTGATACATCCATCTTTAGAAATCACCATTCATCCTCCTATTGTCATTAATCTTGATGATGATGATGATGGTGATGATGACGCAGATATTTCCAAAATAGATGAAGAAGTGCATAATGATTTAAATTCTTTATTTTCATCTACAATGAGATTAAATGATACATCCTCTCCACTAAGTGAAGAACCTCGTACAAGTCCTAGTTCAGTGCTTGCAATTATTCCTTTGGACAGTCAACCACCCTCGCATTACACTGAACATGATTGGGAGGCGGATGACTTGTTAGATGGTTGAGTTTCATTTGCCTAACTAGCCTTTTTACTTTTCTCTTTTTTATTTTTCTTTTAATGTGTGTATCATGTTCCCTCATATCATGTGTTTAATGTTATCTCTTTGTACACTTCTTCTATTTGTATATCTCCTCTTCTATATATCATACATTGTCTTTGTCTCTTTTTTTTTTGTGTTCTCCTTTTGGGGATGATGCAAAGCGTAGAGATTCCCTATGTCTCTTCCATGTTGACCCAATCGGTCCTTTTGATTTTTCCTTTGTCTTTTCTTGTGTTCTCCTTTTGGGGATGACACAAGGAATTGAGACCAAAATGTCTCCTTCTTGTTGACCCAAAATCTTTTTCATTTTTTGTCACCTTTACATTTTCGTTCAGCTTGTGTTTTCCTTTTGGGGATGATGGAAAGCATCAAGACTACTTTGTCTCTTCCATGTTGACTCAAAATGGACTTTCTTTTTCCTTTTTTTCACTCTCTTTGTGTCATTCTTCTAGTTCTATGTGCCTTGGGGAATGATGACAATTTTGAACTCTTTCATAAACACATTGCAGCAACGAACATACTAACCCCAAATCCATAGATCCCTTATGTTTTGGTGTGCTTTCTTTTCTCGGGGGAAACTCCCTTTTTCTTTGCCTTTCCATTTCCTTGACATGACATAGTCTAACTTTGAAACATATGACTTGGTATAGGGCTTTCCAAGTTGGTTCTCATGTCTTTCTTTCTTTTTTCTTTTTCTTTTCTTCTCTACTTTAAAGTAATTGCTCACAAAATGATGTGTAGTAATTCCTTTAAAGTGGGGGACATACATTACTATTAATTCATTTGCATTCTTGGTTCCTAGTGTAGTATTGTCATTTATATGATTTTTTTGTCACTTTGTGGATGACATTGGGTGTGATGTCCTTCATAAGTATGATCTTTCTTAGCATATTACATTCCTCTTGGTCGCCTGATGTGATGCACTGCATCCCCTATGTTGTGAATATACTATTCTTTGATTGGTCCTCTCTTGGAGACATTAGACACAATATTCCCTAAGTGACTAACCTTGCATAAACTGAACAAGACTCCTTCAAACATCTTTTTACATTTTACATTTTACATTTTTTTTTGCATTTTTACATTGTTGCATTTTGTATGGCCACCTTGCATAACACAACTTGCATGCTTGTGCTACCATCTTGTTTGTTCATGATTTCTAAGCATATAAAGCTTTTCTTGTCTCATGAAGCTCGAATTGATACCCATTCCTTTTTCTTTGTGGCACCTTGTTAAAGATATCAATAGGTATAACTTTGACATGGTTGAGCAGGAAGCCCACCTAGCGGCATGACTTTTCCCCATAGCCACTTTTGTGTTTGTGAGTGCATACCAACTAGCGTATGTATCTTACCTTTTGGGCTTTCTCACCTTGTGGATAGCCTAAAGTTTCATGGCCCCAAATTGAGTATATAGTTGGTCTTTCTCACCCCACAAACAGCCTGAAGTTACGTGGCCCCAGAGTGAGTACACATTCTCTTTTTCAAACAATCAACCTATATCTCTTTCCACAACTAGTTGGATTGATGATCAAAGCTTCATCCAATTCTTTTCAACACTTGTGTGTTCCTTTGTTCTTATGTCTAGTTTTCCATGGGATATTCATCCTACGGGATTCATCATCCCTCTTGATCATTGTCATTCCATCTTCCTAATGAAAGTGCATTTGAACCCTACCCATTGATGTTCATGGCTACTTTAGTGTGAGTTTGAAATAGGTTCATCCTCTCACTAAAGTGGGGGCTAGATGTGCTGTAGAAAAATATCCCCATGTCATTTTCATGGCCTTTTAGGTCTTGTTTCATGGTATTGGAACTATATTGTTCTGATTTTATGTTGTAACATGGCTTGAACATGCTTATTTAGGTACTAAAACTCAAAGAACAATGTCTTTTGAAGGTGTTGTGAAGTGTTTTAAGACATTTCTACATTCTTCTAGACTCTATTTAATGCAATTTACCTAAAACCCACCTTTTCACTCATCAACAAGCCCTATTTTGAAGTGTTGTAAAGTCTTGTAACAAGCTCTCATGCTCTTTTAGGCATATTTTCACTATTTACACCTTTCACATGCTTTATTTGGTCTCTTTATGCCCTCATAAGTTGTAATTAAGTGTATTTTTGAATGTTATCCCAACAAATAACATTAAATACATCATTTTTCCCAACACATTTTTTTAGGTCTTAGGTGGGACCCATTCGCCATGGGTGTAAAATGAGTCCCCCTTGGCCCCAAATTCAAAATATTTCAAATTTCCTTTCAAGATTTTATTCAAAATCACTTGATGTTGGCCTGTGATGAGGTATGAGTGGATACTAATGCACAAGAATTGTATAAATAAGTTATTTTCACCTCATTTTACATATACTCACTCATTCAAGCATTCAATCTCACATTTCAAGCATTCAAGCATTTTGCATCATCGTTTCAAGCACTATTCAAGCACTTTGAAGCAACCATTGACATTACTTTAGACTTGCATTCTAAAGGGTTAGGTAAGTTGATAGCACTTGCATGTTATTAGTTTATCTTTCTCTTTCATTTCATTATCTTTTCAAGGGTTTAATTACCAAAAGTGGGGTTTGACCAAGGCAAACCCCTATTCACTAACCCTCAATCATTTTTCCAATATTGCATTTTTTTTTTACTCTTTGTATGTATATTTGACAAGTTATTAGGTGTTGAAGATTGATTTCCAAGTCAATTAGGTGCTTCAAGTCAACTTGAGTCAAATTCAAGCTTGGAGAGAGTTATTTGTCTATTTTTTGTAGAACTGACTTCGACAACTTGACAAGCAGACTTTTCTAGATTTGGTGTTGCAAAGTTGTCTCCTGATTTTTAAAAAATTTGGGAGAGGACTGATTCACCACCTATGGTGAATGAGTCCCATCTTAGGACTAAAAATCTGAATTTTGTTAGATTTTGGATCCTGACAGACAAAAAATAGCTCCTAACACTTTTTCTCCAGGATGGAGGACTAATTCTCCACCCTCGGCTAATGAGTCCAACTATGAAAATTTAGTAATTTCCATCAACATTCAAAATACTCTAGAATCATCACAATTCATCCAGGTGCACTCATATTCATCTTTGTACTTTCTGTTTTGCATTATTTCTTCATTTACATAGGTGTTTGCATATCACAATGTGTTTTAAAACATAGTTATAATTGCACTTTTGAATTCATTTTCGGTCATTCAAATTATTCAATTGCATTTAGTTAAGTCCATTTACATTAAAAAACATTGCATACATCATAATTTGAGTGATACATTAGTATTTTTGGCCCTATCTCTCTCCTTTTAGGTGAAAAACCCTAGAAGTGCAAGAGTAGCTCATAGGGTCCCAAAAATCTATGTTTCACCCCTATGGCCAGAATGGACACTATCCGAATGTTTTTGGAATTTTTTGCACATAATTATTTCAAGGTATATCAGATGGATGTTAAGTCAACCTTTCTGAATGGTGAGTTGAAGGAAGAAGTGCACATGGAGCAACCTGAAGGGTTTCAACTATCTACCAAATTGGATATGGTTTGTAAATTGAAGAAAGCATTGTATGGATTGAAGTAGGCTCCCAGAGCTTGGTATGCAAGACTAGATAGATATCTAAAAAGTAAAGGATTCAACAAATGTTGTGGTGATAGCAACCTTTACTTCAAAGTCAAAGGTAATAAGATGTTGATTGTAGTTGTTTATGTGGATGACATCATTTTTGGTGCAAATGAAGGCATGTGTAAAAAGTTTGCTGAAGAAATGAAAAAATAATTCAAGATGTCTATGATTAGTGAATTGAATTTCTTCCTTGGTTTACAAGTGAATCAAACTGACAAAGGGATATTCATTTCACAATCTAAGTATGTAAAAGAGTTGTTGAAATTTTTTGGGATGGAAGACTCTAAACTAGTCTATATTCCTGTAGTAACTAGATGTAAGCTGAACAAGGATAATGAATCTGCTAAGACTGATCAGAGAAAATATAGATCCATCATTGGTGAACTGTTGTACCTTACTACTACCATACCAAATATTATGCATGCAGTGTGTTTAGTTGCTATATTTCAAGCAAATCCTAGAGAAGCACATCTTATGGTTGTAAAAGGGATATTTAGACATCTTAAAGGCACACCAAATTATGGACTATAAGAGTAATAATTTCACCCTAAGTACCTATAATATAGATGTTGATTGGGTGATCAGAAGAGTAGTATTGGTGGTGCCTTTTTTCTTTGTGGAAGACTAGTTTCATGGCTGAGTAAAAATCAAGACTTAGTTTCTTTATCCACTACAGAGGCTGAATATATTGCTGCAACATCCTATTGTACACAAGTTTTGTGGATGAAGCAAACTTTGAAGGAAATTGGAGTAGTATGTGATTAGCCTATTTCTATTTTCTATGATACTACAAGTGCAATAAAAATTTCAATGAACCTAGTTATGCATTAAAGAAAGAAGCATATATCCATCAAGTATCATTTTTTGAGAGAGAAAGTGTTGGAGAATGAGGTCAAACTAGAATATGTGACAACAAAGGAACAAATTGCAAACATATTTACTAAGGCTCTTCCAAAGGATACTTTTGAGCATCTTAGGGAGAGGTTGGGGTTCGTTGGTCCTCCTAACTAGGTGCACATGAAGGTGCATCAATCCAGTGAAATCATAGATTCTTCATTTATCTGGACTGATTGTTCGGTATATTCTGTATGGGGAGTAGAAAAGGTTTTTCATCATTGCAAGTGTACTCCTAAGGGTGAGTAATTAGAGCAGTTGTTCTTTTCCATTGATGTGAAATGGGGATAAAAGGTTATGTGTTGCCATCAATGACAAAGGGGGAGATTGTTGCAAGTATGAGCTAGTCTGGTGGTGTTGTCATTAGTGTTGTCATTGATGTCAACAAAGTTTAGTATGTTGCAGACTGCACATGTATCGTTTAGATGCTGGTGAGATGTTGTGAGTACATGGAGCTATCTTTATGGTGTTGTAGATATGTTGGTTTGTTGAGTTTCCAAGTTCTTTTGAGAAAATTAATGAAGAAAAGAAGTTAAAGTATTAGAAGTGTTCAAATTATGCTTCGGTATATGCTCCGTATTTCTCCTGTATTGATCCTAGATGACTATGCGGTTCTGAAGATTTCATTATGGTAATTTGATGAGGATATAGTCTGACTTTCAGTTTATGGTGAGATGGTACGTGGAAGTTGTGTCCACTGGTATGTGTGGGTATGTACAAGATCATCATGGAAAAAAAGGTCCTTAAGTGGCGAAAAATTCACAAAAATCAGAGTTAGGAAACTTGATGTAAAAATTTGAATAAGTTATCTGTATTATTTCAAAAATATGTAAGAATAGAATATGTAGCAAATTGAATTTAGTTTATAAACTACTAGGTTTACTTTTTCTAAAAAAATCTATTTGGTGAAAATTTGAAATTTCAATGCAGTAGTAGTTAAATTTCAAGGAAAAATAAGAAGTAGGTGTCTATCTAACCACCCTAACCACATTAAAATGATAATATTTTTTTATAATATTTTAGATATAAGTAGAGGACTCATGTCCTAATGTGATGCATATTTTTTTGTAATTTTTTTCCAAGTAAATCATTAATTATGAATTTTTTATTACAACTTTTAAAAAATATAAAAAACTTGTATGTGTGACCACCTTAACTTGGTCAAAACTTCATGAAATTCATTTTTTTTTTTTAATTCTATAGTATGCGAAGCATAGAAGTGACCATGTTTTGGATTCAAAAAATGTGATATCATTTGAAAGCTATAAATGTTTTTCAATGAGCCTATCAATCAGGGATTTAGTCATAATTCAAATAGAAAATGAATAATAATTATTTATTAAATTCAAATTAAAGCATAATTTATATTGGTGGAAAACTGAGAATCTCCTTTAAAACCCTTTTTTTTCATCAATTTTGGGTAAAAACAATTCATCAGCCACATACCCTACACATACCCATGATATCTCCACTTTTTGGCCCATCATGATCCTGCACATACCTGTGTGTTCTACCAATAATATCACTGTTCTGTGGACTAGGAGAAATATGTTTGCTCAACAGTCCTCTGTTGTTTTTTTTTCAAATCGTGTGGATCTGGGAGAATTCTTATGAAGGTCTTTCCTACACTCTGGCGAAGAGGTTTGGAGTTTGGTAATCAGGAAATCATGTTTTAGTATTTTTGTGTGTATGCACAAACCAGACAGACTGGTGAAATAAATTCAGTGATTGAAGCCTGTTGTTTTTGCTACAGATGTATTTGGAATATTTTGAGATGTATTCTTGTGCATAATGAAGCATGTTGCATCATTTGTGTGTCATCTTCTTGTTGGGAAGCATGTGCATCAATGTTTATTTGTGTTTTCATTAGGTTTGGCTGACCTATTGTTTACACTTCATTCAAAGAATAAAATTGAGCAAGCATGTAGAAGATTCAAGAATATTATTTTTATGTTTTTATTGGTCCACTCTTATTCCTCTCCATCGTAGGAATTTAGAGTTGCCGACCTAATTTAAATTTATGAAATGATGTACTATGGCTGACCTTGGTAAATGTTTCTTAGGTTGAGAGTGGTATAAAAGCAAGTTGAGTTGTGAATAATTGTATGATAGTGTGATGCAAAGTGATGAAAGTGTGCCACAAATCATAGGAGCAGAAGTGTGTGTGAGTGAGTTGTGATAGCAATTTTTTAGTGTCTTGAAGAAAATGAATTGAAGGTTCATGTAACCCTGCCAATGTGCTTTAATTATAGTGGTGGATTTTTTGTTCTCTTTTGTATCTGTAGGTAGTGAGCCTCCCTGTTGGACAGTGAGTCCTTTGTAGGTAGTGAGCCTTTGTACTTGGACAATGAGTCCTCTTTTGGGTAGTTTTCCTTTGTATTTAGTTTATAATCTTTATATTGTGAGTTAACCCTCACCATGGTTTTTCCTTTATTGGGTTTTCCATGTAAAAATTTGGTGTTCATTGTGTTGATTTACTTTTTGTTATCTATGTTTCATGCTCATATTTAATAACATAATAGTGTGGTTAAGGACTTGATAAGTGATAAAGTTTGAAGTTTGAATTTGTGTGACAACTGATTCACCCCCCCTCTTAGTTGTCCTATGCTTGTTTAACAATTGGTATAAGGGATTTGGTTCTTTTCTATAGAGCTTAACCGCTTAGGGAATATCCGATGGTCCACAAGTTGGAGATCCCTATCTTTGATGGAACTAACTACAAAGATTGGAAGGGACATCTGAGAGGATATATTATCTCTGTTGGTTTCAAGACCTAGAAGGCTATTGAGAATAGGTATACACTTCTATCTAGTGGTGTTAATATTATATATGAGATCTTTGCTTATGAAGAAAATGAGAAGGAAAAGTATGTGATTTGCAATTCTTTATCTATAAATGAGCAAATTAAGGTGAATTCTTTGGATATTGCATATGAAGTCTGGAAGAAGTTGGAAGACATGTATGAAGGGAATTAAAAAGTGAAATTGACAAAGAGGTTGGCAGAAAAGCATAGATTTGTGAACCTGGAGATGGAAGATGGTGAAGAATTTATAGGTTTCTTTCATAGGGTTGAACAAACTACAAATGAAGTTAGAAATCAAGGAGGAAAGCTAGGAGACAGAGACATAATTGAGAAGATCATGATCACCCTACTAGACTGCTACAACAATAAAATATTGGTGATTGAACAAATGTATGATCCTAAGAAGTACACCTTGGAACACTTGTTCAGCACCTTTCAAGCATTTGCATTGAGAAATTTCTGCAAAGATGTCAAGATAGAAGAAAATATGGAGATGAAATTTAAGGCAATGAAGATTGAGGAGGAACCAGATAGTGATGATGTTGATAAGTTAGAAGCTAACTTCACTAGGAAGTTGAAGAAAGGTACTGAAAAGTATAAAGGTGTGTTTCCATTTAAATGCTTTAGTTGTGGTAATATTAGTCATTATGCTTCAAGATGCCCGAATAGGGATACCCATAAAAAGAACAAGGATAAGAAGGATAAGAAGTATAAGAATCTATACTATTGTAAGGAAGAGGCAAGTATTTCTGATGATGAATCTGGAAATGAGGTTGATGATAGTGAATACTTATTCTTAGCTTTGGAAAATAAATTTGTATCCACTAATTCTGGAAGATGTGTAAGCAAAAGGGCTCCATAGGTTAAGAAGAATAGGATGGAAGGTAATTTGGTTACCGTATTTCATGCAAGACAGGATGGAGACTATTGGGTAATTGATAGTGAATGTTCAAATCACATGACTGAAGATAAGAGTAAGTTCACTAAACTCCAGAGATATGATGGTGGTTTAGTTATGTTCGGTGATGATTTAGGAGCTAAGATTTGTGGTAAAGGTTCAATTAGTTTTGATGGAGTGCATAGTACTGATGATGTATACTATGTGAAGGGTTTTAGGAATAATCTTTTGAGTGTTGGTAAGATGTGTAGCAATGGATTAAACTTGTGTTTTATAATAACAATACTTGTGAAATGAGCTAGGGATCCAAAAATGGAGATATGATTGCTACTAGAAGAAGAACTCATGGAAACATCTATCAACTGAAAGGATTTGATGGTCATTGTTTTGTATCTCAGATCAGTGAAAGTTGGTTATGGCACCGAAGAATGGGGCATGTGAAGTTTTATAACTTGGTCAAGATTAGTAAAAATCAAATAGTTCAAGGACTTCCTAGAATCACAAGACCTACTAACACTATCTGTAGAATTTTTCAATTAGGGAAGTAGACAAGATGTAGCTTTAAAGGAAAGGAACATTCTACTATCGATATGCTATAGTTAGTACATATTGATCTTTGTGGTCCGACTAAGACTAAAAGCCTGAAAGGTGATAGATATTTCAAGTTGATTATTGATGATTACACTTGAATGACATGGGTTGTTTTTCTCAAAGAAAAGAATCAGGCCCTAGATAGGTTCAAAGTATTCAAAGCAAGAGTGGATAATGAAGTAAATATGAAATTTAAGTGTTTGAGGTCTGATAGAGGTGGTGAATTCACTTCTGGTGAATTTAATACATTTTGTGAGAAGCATGGCATAGAAAAATAGTTTTCTTCTCTGAGAACCCCACATTAGAATGGAGCAGTTGAAAGGAAAAATAGAATAGTACAAGAAGCTACTAGAACTATGATGAAAGAATCTAATGTACTTGATGTATATTGGAGAGAAGTGATACATACTATTGTTTATGTTCTTAATAGAGTTTAGATTAGACGCAACAGTACAAAGACACATTTTGAGGTATGGACTAGTAAGACTCCTACTGTGAAATATTTTAAGATATTTGGAAGCATATGCTATATTAAAAGAGATGATGAAAATCTTGGAAAGTTTCATGCTAGATGTGATGAAGGAATATTTCTTGGATACTCTACCACTAGCAAGGCATACATATGCTTTAACAAAAGATTAAGGAAGATTATTGAAAGTGTTAATGTGAAAGTTGATGAAGACATATGTAGACCTATTGAGATAAGTGAAATTGAACTTGACAATCCTATCTGTGGACGTATACCTAAAGAAAATAAGGAGAAGGAAGAAGAAGAAGAAGAAGAAGAAGAAGAAGAAGAAGAAGAAAAAGAAGAACAACAGGTGGAAGAAGAATAAGAGAATGAACTGAAACTTGTTGCTAGGACTCCTAAATATGTACAAAAGAATCATTTAGAAGATCAGATAATTGGAGACAAGAGTGAAGGTGTAAAGAGAAGAAGCAAAGTTGCAGTTGAGGTAAATTTATGTTTACTCTCTAAAATAGAACCTAAATCTATAAAAGAAGCATGTAAAGATGTAAGTTGGATGAGAGCTATGAAAGAGGAGTTGTAGCAAATAGAAAACAATCAGACATGGGAAATAGTCCCTAGGCTCGTGAACAAAAATGTGATTGGCTCAAAATGGGTGTTCTGGAATAAGCTAAATGAAAATGGAGAAGTAGTAAGGAATAAGGCAAGATTGGTATGCAAAGGATATTCAAAAGTTCAAGGAATAGATTTTGAGGAAACATTTGCCCCTATGGCCAGAATGGAAGCTATCAGAATGTTTTTGTCATTTTTTGCACACAAGGAATTCAAGGTATATCAGATGGATGTTAAGTCATCCTTTCTGAATGGTGAGTTGGAGGAAGAAATGTACATGGAGCAACCTTAAGGGTTTCAGTTGTCTAACAAACTGGATATGGTTTGTAAATTGAAGAAACCATTGTATGGATTGAAGCTAGCTCTAAAAGCTTGGTATGCAAGATTGGATAGATATCTGATAAAGCAAGGATTCAAAAAAGGTTCTATTAATAGCAACCTTTACTTCAAAGTGCAAGGTAATAAGATGTTGATTGTAGTTGTTTATGTTGATGACATCATTTTTGGTGGAAATGAAGGCATGTGTAAAAATTTTGCTGAAGAAATGCAAAAAGAATTTGAGATGTCTATGATTGGTGAATTGAATTTATTTCTTGGTCTACAAGTGAATCAAACTAAGAAAGCGATATTCATTTCACAATCTAAGTATGTAAAAGCGTTGTTGAAAAAGTTTTGGATGGAAGACTCTAAACCGATCTATACTCCTATGATAACTAGATGTAAGTTGAGCAAGGATGTTGAATCTACTAAGATTGATCAAAGAAAATACAAATCCATGATTGGCAGACTATTGTACCTTACTGCTACCAAGCCAGATATTATGCATGTAGTGTGTTTAGTTGCTAGATTTCAAGCAGATCCTAGAGAGGTACATCTTATGGCTGTAAAAAGGATATTTAGATATCTTAAAGGCACACCAGATTATGGACTATGGTACTGTAAGAGTAATAAATTCACCTTGAGTGCTTATACAGATGTTGATTGGGTTGGATGTGTAGATGACCAGAAGAGTACTGGTCAGTGGTGGTCCTTTCTTTCTTGGCAGAAGACTAGTTTCATGGCTGAGTAAAAAGAAAGACTTGGTTTCTATATCCACTTCAGAGGCTGAATATATTCCTACAACATCCTGCTATACACAAGTTTTATGGATGAAGAAAACTTTGAAGGACATTGGAGTAGTATGTGATGAGCCTATTTCTATTTTATGTGATAATAGAATTGCAATAAACATTTCAAAGAACCCAATTATGCATTCAAGATTGAAGCACATATCTATCCAATATCATTTTCTAAGAGAGAAAGTGTTGGAGAATGAGGTTAGACTAGAATATGTGACAACAAAGGAACAAATTGCAGACATATTTACTAAGGCTCTTCCAAAGGATACTTTTGAGCATCTTAGGGAGAGGTTGGGGGTCATTTTCCCTACTAACTAGGTGCACATGAAGATGCATCAGTCCAGTGAAATCATAGATTCTTCATTTATCTGGACTGATTGTTGGGTCTACTCCATAGGGGGAGTAGAAAAGGTTTTTTATCATTGCAAGTGTACTCCTAAGGGGGAGTAATCAGAGAAATTGTTCTTTTCCATTTATGTCAAAGGGGGAGAAAAGGTTATGTGTTGCCATCAATGACAAAGGGGGAGATTGTTGCAAGTATGAGCTAGTCTGGTGGTGTTGTCATTAATGTTTTCATTCATGTCAACACAGTTTGAAGTATGTTGCATATTGTACATGTATGGTTTAGATGCTAGTGAGATGTTGTGAGTACATGGAGCTATCTTTATGGTGTTGTAGATATGTTGGTTTGTTGAGTTTCCAAGTGCTTTTGAGAAAATTAATGAAGAAAAGAAGTTAGAGTATTAGAAGTGTTCAGATTGTGCTCTGGTATGTGCTTCACATTTCTCCTGTATTGATCCTATTACTGTAAGGTTTTGAAGATTTCATTATGGTAATCTGATGATGATATAGTCTGAGTTTTAGTTTTTGGTGAGATGGTACGTGGAAGTTGTGTCCACCGGTATGTGTGTTCTACTGACAGTGTCAGTGTTCTGTGGATTGGGAGAAATATGTTTGCTTTGTAGTTCTTCACTATTTTGTTTCAGATCGTGTTGATTTGGGAGAAGTCTTGCGAAGGTCTTTCCTATGCTCTGGTAGAGAGGTTTGGAGTTTGGTAATCAGGAAATCATGTTTTAGTATTTTTGTGTGTGTGCATAGACTTGATAGACTGGTGAAAGAAATTCAATGATTGAAGCTTGTTGTTTTTGTTGTGGATGTATCTGGAAGATTCTAAGATGTATTCTCATGCATAATGAAGCATGTTGTGTCGTCTGTGTGTCATCTTCTTGTTGGGAAGCCTGTGCATCAATGTTTATTTATGTTTTCATTAGGTTTGGCTAACCTAGTGTTTACACTTCATTCAAAGAATAAAATTGAGGAAGCCTATATAAGATTCATGAATATTTTTTTTATGTTTTTATTGGTCCACTCTTATTCCTCTCCAATGCACGAATTTATAGTTGCCAACCTAATTTAAATTTATGAAATGATGTATTGTGGTTGACCTTGGTAAATGTTTCTTAGGTTGAGAATGGTATAAAAGCAAGCTGAGTTGTGAAGAATTGTATGACAATGTGATGCAAAGTGATGAAAGTGTGCCACAAATCATAAGAGTAGAAGTGTGTGTGAGTGAGTTGTGATAGAAGTTTTTCATTGTGCTAAAGGCAGTGAACTGAAGGTTCCTGTGATCTTGCAAATGTGCTTTAATTGTAGTGGTGGATTTTTTGTTCTTTTTTGTATCTGTAGGTTGTGAGCCTCCCTATTGGACAGTGAGCCTTTGTTTCAAGCACTTTAAGCATAATCAAGTCATCCATTGGAGCTCTTCATTACATATCTTTAGATTTTCAACATCAAGGATTTTGTAAGTTTATGACATTGCATGTTATCTATTTATCATTCTCTTCATATTTCATTTCATAGGGTTTGATTACCAAATAGGGGTTTGACCAAGGCAAACCCCTATACTCTAACCCTCAACCCTTTTTCCCCTCTTTGCATGTGTGTTTACAGACTTTGTATGTAGATTTTTCAAGGAGTTTGGTGTCAAAAAGTGGTCAACAATCCATAAAAGTCAAAATAACCCTAATTGAAGCTTGGAGACTCTTTTCATCCCATTTTTTGTAGATTCAAGATCAGACACTTGTCAAAAAAGCAAGTGCAGACCAAAATCTACATAATCCTATCCCAAAATTCCAGAAATCTCTAGGTGGACTAAGTCGCCATCTATGGCGAATTAGTCCCACTTCTAGGCCTTAAAATTGTTTTTCACATTTTTGAGTACCCATTTGGCAGATTCCTGTTCTGGCAGAGTTTCCCCGAAACCAGACTAAGTCGTCCAGCTTGGCGTAAGTGTCCCAGTCAACATTTTTAGTCAACTTTGTAGGATTCCAGAGCCTTTCTGCATTAGATTCTAGATTCCAAGTGCACCTCTCTATCTCTGTTCAATTATTTCATCATTTACTTTCATTCTTGGGTGTTTTTGCATATTATAGTGTGTTTTCTAGAACTTTGCATTTCTTCAGTTTAGCGTCAATAAATCATCTTTCTTCTAGTTTGCTACATTAGTACATCATATTTAGATACATTGCATTCCTTTTACATTAATCTTGAGTGTAGAAATTAGCATTTTGGCCCCAATTCCTCTCCTTTTAGGTGAAAAACTTTGAAGAGTTAGAGGAAACCTTTGGGTCCCAAAATCATTATTTACAATGATAATTATGATTGGGAAATCTAATAAATTCTTTTTAAAAGAAGTAATGCCTACCCTTAATACCTATAAAAAAAATTAATCTAAATGCTTTTATTTTTAATATATATTGATATTACTTATCAAAATAAATTTAATTTATATATTTTAAGAACATTTTTTAATTGATTCAAACCAAAAATAATAAATAGAGAAATTACATTAATGTTGAGGCTAGCCTACATGTTGTTTTCTTTTCTTCATCTGCTATTGAGGTGGAGATCTTGAAAAGAGAGTTGATCTTTATGGAGTTCTATCTAAAGGATAAAGGATGTTGTAGTCACCATGATATGGTTGAGCTTGGGACTCTCTCCTATAGAGGTGGAGAGAACAGATGGTCTTTGAAGGCAACTGTTCTTGCCCTACGCACTTGTAGTTACCCTTCCTATAATGGTAGAAAGTGTGGTTTATGGGGCTCTGTAACTTTTGTTGTTGGAGCTTTGTTCCAGATCTGTAGTGGGTTGTTGGTCCTGTCAAAACCAATGAGTGTTAGACTCTTGTAGTTTCTTAGATCTTGTTTGGGCTGCCCACTGGCTTTTGGCTGGGTGTTGGCTTGTTGTCTCCCTGTGGTGCTGCTGGTTGTTTTTGTTCCTATCTTTCGGGCAGCTTGTTCTTCTTGGTGTGGGTTTTGGGTCCCCTTAAAACCTGAGGGTTTCAGGTCCTTTCAAAACCTATTGTAAATGGTTTCGAGTCCATTCAAAACTTGTTTTTCCTTTATCAAAAACATTATATAATATCTTGAACTAGTCTCAATAGTTGGGAGTCTATTGAGATATTAGATCATACATTTTAATATTATAATATAATTAGTTACAACTTTGAAATTATTAGCATTAACTTTTATTACTAATGATCATATATTTTTTCAAACAAATCAAATTCAAGAAAAGACAAATTATGTTGTACTTTATAAATGCATTAATCAAACATAACTTAATGAATAATTAATGGACTAACTTTGTTTTTAATAATACAATAAGTTATAACTTCAAAATTATTGATATTGAGTAGTATTATTGATAATCATTTGAATGAAATGATTTGTTTGAAATAAGGTACATCAAATAAATAACAAATCATGTTACATGTACTAGGAAAACACAACTTAATGAATACCTATCAAATTAACTTTTTTCTTTATAATTTATGACACCTCAACAAAAGTATCATAATATAACATCATGTACTTAATATCTATAATGAATATTTAATGGACTAACTTATCTTTATATTTTATAATACAATAAGTCATAACTTCAAAATTATTGATATTGACTATTATTATTAATCAAATAAAATGAACTTTTTAAAACAAGTCACATCCAAGAAAAAACAAATCATGTTCTTACATAGGCACCTTAACAAAACATGACTTAATGAATATTTCATAAATTAACTTGTTCTTTATAATTTATGACACCTCAACAAAAATATCATGACATAACAGCGTGTTCAATGATATATTAATCTAAAGCCTTAGACTTAAACAATAAAATTGCAATCAATCAAAAGAAACACAAAATTAAAACATCCACTCGACCACACAACACAAAGTCCGATAAATTGATTACATTATCATACAATTGATTTTTTTTAACCTATTTTGTCAATAGTCTCCTTATCTGAATTTCATATACAAGACATTATGCTAATAATTATCTTTGAATTAACTTTTCCATTATATTTTATGACAACTCAATAAAATATCTTATTTAATGATGTGAATCCAAAACCTTTAATTTAGTCTATAAATTACCCACCTACCAAAAGAAGTAGAAAATTAAAATTCACAAGCACCAGTCTACGCCATGCCAAACGAACTGATTGAGCTGTCACGTCAATGCGTTGATTTTAACCTGCTTTTATCACAATCTCCTTCCCTGGATTTCGTAGGTAGAACGTTATGCTTGTCAAAAAGCTAGTTATCGTTGTCAATGTCTCTTTAAAGAAGCATGTGTACAAATAGGAGAAGAGAGAATTAGCGTAGAAATGTACGTACACTAATATTTAACAACTTTGGAGCATAGTTAGGCCGCCAGTTTGGGCTGAAAGTAAGCAATTTCTACGTTCTGTTTCACGCTTGTCGGTTTGAGGTGACTGGTTCAAAATGATACCCCACTTGTCTTTCTCAATATCTTCTCCCTGTGCCCATCGATATAATGAATCCAGCTTTACGTATGCGACCTATTCTTTAACCTGTAATCAAATTTTGTCTTTAAACCTGTAATCAATAATCATGTTTGTGACCTATTCTTTAACCATCTCATCCACTGTATGAACACAACACAACAATGATAACTACAATTACTCATCGTTTACAATTTCAATTTTTGAAAAAGACATTTCTATTTCATCCTCCCTTCCCCTACCAATCTTATAGTCGTGAACAAGATCAGATGCATACTAAGGTCAATCGTGTTACAATTTGTCTAATTTAAACTCATAAGAGCACTCCTATGACATAAAAAAAACCTATTCATTTGTATATAATAGAACTTTCTTATTTGGCTGGACAAAACATATTTATTTGTACATAAATTTATCTAAATATTTAATGGAAATTTTTGACAAGGCTGTAGAAAAATGTAAATTCAACTTAGTTGCACCTAGCGTACCACAGTCTTACTTGAGATCATTTTCATCTATAATATCTTGAACAATATCAATCTCAACAACTCTAGGTAATCAAACCATCAATTCAAAACGTATAATGAATAAGAATATGTAATATTACCTTACATTGAATCATTCTTTGATATTGAATGACTACTAACAAAACATTTTTCTCTTTTCCTAAAGCTCAAGAGTGAGATTTTACCTAGAAGATCCCAATGATCAAGTCCATAAAATATGCTTTATCTTTTATTCTTTGGAATTACTATAATTTACATTCAACCCAACTCAAATGACATACAAAAGTTTATCTTGAACTTGGTAAATCTTGTTGTTTTGGATTCAATGTATGGTTATGAACTTGCTCTATCCCTACAAATTAGATAATTGATGATGTCTATATTTACTTTGTGAACCCTTAAATAATACAATACTAGACACTAATATCCTCTTTCATACTCTCAAGATTTTATTTTCAAGATAAAAATATTTAAGTATATCTTGATAGACAACATGCTTTACACATGCAAATGAATTGTAGAATGATTGCAAGGCGATTCATAATCACTATAATGAGTGTGTGATCATACATGGCAATGCAAGTGTAAATAAACATTTTTGAATATTTTTGTATTGAGAGATTATTCGATTTCATGTATTGTGTGAGATCTGCATTTTTTAGGATGTGAATGAAAATTGATGTATTTTATAATTCAATGTAACATGAAATAAGAATGTTTGTGTAGAGTTATCTTAGGACCAATGTGAAAAGGGGCCAATCAAATATTTTTTTATTTTCTTTTTGCATTTATAAGGATCAAGATTATGGCTATAAGGATGACCTCTTAGTTATAAAAACATAGGTTAAACAACCATGTTGGATGAGTATTCAAATGATTGGATTTGAGGTTTGAATATGATTAATGATCACAATTAGACTTATTTAAGTCAATCAAAATGGAATTGTGTGCATATAAAAACATTGATAAGTGATGAGTAAAGTTAGATACAAACAAACTAGGTATGTGAGTTCAACTGTACAGAAAAATGTGTCATTTGTAACTATATAAATACAACAAGATATTACCCCAAACTAATGAACAAATTAAATAGAAAAATCCATTGAAAATAATTTTATTCTAACTATTACAATCATTTTTTTTATTATTCTCCAAAACTATAAATCCATTTGATTGTAGAATGAAAACGAAAGAAACTATTTAGGTAACATTAAATCATCTAATAAAATGAATCCTTGGTGATCATGGCAATGCATCACTACTTTGATTTTGAAAAAGTAAACACTAGAATCTTTTGTGGGTAATTGATGGGCTCAAAAGTTCAAATAAATCTGATATCCATATGATCTTATTTATACATTTTTTCTTAAAACCCAATCAATATTTTTTTTAAACCCAATCACATTTTTCAAAGAATTATATATAAAGAAAAAAGGAGTATATATATATATATATTTATCCTTATATTAAGGTGCGTCTTTACATTTGAATGGCAACTTTGAATGAATAAAAATTAGAAGATTAATTAACAGGAGAGCTAACCAACAAATTTCATACTAAGGGAACGGTCCCATGGAGGGGGGTTTCCTAAAAATCCAGGGCAAAATCTGCTTAAATTTTTAGCAGAATTTTTGAAGCTGGTGGTCCCATGAATATTTTGAAACTTGAAAATTTAAGCAGGCTGGTGGTGGAATGATGGTGGAATGGCATGATGTGAATAAAAAATTAATAAATTAGCATCATTTCCCTCCAAAAGTGGCAGGAAGTACACTTAAGCAGGTGGGGCAATTTCTAGCCCCACCCCAATTCCACCAGCTGAAATTTTCAGCCACCTGCTTATTTGGGCTGAAAGAGATTCCATTTAATCCTGTAACAGATTTTTTTTTCCCCATAAGACTATGCTTCCGTGAAAATAGGAACACAAGCCCCCCATGGGACCGCAGGGTAAGACTCCATAGTTTGTTCCGGCTGGTTTAAAGGCAACATCAGGAATTGAAGCCTTGATACCGGTTAGTCGGTCACCTACTCAGCTTAGCCGTCTACGCAATACCCAGTCAACTAATTCTGCTGTCATGTCAATGAGTTATTTTTTTGCCCCTTTTGTCAACAATCTCCTCGTCTGGATTTCGTACGTAGAAAGTTATGCTACTCAAAAGGCCAGTTATGGGCGGCGACGTTGGGCGAAGAGGACAAGCCGAAAATGTACGTGAAGGAATATTTAAGCTAGGTCCCGGTTCTGGGAGAAAGCAGATAACAATGTCGATCCGGCACCATTTAGTCAATTATTGTTTTTTGAACTTTAATTGTTTATTATTTTGGTTAAATGTGTATTTAGCATATTGAATGGTTACTTTTTTAAGTTGAGTTGATTCAGTCATAATTTTATATAATTTGAAAGACAGAGCTTTTTAGATTTAATTATAATTACAGTGGCTCAATCATAATAATTATATATAAATTAATTTTAAAATTAAAATATAAATATTTACATTTAATCAATTATTATATAAACAAAAAATCAATTTAAACAATTTTTTGAATTAATAAAAAAATTATATATAATTATAAGAAATTTTAATCTAAAACATAATTTTTACTTTTATTTTTAATTCAACCGCATTAACAAATGTATTATATATATATATATTTTCTTTTAATAATATAACATTTTCACTTATGTTTCTTTTGGATTTGATTGTGTATAAATATTTTCATCAATGTTTCGATATAACATTTTCACAATACATATTGATTGTAATTATGCTGCTTCTGGATTTGATTGTGTAAATTTTTTTTATGAACGTTTCAGATCACACTCAGTGATCTATCAAGAAAATACAGAACTCAGAAAGATGGAAAATGATCCATAACTTTATTTTAATTTCATTTGTCCCATATAAATCATTTAGCCTCTTTGCACTAAAAAGATCAAAACATTATATAAACCAATTAATTGCATACACACCAATGCATACAATATTGGTGTTATTTCGCATTGGCGGGAACATATCCTTATATTTATTTCCATAGAAATTACTCCAAACACCTATAGTAATATAGAATGCAAGAATATGAAAATTGAGAAACTATTAGTTAGGCTTCCTACAATTCTTTCGGATCTCTCCGCTGCTACCAGTCAGAGGCTTAATATTTCCCATCTTCACCATGGCAGCTGCGAAATCATTGAAGAAGGTGTTCTGACTGCTGCTGTATGTATTAACCTGAGAATCAGTAGAACCTCCATTAAATAGCTGCTGATCAGAATGGAGAAGTCCTTTCTGGTTTTGGAGATTTTTATAGTAGTTGTTCTCAAAGACGGTGGGAGTTTGGAGATCTAAAGGAGAGAGATTGTTATCACCACCACTTCTGGGACATTTCGCTTGTAAAGAAGTAGCATATGTCTTCACTATGTTGGATTCATTGTAGATGTGAGCTCTGAAACTGGTACATCTTGCCTGACCAATTGTGTGAGCTCCTGCAAAAAAACAGAAAACAAAATGTTTAACGACTCAAAATAGCAACTGAATCTCTGAAAATCAACTGTCATGAATTTCTAAAGTGCACAAACACTTTAGAAACTTAATGAAAAGATATTTAATGTAATCATATTGCTTCCAATTTTGATTATGTGTAAGTTTTTTCATTATGAATCATGGAAAGTGATCTGAAATGTTGATGAAAAAACTTA
>VDFB02271358.1:627720393-627788126 GCA_007258455.2 Sequoia sempervirens | reverse complement strand
TTGAATGAGTGAGGATATGTAAAATGAGGTGAAAATAACTTATTTATACAATTATTGTGCATTAGTATCTACTCATACCTCATCATAGGCCAACATCAAGGGATTTTGAATAAAATCCTAAAAGAAAATTTGAAATATTTTGAATTGGGGCCAAGGGGGACTCATTTTCCACCCATGGCGAATGGGTCCCACCTAGGACCTAAAAACATGTGTTGGGAAAAATGATGTATTTAATGTTATTTGTCCAGATAACATTCAAAAATACACTTAATTACAACTTATGAGGGCATAAAGAGACCAAATAAAGCATGAGAAAGGTGTAAATAGTTAAAATATTCCTAGAAGAGCATGAAAGCTTGTTACAAGACTTTAAAACACTTCAAAATAGGGATTGTTGATGAGTGAAAAGGTGGTTTTTAGGTAAATTGCATTAAATAGAGTCTAGAAGAATGTAGAAATGTCTTTCAACACTTCACAACACCTTGAGGAAAGGCGTTCTTTGAGTTTTAGTAAATGGCATGTTCAAGCCATGTTTTGGGAAAAGAGGAAAAAATATGTTTCACGGGGACACGAGAAACCCTTGAGAGTTTAAACAACAAAAGATAACAAAAAAAGTCCAAACAAGCAAACAGCTGTCCCAAAAAGGAAACGACAGCACAAAGAGACAATAGGGCCTAAAAAAGGACCGCCCAAAAAAATAGAAACAAACACCACCGCACTACTCCAAGGTGTTCAATAACTCCTCAGCCTCCTTTTCAACATCCTTCATATCCTGTAACCCCTGCTTGAGGATTTGAGCCGTATGTGATGAAGTCGGGGTCTTCCTCTTAGTGTTAGGCTGGGTACGAGTCGAAATCCCATCACCAGCAGATCTGCAGCCTCCTTTGTCTGCATCCAAATCCACGACCAATGAACCCTTTTGGTTTTTTTTGAGCTTTTCCACCATAGAATTGATGATAATGGTGTTATGCCTGGCAATTTTGTGATTGTTCGCCATAGTGGCCCTAATATTTTGGCCTATCTTGGACATACTGCACTCGATACTAGTGAATCTTTCCTCCTATGATTGTTGTCTTTTCCTTGGTAAGGGAGTTTCCTGTCCTTCATTCTCTCTACGACTCCAGCTAATCTTCTGCTCCAAATCCATGATCTTGTTGCTAAGATCTATATTACGGCCTTTCAAATCACAGACTTCCTTCTGGGTCCACTTGAGAATAGTGAAAAGGCCATCCGTACTCTTTTCTGCCACACTCACAATGTCCTCAGGCTTGAGCTTATTCAGGGCCAAGTTAATTTCATCCTGAATAGGGGAATCATAAGGGCCATTCCCAAATCTTCCAAACGCAGGGGCACTAGGGGTCGATTCCTTATTGACCATGGGTTTATCAGAAAGAATTTCCATGGAATTCCTAGAATACAAAACAAGTTTCGTAACAGAGGTACCTTTAAAACCAGAGACCAAACCCAGAGTAGGGCATCCAGGAGACAGCTGGGGATTAAGACAGGGCGGCGAGGAAAAACTCGGGCTAGGGCACTCATGCAGAGGTTGCAACTTAGGACATGACGGCGGAGCAGAATCCTTAAGGGCTTTCCGACAAGACGGGGACAGGGGAACAATGGTATTAGGACCAACAGGAGCACAAGCAGGGGGGCCCGGGGGTCGATCTCCCTACTACTTTCTATATCCTCATCATCCAAATCTCCAATTTCAACAATTTTAGGCAAAGCAGGTAAATTTTGATAATGCTCAAATATGAGCCTGACAAGACCAGGGTGAATAATAGCAGTCCTCCTAGGGTTTCTTTCAACTTCATCAAGGCAATTCTTCAAAGAAGAGAATAAGTAAAAAGGCAGAGAGATACGAACCTTGTGACGGAAGTGGTTCAGAATGGCAAAGTGGTAACCATATACTCTGGTGAAGCGCCCGTCAACCGTGATATATTCCATAATAACTCTTAAAACTTTCCTCCAGATAGATTTGATGGACTCCACATCAAAGTAGCTATTGGCAACCTTAACCATCTTAGCCTTCTCCTTGTCTTTTTTAGGAAATTTAATGACCGCTTCATCAGAGAATCGACAGTCCCGATAAAATTTCACACCCTCGATCGAAAGACCAATTATCTCACCGATTAAATCCTCATTCAGCTTAACATTCCTTCCAAACAACACAATCTCACCATTTTTCCAATTTTTTACAAAATAGTCCAGCATCCCCTCGTCAGTACCATGGAGCTTTTCCAAATATGGGACTAATCCTCTCTTTTCAATTCTTTCCCAAGCTTTGGCGTCCTTTCTGTGCTCCTGAAAACTGCTTGGCTCCACATGTTTTCTTTCTCCTCCCATATTCAAAGCTCTGTTAAACAACACTCTACAGTTGCTTTGGGTCCTGTTTAGGCATATTTTATCAAACACCCAGAAAGCGTGTGGGAGACTCTTCTTGAAAAAGAAAATGACGTCAGTCCCATCAAATCTAATGAAATCGACGTACCTAAACTTTATCTGTTTCATCATGATGAAGACAGACTTCTCTTCCATGCACTGAATCATAATAAATTAGCGCTTTCACTTCGGGATGGAGGTAGTCATTCTTCCTCCACGTGTTTTCCTGGCCCTTCTTAACCCCTTCATTGGTGAAGTAATCCACCACCTTATTGGCTTCTCTATAGGCATGGGACACTTTCACTTTATCAAATTTACTTAGTAAGATTTTAGTATCTTCGATCCACTTTTTGATGGTCCACGAGCAGGGGTAAGCCCAAGAATGCAATTTATAATATTCATTGAATCACCCTCCAACCAAAGACATTTCGTGTTCATCTTGAGGGCTAAGCTAACCGCATGAAAAGCCCCAATAGCTTCCGCAACATGATTATTTTGAGTGCCGATGTCCACAAAAAAAGCCACAATAAAAGCCCCTGAATTGTCCCTTAAAACACACCCACTGCCAGCTTTCCCAGGGTTGCCTTTAGCCACACCATCAAAATTGGCTTTCACCCAACCTAAAGGCGGCAAAGACCAACTAGCATTCTCTCTCCCACAAACAACAGGTTTGAGGACATTTGATCCAACTAATTTTGAATTCCACTTTTCGGCCATAGCAATATCAAAAGGAGACCAGTTGACTTTCTCAACCATTTTTCTTGGAATTAAAGATAAGTTTTCCTTTATAGCCCTTACGATTTTAGTGTGCAAGTCCCCTTCCAACATCTCTTTATCCCTAAACACTCTGTTGTTCCTTTCCTTCCAAATATTCCAAGACACAAAAGGTAGAACAAAAGACCATAGCTTTCGCACAAAAGGATTTTTTGAAGGAGCTTTCCATTGCATGAAGAAATCTTCAACAGAGGCAGGGGAAACCCAAACCACATCAAGAAGCACAAAATTTTTACCCCAGATATTCGAAACAAAAGGGCAATGAAGAAAAATATGATTAATAGTCTCGGCTTCATTCCTGCACATATAACATCTATTAGGTAATTGAATTCCTCTTTTTCCAAGATTTTCTAAAGTGAGAATCTTATTCTGTAGCATTATCCAGTAGAAAATATTAATTTTAGGAGTCAGGTGATTAATCCAAGCCTTAGCCCAGAAGGGAGGAGGCCCCATTGGACTAACCAACAAAGATGTGGCAGAAGAAACTAAAAAAATACCAGACGGGTTGTCTAACCAGATAGCAAGATCCTCCACCTGGTGTTGAGCTAGCCTTAAGGCTCTGAAAGTCAACTGAACAGGGCTAAGATCTGGACTGATGGTATTCAAATCAACCCAACCCCCATTCCTCCAATTATCTTTAACCAAGACTCCAAATTCCCTTTTACAATCATTCATCCATTTACTGAATTTCTCAATTCTGATCAAAGGATCTTTAAAAATCCACCTATCTTCCCAAAACCTAACATTATTTCCTTTTCCAATCAGCCAACCAATTCCCATTTCCAACAACTTTCTTCCTCTACCCATATCATTCCAGCAGATAGACCCACGAGGTAAAGAAGAAGAATTTATAATCTCATTAAAAGACTCATAGTTATTAAAATATTTGGCTTTTAAATTATTACGCCATTCTCCATTCAAAGTAAGAGTTCTCCAAAGCTGTTTAGCAAGAAGGTACAGATTCAGAACTTTAATTTTCCTTAAGCCTAGGCCACCTCTCGATTTGGGTCTACAAACCAGATCCCATCCAACAAGTGGCATTCTCTTCTTGTCCTCCACACCAGACCAGAGAAACCTTTTCTGAATTTTTTCAATGGCTTCAACATATTTAGCAGGAATTTTAAATAAACTGAGAGCATAAACAGGAAGATTTTGCAAAGAAGCCTTTAGGAGCTGGATTTTTCCAGCTTGACTGAGAAGAGCTCCTTTCCACCCCGATAGCTTCTTATTGAATTTTTCAGCCAAAGAAATCTGAAACGAGTCAGATGGTTTAGAGCAAAGAGGCAAACCAAGATAGGTTGACGGAAGAGGCTCAATCCGGCATCCAAGAATCCAAGCAAGTTTAAATTGTCTATGCTCCGGAGTATTGAGGAAGAAAATTGAACTCTTAGCCCTATTAACAACTTGCCTAGAAGCAGATTCATAGAGATTCATATTTTTTTTGAAAGTCTTAGCTTCAGCCACAGTAGATCTTCCCATGAGAATGGTGTCATCAACAAATTGTTGGTGGGAATAGGTTAGAAGAGAAGAGGAAGGTCTTAAACTAGCAAGGGATCTTTGATCAATAAGCTTTTTAATATTTCTTCCCAAACTCTCAGCCAAAATAGTAAATAGAATAGGAGAAATAGGATCTCCCTGTCTGAGGCCCCTGGAAGTCTGAAAAAACCTCGAAGGTGATCCATTCACGATGACAAAAGAGGTTACTATCGAGACAAGCTAGTTCACCAGCTGAATAACTTTGTTATTAAAGCCAAACTTGACCAGGATTTTAAATAAGAAATCCCAATCAACCCGATCATAGGCTTTGGAAATGTCCAGTTTAAGAATAAACCCTTCAGTCTTCGAAACCATTAATGAGTGTAAATTCTCATGAACAGTAACAACAGAGTCCAAAATGTACCTACCTGGCACAAAACCATTCTGCTGCGGAGCAATCATTTGAGGAAGCACAAAAAGCATTCTTGTAGTTAAAACCTTTGAAATAATTTTATAAATAGAATTACACAAGCTAATTGGCCGAAAAGCTTGAAACTTCGAAGCCCCAGGTTTTTTTGGGATAAGGAACACAAAAGTAGCATTCAGTTCTTTCAACAGACATCTTGATCCAAAGAATTCCTTGACAGCATTCACAACATCCAACTCAACAATTTCCCAAAACACTTGGAAGAAGAATAAGGGAAAACCATCTGGTCCAGGAACTTTGTTACCATCAAAAGAGAAAAGAGCTTTCCTTATTTCAGCTTTGGAAGGAATAGCAGTGATCAAAGAATTTTCATTATGACCAATCACCTGAGGTATAGCCTCAATCAAGGAATCTTGAGCTTCAGGAACAATCTCTCCATTACAAGAAAGAAGGTTGCTAAAGAAAAGGACAGCTTGTTCCCTGATATCATCTTCCTCCTCAAACCTCATCCCATTAACATCAATATGAGCGATTCTATTAGCAGCCCTATGTTTCGAAGCAGACAGATGAAAGAATCTGGTATTCCTATCTCTCTCAGTCAACCAATACACCTTGGATATTTGCCGCCAAAAAACTTCCTCTTTAGCAATAATGTCATGCAATTGAATGAGAAATTCATTTTCCTTTTCTCTGTAATTGTCAATGTACCCCCATTTCTGGATTTTAGCTTGGATCTCCTGAATTTTGCCCTGAATTTCCATCTTAGTACCAAAAATATTCCCAAAGGCATCCTTTTTCCACCTTCTCACATTAGTTTTCACTTCCTTTAATTTTTTAGCAATCCTGAACATCGTTGTGCCAGTAATATCTATATTCCACCATCTACGAATTTCCTCAAAAATTCAAGGATGAGAAAGCCAGAATTTTTCAAATCTGAAAGGGAAGTTCTTTTTCACCTTAGTAGGATCCGCCAAAAGACAAATGGGAAAATGATCAGATCCCACCCTTGACAAGGCTCTCAAAGCACAAAAATAGTCTATAAACCATTGACCAGAAACAAGGGCCCTATCAAGTCTCACTTGTATCAAATCAGGCCCTAGTCTGCTATTAGTCTAGGTATAAGAAGCCCCTTATAGGTCTAGGTCTATCAAGGCATTACTGTTTATGAAGTCAGATAGGCCAGATTTACTATCCCAGTTGATTTGAGAACCCCCAAATTTCTCATCATTCAGGAGAGGAGTATTGAAGTCTCCCATGACCATCTAGTGTTCATTAACAAAACATCTTTGAAAACCAGATAACTTAGACCAAAAGGAATTTCTGGCATTCTTACAATTCGGGGCATATATATTGGATTGAATCCAGCAAAAATTGTCTCTTATGTGGGTAAATCTAGTGGCAACTAAATTACCATTCTCCATTAAGGGCTCACCTTTAATAAACATCTTGTTCCAAAAAGTAACAATTCCCCCCGATGCACCCGCAGAACTATTTCCATGAGCCCCACAGTTCTAAAAAATTTTAAGGCTTTCTACTTTATCTTTAGGCATTTTAGTTTCTTGAACAAGAAGAATATCAAGTTTGTGGTCCCTAACAAAATTTTGCAAAACATCCTTTTTATGACGGCTATTCAGCCCTCTTATATTCCATGACATAATTTTCATTTCTTACCTGGGGATTGAAGTATCTTCGGGATGGTCATTTGGATCCCATCCACAATATCCTAAAGGCTGCCTTGCTCCCTTTGCTATTTTTCTTATTTCTTTCCCAGGCAAGGCTTGGTACTCTCACAATCTTCCTTGGCTCTAGTTCTGGTGACCATACCACTTGAAGTTTCCATCTTCTTTTTTTCCTTCTTTGACTTTGAATGTGATATAACCTCCTCCCACTCAGTTTCATCTTGGTTTTCCAATTCTCTACCTGATTCCCCATCCTTCTCAAAGAACAACCTCTAGTCCCAAGGGAGGGTTTCCATTAAGCCATTCTTGGCTTCTAAAGTATTGATATTAGGTGTTTTCAAGTTCATGCTTTGGGTCTCATAAGTATCCTTCACCACTTCCAAAGTGGCAATCTCCTGATCCTATACCCCTTTAGAGCAAGGGTTATCATAAGGAGAATGAAAGGGGACAGGAATTCCTATTTCCAAGGACAAACCCTTAATGGGTATTTCCTCCAGACCAGGTACATTCATACAGCCAACCGTCATCAGAGGTGAGGATGAAACAAAACTCGTCTCTTCATTTCTAGTTTCAACCTTCTTCAGAGAATCCTGAGCTCCCTCTACTGAATTATTTTCTTCCTTTCTATCCACATGTGGTGAAAACAAGTATTTAGGATCCTTAGGAACTTGAGAGCAAATGCTATCTGACTCAGGGCAAGCATCCTTATGCAAGCATTTATGGTTCTCCTTCAGATCTTGAGGAAAAGTGTGACTTTCAAGATTCTCCTTCGCATCTGGGACAGGCATATGCTTCTCCTCCTCTGATTTTCTTTCCAGATAGTCTTAGGGTTGGCTACTTTCTCCTTTTCACTTTTATTATTAAGCGGGCACTTTTTTGCCCAGTGCCCAGACTTTTGGCATTTGAAGCAAACAAAGGGTGTGGTCTCAAATTCAATAGCTTTCTTCCACACCCCCAGCTTGGATTGGATGTCTATCGAAGAGGGGAGATTAGCATTTTGAGAAAACCTAACACAAATTCTAGCAAAGACCAAATGCTTTCTAGCCGCGGTCATTGAGTCAATGGACAAAAGTTCTCCAAAAGAACTAGCAATCCCATTGAAGATATCCGTATTCCAATACTCCAAGGGGAGACCAGGCAATCTGGCCTAGACCAGCACCATTTCAAAGATTGAATCAGATAGATCTACCCTAGAAGACCATTTCTTTAGGGCCAAGGAAGACTTTCCGATAATCCAAGGGCCATCACTCCAGACAGCCCTGGAATCCTCTTTGCAAGTGAACTAAAAAGCAAAAAAACCTCTAGGAAGCGCCGCCACTGAAACCAGATCACTAGTTTTCCATTTATTCTTAACAAACTCCCTTACCACTTCAATATTAGGTCTAGGACCCAAAAGTTTTCCAACCAAAACATTCTCCATCCTAGCAATATTATGGTCTATGATTTCATCTGGCACAGAAATAGAAAACTTTCCAGACCCCAGATCAGAAAGGATATGCACAGGGGGAAAAGATGATTTTTCATTTGGCTTAACACCAAACAACGAAGTCCATGATTTACCTTTTTCATCCCCTTTTTCTGACATTTCCACGACAGCCTTGGAAACTGAAGTCCCATCCTTTCCACCTAGATCCACCTGGACTTTTTCGTGGACGTCCTTTTCAACAGAACCTAACTTACAACCATAAAGAGTCGAATATAGTTCAACACCATGAAAAAAGACCACAAAGTCCATGAAAATGACAAGGGGATATTTTTCTACAACACATCTAGCCCCCACTTTAGTGAGAGGATGAGCCTATTTCAAACTCACACTAAAGTAGCCATGGACATCGGTGGGTAGGGTTCAAATGCACTTACATTAGCAAGATGGAATGACAATGATCAAGAGGGATGATAAGAAGCCCAAGGGATGAATATCCATGGAAAACTAGACATAAGAACAAAGGAACACACAAGTGTTGAAAAGAGGTGGATGAGCTTTGATCATCAATCCAACTAGTTGTGGAAAGAGATATAGGTTGATTGTTTGAAAAAGAGAATGTGTACTCACTCTGGGGCCACGTAACTTCAGGCTGTTTGTGGGGTGAGAAAGACCAACTATATACTCAATTTGGGGCCATGAAACTTTAGGCTATCCACAAGGTGAGAAAGCCCAAAAGGTAAGATACATACGCTAGTTGGTATGCACTCACAAACACAAAAGTGGCTATGGGGAAAAGTCATGCCGCTAGGTGGGCTTCCTGCTCAACCATGTCAAAGTTATACCTATTGATATCTTTAACAAGGTGCCACAAAGAAAAAGGAATGGGTATCAATTCGAGCTTCATGAGACAAGAAAAGCTTTATATGCTTAGAAATCATGAACAAACAAGATGGTAGCACAAGCATGCAAGTTGTGTTATGCAAGGTGGCCATACAAAATGCAACAATGTAAAAATGCAAAAAAAAATGTAAAATGTAAAATGTAAAAAGATGTTTGAAGGAGTCTTGTTCAGTTTATGCAAGGTTAGTCACTTAGGGAATATTGTGTCTAATGTCTCCAAGAGAGGACCAATCAAAGAATAGTATATTCACAACATAGGGGATGCAGTGCATCACATCAGGCGACCAAGAGGAATGTAATATGCTAAGAAAGATCATACTTATGAAGGACATCACACCCAATGTCATCCACAAAGTGACAAAAAAATCATATAAATGACAATACTACACTAGGAACCAAGAATGCAAATGAATTAATAGTAATGTATGTCCCCCACTTTAAAGGAATTACTACACATCATTTTGTGAGCAATTACTTTAAAGTAGAGAAGAAAAGAAAAAGAAAAAAGAAAGAAAGACATGAGAACCAACTTGGAAAGCCCTATACCAAGTCATATGTTTCAAAGTTAGACTATGTCATGTCAAGGAAATGGAAAGGCAAAGAAAAAGGGAGTTTCCCCCGAGAAAAGAAAGCACACCAAAACATAAGGGATCTATGGATTTGGGGTTAGTATGTTCGTTGCTGCAATGTGTTTATGAAAGAGTTCAAAATTGTCATCATTCCCCAAGGCACATAGAACTAGAAGAATGACACAAAGAGAGTGAAAAAAAGGAAAAAGAAAGTCCATTTTGAGTCAACATGGAAGAGACAAAGTAGTCTTGATGCTTTCCATCATCCCCAAAAGGAAAACACAAGCTGAACGAAAATGTAAAGGTGACAAAAAATGAAAAAGATTTTGGGTCAACAAGAAGGAGACATTTTGGTCTCAATTCCTTGTGTCATCCCCAAAAGGAGAACACAAGAAAAGACAAAGGAAAAATCAAAAGGACCGATTGGGTCAACATGGAAGAGACATAGGGAATCTCTACGCTTTGCATCATCCCCAAAAGGAGAACACAAAAAAAAAAGAGACAAAGACAATGTATGATATATAGAAGAGGAGATATACAAATAGAAGAAGTGTACAAAGAGATAACATTAAACACATGATATGAGGGAACATGATACACACATTAAAAGAAAAATAAAAAAGAGAAAAGTAAAAAGGCTAGTTAGGCAAATGAAACTCAACCATCTAACAAGTCATCCGCCTCCCAATCATGTTCAGTGTAATGCGAGGGTGGTTGACTGTCCAAAGGAATAATTGCAAGCACTGAACTAGGACTTGTACGAGGTTCTTCACTTAGTGGAGAGGATGTATCATTTAATCTCATTGTAGATGAAAATAAAGAATTTAAATCATTATGCACTTCTTCATCTATTTTGGAAATATCTGCGTCATCATCACCATCATCATCATCATCAAGATTAATGACAATAGGAGGATGAATGGTGATTTCTAAAGATGGATGTATCAAAAGCTAAGGTTGTTGGATTGGTTCAATTTGCAGCTATGATTGTTGCACAGGGCTATCTTGTGGTGGGTCAAGAGAAGGAGGGTGTTCATCTATTACTTCTATCAAAGGTAAAGGTTGATTTTCTTTATCTTCTTCTATGTGAGATTGATGAGCAAGGAGCTGAGAATGATGCCTACGTTCACTAGCACTGCAGTTCCATTTAATTTTGTTTTGGAGTTGTGAAGGTGTAAGAGTAGATTGAGTCATCATAGGTTATTTTTCCTCCAAAGGAGGAAGAACAGAAGAAACCAAAGAGGATGGATCAACCACTTTCTCTTTAGCTTTATACACTTGTTTAAGGCAAGGAGGTTGAGCAGGGTTTGTTTCATGTTCCCTTGGTCATTTAAATGATGGCAGGGAAATATTGTGGGGTGATTGTTGAGGAGGTTTTAGATTTTGCTCAATGTCAGACTCAAGTTAAAGCATGGTTTCATCTATGATAAGAGGTGTCGAAGTAGACAGGAACGAGTTATGAAGAGATAATTCAGCTATCTTTTTGGCTTTCATTTTTTCATAAGCTATGAAAAAGAAGTCCTTGCAAGGGGTGATCAATTCCATAGGTTCAGGCCAAAAGGATTCTAATGAGAAGTTACCTTTGGAAGATAAAGTATTAAATCCACTATGATCTATGGTGATTATCTCATTGTCATGTGGAAACTTCAAGCACTTATGAACAAATTATGATGGGACCACTTTCATTGAGTGAAGCCAAGGGAGGCCTAGCCACAAAAAAAATTGGTCAGATTGTGGAATAATTGAAAATGTTACCTCCAAATATTTAGTTCCTATTTGTAAGGGTAGCACGATCGATCCAATCGTAGGGTAGGAAAAAATATTATGTGTTTTGATCCATGCGGTTGGTTTATTATATTCATGTTGATATAGTTCATGTAATACTAGAAACTCCTCTGTGATCACGTTCTCACCACAAGAAAGATCTATTAATATCCCATTAGTGGGATTATCATAGATTCTTCCAGCTATGTAGAGAGGACCATCATGAAGCTTTTGTAGTATGTCTTTAGCAGAAAAAGTGATATCAAGAGGCTTAGTGGTTCAACCCTTACGAGGGATAACGTCTATCATAGCCACAAAGTTATCGATATGACTAACTTGGGTAACAATAGGAGTTGTATCATGTTGCTCACTATTTGTATCAAAAGTCATTACATCAGGGTTTGAAGGTTCACTAGCCTTGAGAAATGAGGTAGTATGTTTAGGCATGGGGTTGGTGAAAATTTGTAAATTCTTGTTAGGGGGTGCAACAGACTTATTGCCTTGATCATTAACACGCTCAATGGAAAAATGGCATATCTCAATAAGGTCTTGAACTAAATTTTTTAGATGCTTACAATGTTCAGTGTCATGTCCATTTTGGCGATGAAAGTGACAATAAGCGTTAGGCTTGAAATTGGGTGGTAACAGTTGGTTTGGATCAAGTGGTCTAATAGGTGGAAAAGTGAACATGTGTTTTTGAATTAATTGGTTCATTGTATTATGGAGAGTATCAGGTAAAGGAGTGAATTGTCTATTTGGATCCCCATAATGATAAGGAATGACTACCTTAATAGTGGCCACTTTATTTGGAATGGATTGGGTTGGCTGTGATTGAGGTTGAGGAGGTGGATTAAACTGTAAAAAACCTCTATTAGGTTTTTGGAAGTTTTGTGTGTTGTTTTGGTTTTGATTGGCTTGTTCTGGTTTGTCAAATCGACTAGAAGTGAATTTTGAATTAGAACTTTAAACTGAGTTTTGATAGTCACATAAGGTTGTACATAAATGCATGAATGAAGGAAATTTCATCATGGCGAGTTTATCCTAAAGGTTGGTGTGCAAGTTTTCGATAAACATCTTTTGTAGATGTGCATCGAGAATTGTGACATCAATTTGAGCATATAAGGATTGGTAACATGAGATGAAATCCATCACTTTTTCATTCATATTTTGTCTACATCTCATAAGGTCTACCATTATCTTTTTAGGTGTCATATGAACTTGGAAGTTACTAATGAAAGCATCCATCAATTCATTGAATGAATGGATGGAATGATTGGGCAAGTTGGAAAACCATTCTAATGCAGTATCTTTTAGGGTCCTTGGAAAAAGTTTTGCTAAAATTTTATTGTCAAGGACAAAGTCACTACACAAAGTTTTATAAGCGTTGACATGGTTGATAGGATCTCCTTTTCCTCTATATTTCTCAAACCAAGGCATTTCTATCCCTTGTGGCATTGGGGTATGTAATATTTCTAAGGATAAGGGGTTGTTGCGGACATGATATGTTGTTGGAGTGGGTTGACCTTGGCTAATGGTGGAAATTTGATGTTGCATAGAGGAAACAATGGTAAGGAGTTGTGTAAGAAGGGGATTGAGGTATGTGGGTTGAGGTAGAAGGGAAAATGGTGATGGAGTGTAAGTGATGTTATGGGAAGTGAAAGGAATGCTACAGGGTGTGAAAGTGGTGGAAGGGACTTGCGATGCCACAAAAAAAGTAGGAATTCTAGTGGAAATTGAGAAAGAATTACCCTGAGGAATAGTTGTATGGACTTGCAAATTGGTATAAGTTGGTATGGATGCTATGGTTGAAGGGGGAGGAACTTGAGGTCCTCCTTGGGTTACATGAATTTTTTCTGATTGGGTATTTGAAGAGGCATGCTTATTGTAAATCTCAACAATTCTCTTCAACACTTGAAAGCCATCATCACTTTCAATTAAAGAATGAAGATTCTCAATGGTGGGTATGGCAGTTGTGGAAAATTTTTCAAGTGACAAGTCTTGTTGTAAATGTGCAAAGTCCTCATGAATATTAATGACCTTTTCTTGTGGGAGGGAATTGTTTTGGTTGTCAACAGTCATTGGATGGAAAGGTGAAGGCATGGAAGTGATATTGTCAGGGCCTAATACACCATTATCCATACTAGGAGTAGGAGCTCATGAGATCCCAAGGTCCACAACGAAAGTGCTATCGCGTGATGCCATGAGTCTAGAACTTATTCTCACTAAAGTATTATCAAAAAGGAACAAAACACTCATGCAAGGACCACAAAGGAGGGGTGAATGAAAATGCAAGCTAATCTAAGATTTCCAAAATGCAAATAACAAAGATTATGCTAACTGTAACAGAGATCCAACTACAAGAAACAAAAATGAAAACAAATGCCAGAAATGTTGTCTAAAAAGTGTAGAGGGACTTATTTGCCCTGGGCCATGAATGAGTCCTAGTATGAAGGATTTTTAGTGTTTTTAAAAAAAATTAAAGATGATTTAAATGCTCTATAGAATGTAATGATAGATACAAATTGTAGTTTTACTCTTTTCAATGAGATATAATGCAAAAATGAAAGCCAAATGAAGTTTTCACTAATACAAAATGAAAAGTCCTAGAATGCAATAAAAAATAAATGTCCTAATTGAATTCTAATGCAAATGGAAGATAAAATTCAATATGTGAATGCAATCAAAAATTCAAAGTGTTCAAAATTTAGGTTCACCAAAATGAAACAGATTTTTTGAACCTTATGAGCTACTCTTGCACTTCTAGGGTTTTTCACCTAAAAGAAGAGAGATAGGGCGAAAAATGCTAATGTATCACTCAAATTAGGATGTATGCAATGTTTTTTAATGTAAATTGACTTAACTAAATACAATTGACTAATCTAAATGATTGAAAATGAATGCAAAAGTGCAATTACAACTATGATTGAAAACAAATTGTTATATGCAAACAACTATGTAAATGAAGAAATAATGCAAAACATAAAGTATAGAGATGAATCTGAGTTCACCTAGATGAATTGTGATGATTCTAGAGCATTCTGAATGTTGATAGAAATTACTGAATTTTCAAAATGGGACTCATTCGCCCAGGGTGGTGAATCAGTCCTCCTCCCGGTGAAAAAGTGTTGGGAGCTAGTTTATGTCTATCTAGATCTAGAATCTCATAAAATTCAGATTTTCAATCCTAAGGTGGTACTCATTCGCTATAGGTGGTGAATCAGTCATCTCCCAAATTTTTGAAAAATCAGGAGACAACTCTGCAACACCAGATCTGGAAAAGTCTGCTTGTCGGGTTGTCGAAGTCATTTCTGCAGAAAAAAAAAAAATAACTCTCTCCAAACTTGAATTTAACTCAAGTTGACATGAAGCACCTAGTTGAAATGGAAATTAATCTTCAACACCTAATAACCTATCAAATCTAAATACAAAGAGTTGCAAACAAACTTGCAAGAGGGGAAAAATGATTGAGGGTTAGTGAATAGGGGTTTTCCTTGATCAAACCCCACTTTTGGTAATTAAACCCTTGAAAAGATAATGAAATGAAAGGGAAAGATAAACTAATAGCATGCAAGTTCTATCAACTTACCTAACCCTTGATAATGCAAGTTTGAAGTATTGTCAATGGCTGCTTCAAAGTGCTTGAAAAGATGATGCAAAATGCTTGAATGCTTGAAATGTGAGATTGAATGCTTGAATGAGTGAGGATATGTAAAGTGAGGTGAAAATCACTTATTCATACAATTCTTGTGCCTTAGTATCCATTCATACCTCATCACAAGCCGACATCAAGTGATTTTGAAGAAAATACCAAAAGGGAATTTGAAATATTTTGAATTTGGGGCCAATGGGGACTCATTTTCCACCCATGGCGAATGGGTTCCACGTAGGACCTAAAACCATGTGTTAGGAAAAATGTTGTATTTAATGTTATTTATCAATATAACATTAAAAAATACACTTAATTACAACTTATGAGGGCATAAAGAGACCAAATAAAGCATGAGAATGGTGTAAATAGTGAAAATATGCCTAGAAGAGCATCAAAGCTTGTTACAAGACTTTACAACACTTCAAAATAGGGCTTGTTGATGAGTGAAAATGTGGTTTTTAGGTAAATTGCATTAAATACAGTGCAGAAGAATGTAGAAATGTCTTACAACACTTCACAACACCTTCACAAGATGTCGTTCTTTGAGTTTTAGTACCTAAATAACATGTTCAAGTGATGTTACAACATAAAACTAGAGCAACATAGTTCCAACACCATGAAACAAGACCTAAAAGGCCATGAAAATGACAAGTGGCCATTTTTCTACAACACAAGGGGAAAATGTTTCCTCAAAATCCATTCCTTCAACTTGTGAATATCCTTTGCATACTAATCTTGCCTTATTCCTTACTACTTCTCCATTTTCATTTAGCTTATTCCAAAAGACCCATTTTGAGCCAATCACATTTTTGTTCATGGGCCTAGGGACTATTTCCCATGTCTAATTTTTTTCTATATGTTGCAATTCCTCTTTCATAGCTCTCACCCAACTTTCATCTTCACACGCTTCTTTTACAGATTTAGGTTCTATTTTAAAGAGTAAACAAAAATTTACCTTAGCTGCACAACTTTGCTTCTTGTCTTTACACCTTCACTCTTGTCTCCAATTATCTGATCTTTTGGATGATTCTTCTATACATATTTAGGAATCCTAGCAACAAGTTTCAGTTCATTCTCTTCTTCTTCTTCCACTTGTTCTTGTTCTTGTTCTTCTTCCTTGTTTTCTTTAGATATATGTTCACAGATAGGATCATAAGGTTCAACTTCACTTATCTCAATAGGTCTGCATATGTCTTCATCAACTTTCACATTAACACATTCAATAATCTTCCTTAATCTTTTGTTGAAGCATTTGTATGCCTTGCTAGTGGTATAGTATCCAAGAAATATTCCTTCATCACATCTAGCATCAAACTTTCAAATATTTTCATCATCTCTTTTAATATAGAATTTAGTTCCAAATACCTTAAAATATTTCATAGTAGGAGTCTTACAAGTCTATAACTCAAAAGGTGTCTTTGTGCTATTATGTCTGATCAAAACTCTATTGAGAACATAAACAACAATATGCATCACTTCTCTCCAATATACATCTAGTACATTAGATTCTTTCATGGGTATGTGCAGGATCATCACAGAAAAAACAGGCCCTTAAGTGGCAAAAAATTCAGAAAAATCAAAGTTAGAAAACTTGACATAAAAATTTGAGTAAGTTATATATATTATTTCAAAAATGTGTAAGAATAGAATCTATAGAAAATTGAATGTAGTTTCTAAACTACTGGGTTTGTTTAAAAAAAAAAAAATCTATTCGGTGAAAATTTGAAATTTCAATGCAGTGGTACTTAAATTTCAAGGAAAAAATAAGAAGTAGGTATCTGTCTGACCACCCTAACTGTTAGCTCTCAAAAACGTAGGTAAGAATACCTCAGGATCTTGCCAATATCCTGGTACGTCTTAGGGTAATAGACAAAGCCAAATGTCTTAAGCTTTCTACTCTTTAGGTGCTGCTAGACCTAGGCGGGTGTACCTATATAAATTGGGCAGACTTGACTTATGATCTTCTCTCTTGTAATGATTTATCCACGATGGTAGATGGAAGTGGACAAATTAAATTAAATTTGGTATAAATAGTATACCAATATTCAAAGCTAAATCCTAATATGCTCAGTTAACAGATGTAGAGAAAATGAACGAGTCCAAATGGTGAAAATGCAGAGACTAGTGCCTTATTGGGTATGTAGAGTCAAATGAAATAGAAATGGGCAACTTATTTATGGAAAATACTCAAATTTTTTGGCATATGCTTTGTTCATAACTTGTACAAACATGCAAGATTGTGATTGCTAAGTTCTTAATAATCCAGATGAATTTCACTAATTACTGTGATTAATCAAAAGGATTTAATCCCTCCTTCAAAGAACCAGTTAATTAACCACACAGATACAACAGATGTGCACTGATAAATTGAAAATAAACTTGTTATATCGATTTAAACAACCAAAAAGCATCAATCTTGGACACAACTTAGTAATTCTTTCAATCAATTCAACAGACAATTAACACCAGAAATATGCAGCCACATCAACTAATTTGCATTGATATCTCCATTTGAAATCATACATCATAGCCTCTGATCTGAAAATTTAATCTACTATATCCATTTCTAATCTATCTACTATTGTCTATCTACTATCTAGCATCTCTCTATTTATAGTCGAAAATGGATATTTATACATTTCTATCTGAAAGGACACAACTCTTCGCATTCAAAAATTGGTGCTCAATTGTATTTGGGCTTCATTAAACACTTGTTGAACACTCGTCAAAACATTATGTAGTCATACCGATCCTCAAAGTTATACTGACAGTCATCCATCTGTTCATCGCTATGAGGTTATGTCATCTCATTGACACCAAGAGTCTCACCGATGAATGTTCATTCATCCCATGTGCTTCACTGTGATCTTCCATTGTCAAGGAGACGTCCCACAGACAATATTTTGTCTTACCGCAAGATTCACCTTTGGTCACCGTGACAATTCTGAGTCGGGAAGATGTCATATCAGCTATACTTCATCTTACCGAGAGTCTGCATGATACATTCTTGTTGCTAGGACATGATCATTTTCTCACCGATGAAATTGATCTTACCAATGAAATAAATTTCATCGGCAAGACTATGAATCTTCGAAAAGACTCATACCGATGCCAAATGTCCTGTCAAACCCATTCCTCTAGATTACTCTATTCGGTGATACTCTCCCCAAAGTATTCTATCGGCATGACTTATAGGTCGATAGGATTACATGACTTCCTCCTGACAATTCTTTGATATAATCCCTCTGCTGTGTCGGCAAGACAAAACACCCTTGGTAAGACCCTAATCCGATGCACTTTAATCTTACCGATATGCATATCCTCATCGGCATGACAAAACGGGTCGGCAAGACTATGTAACCTTACCCCAATAACCTTTGATAAAATCCATCTGCTTTGTTGGCGAGACTGGAGGTACTCACTGAGACCTCATTCTGAATACACCTTGTGTTTTGTCAGTAAGACTGGAGCCACTTGCCAAGACTTTACTCTGATGCATATGAGTCTTACCAAGATGTTCCTTTTGTTGTTGGTCAGTAAGACATGCCCCATCCGGTGAGACCATATACAAAATACAATTTGTTTGGCTGAAGTGCTTGGTTGTTCCGTGCTAGTCAGTGAAACATAAAGAGTTCGCCGAGACTTCACCCCGAAGAAAATTCTCTCATTGATGAGCTCCTTCTGTCATCAGTCGGTGAGACAATAAGATCTCACCAAGACCTTTCCTTGAAGAATCTTTTGTCTGGCTGATATATCTCCACATGCACTTGTCGGTGAGACAAAATGCGATCAGTAAGACCCTGTGCCGATGATAGCCCCCCTTTGCCAATGGACGAATTTTCTCCTGTCACCGAGACAATGATTTGTGTCAAGCCGAAATGTGCCTACAGATGATCCCGATCGGTGTGACATCCCTGACATCTTGCTGATTATCTGCAACAAATATATATTAGAAAAAAATGCAATATGAATCAGGGAGACCTTGATTTCTCATGCTGATATGGACTATAATGTAAAATATTTCAAACCTAGATAGACTCATGGGATCTCATGGCTGGATATGGGAAAAATGTTATGAAGAGAGGACCTTGTGCTTATGATGAAAACTTTTTTGAAAACTCAAGGGTATGAAAATCTTGTGAAATTATTTAGAATTTTACAGTTCTAACAGTGGCTTCATCTGGGGATGAATGATTGTGAGATCATTACAAGGATACAAATTTCTGGGTGAGCATACCAGACTCAAGGTGATGAATGATATTAACAAGATGGAAAGAATGGCAATGGAAAGTGACCCTACACAACTGTACATGGAAAAATTAATTTGAAAGAAGGAAAATCAAGATTTTCCATGTATTGGCAAGTCCTGTTCCTTTTGTTTCCTAGACTACTATGCATGGAAAATAAAATTTTGAGAGGATTGTTAAGGATTTTCCATGCACTGGCAACCCCTAATCCTCTATGTTGTTCAAGAGAAAAAATGTTTTAGAAATTGCCCATGTACAGGCAATTCCTGATCCTCACCAGCCATATTTTGTAGATAGTATGAATCTTCACCTTTCTTTCCAATAACCACAAAAGGTCCCAGCCACAAAGCTTCAAACTTCCCATGCTTTTCTTTCTCCTGGCACCTTGCATTCCATATTAGTACCAAGTCACTTTCTCCAAACTTTCTATCCTTTTCTTTTTTATCAAATATATATTTTATCTGTGTCTGTAACTTCATGTTTTGGTTTTGGGCAACTCTCTTGATTTCATCCAGCTCAGCTAGCTACTCCATTCTTTCCTCCATAGGTTCTGGAACATCCAAATCTTCCTGAAGGACAAACTTGTAGACTAGTAAAAAATTCTACAAAGGCATCCTGGCTTGTGTTCCATACACCAATTGAAATGGGGATTTTCCAATTAAATTTTTTACTATAATCCTATCAGCCCAAACAACCAGTTTTAATTTTGAATCCGAAGCTTTCTTGTTATGACCTAACATCCTCCTTATAATCTTCAGAAGACTTTTATTGCTAGAATTAGCTTGACCATTGGCTTGTGGATGGTAAGGGGCTACATAATAAATGGTAATACCATATGTGCTATAGAAATTTCTGAATTCATATGATCTGAAACACATCCCATTGTCAGTGATCAATCTTATTGGTGTACCAAATCTAGTAATGATGTTGTCCATTAGAAAATTTGTCACAACTCTACTTGTAGCCTATTTAGTTGGGATTGCTTCTACCCATTTGGTAAAATAATCAGTGGCCACCAGTATCCATCTATGTCCACCACTTGATTTTTCTTGTATCTCTCCAATGAAATCAATTCCCCATTGCTGAAAAGTGGCATCAGCCTGCAAGGGTTGAAGTGGCAAAGCTCCTTGATACTTCAGTTTTCTAGAATTTTTTTGGCAAGCCTCACATTTTCTTACATATGTAAAAGAATCATTAAAAACCTTTGGCCAGTAATACCCTGCCCTAAGAATTTTATGCTTAGTTGTCTTTGCTGAGTAATGTCCTCCACAAACTCCATGTATTTCACTTAAGACATGCCTGGCTTGTGATTCATCCAGACATAACAATAGTATACCAGCCATGTTCTTCCAAAATAGATCTCCATCCATGAAGACATACTTAAATGCCTGCAACTTTAGAGTTCTTTTCTGGCTATCACTCAATCCCTCTGGACACTTCATGTATTTAAGGTAGTGCATAATATCTGCATACCATGAAGTATGATCAATGCTCACAATTGCATTTTCTTCATCTTCTATTTTGCATATTTGATTTGCTTCAATGTTCACTTCTACCATTAACTTAGCTAAGCCTTGACCTCTTACCAGTTTAGTAATTTGTATCTCCATGTCAAACTCTTGGATTTTGTTAATCCATTTGAATCTTTTTCCTGTTACTTCAAACTATGTTAGAATATTCTTGATAGCTGCATGAGGGACATAAGCAACCACCTTTGCTCCAACAAGATATGGCCTGAAAACTTTTGCAACTTTTACTAATGAAAATGCCTATATTTCCATTATATCATACTTTAATTCAGACCCCTGTAATGACTTACTGAAAAAAGACACAGGCTGTTCATAACCATCCTCATTCTTCTGTAACATAACAGCAGCAATAGTGTGCATTGAGGTGAATGAAAATATCAGAAAAAGTTTCACAAAATTTAGAGATTTAAGGATAGGAGCTTCCTTGATGGCCCGTTTGATGGATACAAAAGCTTCCAAGGCTTCTGCAGTCCACTCAATTTTCTGTCATTTCTTCAACATCTTTGATATGAGCTTAATGATCTCAGCAAAATTAGAAACAAATCTCCTAACAAAATTAATCTATCCAAAGAATGACTGTATAGCCTTAATAGTTTTAGGGACAAGAATTTTATCAATGGCCTCAACCCTTACAGGATCTATCTTAATCCCTTCTTTTGAAACAATATGTCCCAAGAGCTTACCTTCTGTGACTACAGAATGACACTTCTTAGGGTTCAAGCTGATACCATATTCTAAGGCTTTAATAAATACCTTCTCCAGATGTTGTACATGATCTTCAGCCTTCTTTGAGTAAGGAGTGAGGTCATCCTGATACACCGCCATGATAATATTAATCAAATCTACAAATGCCACATCCATAGCTCTTTGGAAAGTAGCTCCTGTGTTTGTAAGACCAAATGGCATTCTCATGTATACATATGTTCCCCAAGGAGTTGTAAATGTTGTCTTATATTGCTTAGACTCTTTGACCTTGACCTGGTTATAGCCTGAGAATCCATCCATCATAGACAACAGTTCGCACCCTGTCACCTTAAGCAATATAGCCTCCATATTAGGTAGAAGATAATTATCTTTGAGGGATGCTATGTTTAGATTTATGAAATCTACACTGAGTCTTATATCTCCATCTTTCTTTCTCATAGGGACCAAGTTTGAGACCCACGTTGAATGTCTGATTGGTTTAATGATTCCCCCATCTCTAAGCTTTTCCAATTCTTCTTGCATTTTAGGCTCCAATGTTGGGTTTATGGGTCTTTTCTTTTGTCTGAATGGCCTAGCATCTGGCTTCAATGGTATTTCATGCTGAAATAAATCTTCCCTGTATGCTTTTAGATCTTTATAAGACAAAGCAAACCCATGTTTATATTTTCTCAGCAATTCTATTAGCATTTTTCTAATTCTAGGGCTTATCTTCTTCCCTATGTACACCTTTTTTGGTGCCATCTTAGTTCCCAAGTTAATTTATTCAATATCCTCCCTTCTAACTGGTGTTTGCCTCAGGAGAGACCGATCATTTCCATCATACACCCTCTCCAATGCCACTAAGCCCTTAGGAAGCTTATTTGTTTTGAGCTGTAAGATCTCTTTCCCAAATACCATTTGTTTCCCATCTACCTCTTCAACAAAGGCATTGAAGTCAATTTCTTGGGCTTCATACTGATCTATACAATGGAGGAATTTCAAAAGATCAGTATCATCAATAAAGAATTGCCAACTATATATGTTATCAGGCACATCAAGCCTTGTCTTGAATTCAATTTTTGATACCCCAGCCAATGTAATATCATCTCTTTTCAGCGCTACATTTGCTAGAAAATCAGCCATTATGTTCTTTGATCTATCTATCCACACAATTGAGAAGGCATCAAACAAATCAATTGTATCCCATACAACATTTCTGTATTGCTTCAGTCTTTTGTGCTTTGCTACATATTTTGACTTAATTTGTGAAACAACCAACTCTGAATCCCTAAGAACAGCCAACAACTTGATTTTATGTTTCACAACTATATTCAGTCCTGTTAATAAAGCTTCATATTCTGCCACATTTTTTGTACAATCAAATGTTAACAGGAAAGAATACTTAAATGTAACACCTTCAGGCGCAACAAACACAATCCCAACTCCATTACCTTCTTGGCTCTCCATCAAAGTACATCTTCCACACAATGTTGTAGTTTTGTGCAGCATGTTTCTCAATTGGGTCAGTATTGACCAACTATGGCTGGGCTGGTTCTATATTAAAAATCCTAAGATCAACATCACAAAAATAATTGATTTGATCTTGTGGCACACAGTCAACAACCTGGTTCATTCTTGGTTCTCTGTACAACTTCACTTCCTAACCATTAACTAGAATTGTTGCATATGACAGATCAAACTGGACATTTCCACCAACAGCTACCTTCCACTGTCTTGATAAAAGCATACCAAATTGAGGAGGGGTGTCTATTACCATTATATCAATATTATAGGCCACTTGAGAATAAGCGGTTAGCTTGACTTCAACATATTTCATTATACCTACCACAGGAATAGGTTAGTTATCCATTGCATAACATTTCCCTTCATATGTATCCACCCACATGCCTAGTTGTTTCATCACTCCTACTGGCATAATATTCATAGTAGCACCAGAGTCTATCATGCAATTCCTTAGCAGTTTATTATTTATGAGTAATGTAGTGAAAAAAGGATCAACTTGTGGGGAAAATGCATTACTAAGGCACACCTTTGGGATATTCACATTCTCTTGCTTATTTTTAGTGGCCATCTTGCTTTCAGAATTTATATGTTTTTCATTCCCATTTGTTATTTATTGAACTGCACTATCTCTGTATTCTTTCATTTTCATCATCTCAAGTAGTGGTACAAACATCTTTACCTGAGATAAAGCCTGAGTGAAGTCAAAAGAAGAACCCTCCACTTTAACCATTTTCTTTTGCTCTGATGTTTCTCCTTTGTTTTCTTCCTTTTCTCTTTTACTTGGATGATCAGGCTTTTGCATTTCTTTGTGTAATTCCTTCACTTCCTCCTTTTGGAAAGGATTTTGTTTACCTTCATCATGTTGTTTATTTTTTTCCTTTTTCACAGTTCCTTGTGTCGCCTTTTGCTCTTTCATAAAGATTCCCCTAGGGACACCTTCCTTCTCATTTACTGTCCTATTTCTCAACTAGTACTTACTCTTTGCTTCTTCAACTATAGCAATAGTTAATCTCTCTATCTCCTCCTCAGTAAATTTCTTCATACTAAATTGAGTAGGTATTTCAACATAATGTGGCTCTATATAATCGTCTTCAGAGTCATAAAGGATCCGCTGTTTAGCCATGTGGACATTGTATTTCTGATTTGAAACATCATACTCATAACCTTCATCCTCTGAAGATTATTACCTCTCTTCCACATGGTGAAAGGTGTCTGTAGAAACCTAAAAATGACCTAGGCCTGCAAGCTTCATTTTTACCACTTTCATCCTAGCATGATTATGACATTTAATTATGTCTTTGGTCCACATTCGACTATTGATTAAATAATTCATAATTATTTAATTAATTCATATCCTTTTATCCTTCATGATTATTAAATAAATAAATTTTATTTATTTATTAAATACGTCATTAATTGTCCAAGTCTTCCCTTAATTAAATAAATTTCTTAATTTATTTAATTACCCTTTGTCATTTATTTCTTCCTAATTATTAAATAAATAAATTTTATTTATTTATTTAATATGTCACTAACTGTCAGAATTAAATAAATTGATTAATTTATTTAATTAATTAATCTTATCTGCTAAATTAAATAATTATCTTTAATTATTTAATTGTCAATTAATATTCCTCTCATTTTAAATAAATCAATTATTTAAAATGTCATCACAATCTTAACTGTCAGTCCATTTTGGTAAAATCTGAAAAAGATTATTTATTATCTCACTAAAATCATTATTTTGAATTAATTTAATTCAAAATAGTAACTAATCTTCCAAAAATCAAGTAATCAAGCATATTCTTGATTTTCCAAATCTGATCTTCAGTCCAACTCTTATCTTCTTGATTTTTTGAATCTCACAAATCAGGCAGTCTTTATCTTCTTGATTTTTGAAAATCTTTATTTTCTAATTAATTTATCTCATTTATTCTCCACCGTCGATCCAATTATTTGAGATATTATCTTGACCGTTCAATTAATAAATTTTCCCTAACCCTAATTAGGATTCTCGGATTTAATCTGGACTTTTCATTTTAGGTTCTCATCATGAATTAATCTAGCCCGTCCATTCAAAATGACATTTTCTATAAAATGTCATTTTCCTCTCACTTTTCGATTACACACACACAAGTAGACATATTATAGGCGTATTACTTATTTACTTGCACTCTTAGGCTTCTCATTAGAATTATTATTTTCATTTGATCAAATCTTAGACATTGTCATAGTCATAGGCATTTAGACATTTTTATATAAATCCTTCAAAGCTTGGTGTAGACTTAGACATTTGTAGATTGCTCGCATGTTTGATCTGAGGGCAAAAACATCATCCAACAAGTAAGAAGGTACTATGGAGGTAATCATAGAAGTTTCTTGAAACAGGTGTAACTGTTTTATTATTTGATTTCAATTATACTCGATAGGACTTTGGGTTTATTGTCATTTATGAAATACATGCTTTATTAATCAAACCTAAATTAAATCTTTAGTTATATTGGTGAACCTGACATTTTGTAGGAAAAATTGTGTGTTTTCTTGTTTGTTTTCACTGTTTTGTAGGTTACAGCTAAAAAGTCATACGAAATCCCGTCACTTTCTTTTGAGCACAAAAAAATGGGCGAATAAAATATTTTAAAATGGTTTCTGGGTTTTGTAGATCCCGCTCTCAAATTTCCAGAATATCAAATGGTTTTAAATTTTGTTAAGATTTGAGAAAGTTATATCCATTTTAGTGATCATTGTTTTTTCAATTTAGCTTTTAAAACCCGTGTTTTTCTCTTGTCTATAACATTTTCTGGGTTTTGAAGGTCTGTCATTTAGCTTTCCATAGATATCTATGCTTTAAATTTTCATTATGTTTTGAGCAAGTTATCGTTGTTTTAATTTGCTGCTATCATTAATTTTTTTTAATTTTTATTACTAATCTTTGTTGGCAGCATGTGGCATTGAAGTTTTTTGTGGGTCAAAGAAATTTATTCAAACTACTGACATGTGGTTTTGTAGCTACGTTTGTCAAAGATTTATCTCTCAAACCACTTGTTTGCATTTTTTAATTTAGGAACATTTCTTTTGGTGCTCTAAAATGAATTTTGTTTGCAAGTGTTTGATTGTGTTTGAACAAATGGTAGGTGATTATGCTCTCACCTTGTGAAAACTCGGTGATCAGAAAACCAGACCCATTTTATCTGTTGTACACCCTCACGATTTGGTATATCAAAGTATCCTCTCCCCTTGCACACTTGTGCGATCCTGGGTGTAAGAGAAATAGTTACTAACTCTGGAACTTGGGCCTATTCTGGTGGGAAAAAGTACTCACCCCAGGATGACTCACACTGGTAGCACCCTAAACCTGAGGGACTTCCAGCTGGTATATAAAAGTGGGTTCTTGGGGAAAGCCTAAGAATCATGAGTGTGGTTTCGACGAGATGGATCTGAAAGGGGACTCTCACCGCATGGATCATGCCCCACGAACGGAATTCCCATATTAAACACCTCTTGTCTTAGTGTCCAACCATTCTATGGTCGTTGCTTGGTATAGTGCAGAGTATAGTATCATGCCCAAAGACACTCACTATTAATCCCCTTGAGTAGAGATAGCAGTTCTTGGGAAGTCACTACCTAAGAATTCAAATTTTGTGTGCTTGAATGACATTAATGAGCCGTGGAGGGGAGCCAATGCCACCAAAATTCTAAGCTATCTGCTCTTGAGAAGGAAAGGTGTTTATCACCAATTTGAGGTATATTGGTGGGCTATACCAAGTATACAAACCCTTGGCCTATTGGCCTTTTAGGATTGTACTTGTCTCATGTGTGCTTGCTTACACCAAAACATCGTGCTTGTCAAGTGTTTTCTAGATTTTCAAACAATATACACAACATTCACAAATCTAGACACAAACAATCGACATTAGATAACTCAAACTTTTCAACAAAACATCAAAAAATAATCTCAGTCCCCATTTTTAACTTAGACTTTGCAATGTTCATCTTAGTCATCATTTTGAACCTAGACTTGGCATTTATAACATTAAGTCCTTAGTCAAACATCATCATCTTAGTCCTCATATTGGCTTTGAAAACCTTGTCATCTTGCATTAATCATTTCCTTAGGAAAATGTCATCATCATCTTGCATTGTCATCCTTTATTCCAAAAATACAAAAAAAAATTAGTGACATAACTTGTCATCTTAGTCTTCATTGTCCTTTGGCATTAGTCATTTTCTTTAGACAACATTGTCATATTGCATCCCTTATTGTCAAAAATCCAAAAACATAGTCTTGTATTGTCATCCTTTATCCAAAAAATCCGAAAAACATAGGTTGTCATCATCCTCACATTTAGTTGTCATTCTCATCGTCCTCATTTGAGAAAATCCCTTTTTATTGAGACTAGGATTCAAAGACAGAGAGGACAAATGGAAAACTTTGGACAAGATTTCAATCCCAACATCGATAATAACACTTGTGACACAAACCAACATTGGACTTCTTCCGACCCATTTCACAACATGAACATGCCATCTTCATCACAAAACATTTTTGAGCCATTAATAAAAAGAAACCAAAATGGACGAGTATATGTCAAAGACTTAGAAGCTGCAGTGCAAAATCCTGATATAGTCTCCTTTGTAGAAAAATCAATCTTACGTGACCCTCAAAGGTATCTAGCCATGCTTTTGGACGAAGGGGCTAAGTTACCACAAGGATTTGACATAAATACTTTGCCACCTCCATCCGTCTACCCTCACCATCAACAGCTGCTTGACATAAATCCTACCAGTAATTCGCAATAAACATCTACTTATCACCCTTATCCTAACCTTGACAAGGGAAGCCAACTGTTCACTAGTCCATTCCAAACCTCCATGTCATATTCTGACCCTTCACCTATCAATCCCATCCAAGTCTACATGCCTTATCAACCATCTACCAACTCATGTTAGGTCCCCACATCATACCATATCAATCTAGTCAAAGAATCCATGGCATATCCGGTCGAAGTCCCCATGTCACATCCTATGCCATCACATCTTAATCCAGTCCAAGACTCCATGTCATATCTAGTCCAAGTCTCCACGTCATACCCTTGTCCTACACATACTAGTCCAATGCAAGTACCCATGTCCTATCCTAGTCCTTCACATACTAGTCCAGTCCAAGTCCCCACGTCCTATCCTAGTCAGTCATTAATTAATCATTTTCAAGTCATCTCCTCACAAGCCACATCTAGTAATGAAAATTCTATCATTACTCAAAGTCAAATCCCATTTAATAAACTTGACGATACATGTCAAAATAAAAGCCAAAAACATGACCTTATAATGTCACCCTCATGTCAAGAACAAGATAGTCCATCCCATGACCCTATCTTAAACTCCATTCAAGATGTCCTTCAAAATAATCATGGCATCCAAAACACACCTATCCTTAACAAAAATTCCATTTCCGATTATATCATCTATGACAACCCCATCTTTGACCAAGACCCTATTGTTGACCAAGAAGTCCAAAATGATCCACTCCTTGACCTTTACGCCATTCATGATCAAACACTTTCTAACCTTCTAAAGGCCTCGACTATTGACACTTCCCATAATGAGACACTTGCCTCCATGGGACACAAACGATATTCCTCTAGAACAAGAATTTTCCACTAGAGACATGCTTGCTTATAATCAAGTTATAGCTAAAATCATGGGACTCGATGACACTAAAAATAATGATGGCTTCGACATTGCCTTGGAAGCACCAACAGAATCATCTGAACCTGACATGTCAGACGATTAGACCAAAGATATTAGTCAGGAATATGTCCAATATGACAATGAAGCTAAGACACTTTATCAACTAGGGTCATCTATCTTTGTCAAAGCAGGCTTTCTTGCAGACGAAAATATTACAAGTGACAGTGTCCATAGACATCATGATGGGTTAGCATCTTGCTTTCAAAACAATAAATACCCCATCGCAAACAAAATCTTTCAAAGCATGCAATATCAAGGCAAAGGACTAGGCATACACGAGCAAGGAATTCTAGAACCAATACAACATCAGGAAAATTACAGACATCAAGGTCTTGGTTATTCCTTAGATAGCAAATCAAATGATGTCAGTGGTACCTCCTCGATACTGGGGGCAACCTTCTCAGATACAAACGTCAAAATGGAATCCATGAGAAATCCTTGTCATAAGATTGTTTCCAACACCCCGTCCACCCACACCATAAACCATCATTCTATCATGAATCAACCTCCCCTTTGGGACCAACAAAAACAAAAGTCTTACAAGTCAAAAGATCAAAATAAAATGTCAAAGGCCATTGAATCAAACAAAAGGACAAGTGGACAAATGAAATTAGAATGGATCCCAAAGAAAGATGGATCAAACAAAGACACCAAGTCAAATACAAAATTCAATCACAATGTGGAGCCACAAGACAAGAGGACTCCCACATATAACACATGTCCACCTCCTTCAAAATGGTCATCAATCAAGGCATATAAAAGTGTTGGTTCCAAACACCATCCCTCCAAAATCCATCATCCACCATCCCAAGTTTGGAAAATAAAAAGTCATTCATCCAAACGTCCAAACAATTTTTTCACGTCTACCATCATTCATCATAATCCTACATCTCGTCTAAAGTCCAAAAATCCCACGTCACAAATCTGTCACATCTTGGCAGCAGCTCTTTACTGCAAGGACTCTCATGGCACTCTATCGCAATGTGTGTATTCTGATAAGGCCAACTCTAATATCAGAAAGGACCATGATGACATCAATTAGTTATATGAAAGCGCTATGATCCTGACAAGACAACTCCTTCAACAAGGTCATTATTGGCATATCATGGCACGAGTCTCTACATCAACCCTGTTAGTGGATTCAAAACAATCAGTGGTTATCTAAAGCATCCAGGCTATCCAAAAAATCAGAAATACAAAAATAAAATAAAATGAAAAAATGTAAAAAAATCGTCACCCTGATGAAAACCTAGCAAACAGGCATCTTGGTGACACCAAAAAAATCAAAAAATCATGAAAATAGTAAAGAGAAAAATTTCATCCAATGGTGAAAACCTGGCAAACAGGCGCCCTGGATAAGTACCATGATGAAAACCCGGCAAACATGCGTCATGTGTAAAATAAATCATGTATGTGAACTTTTACACTTGGGGGGCAAGTCATCTTATTTCCCATGCCTTCCTCATGACATTGACGTCCATCTAAGCCCTATTATTTCCATGCATTTTTCACACTTACCTCGGTCTTGACATAAAATTGGCACACATAAATCATGCTTTGGGAAAACTCTTGACATGTCTATCCTTCAGTCATACACGATTCACGAAACATCATGTCATTGATTGTCATAGTCTTATTGTCCTTATACGACATAGTCCTTAAAAATCATATGACAATTCCCTTAGTCTCATGTCTCCCATCCTTTACCAAGGCCACCCCTATCCTTTCATGCCTGTCACCTGTCTTGGCTTTCCCTTGTCAAATGGTCTAAGAATAATCATCATCCCATCTAGTCCTAACCAAGTCATTCCAAATGCAACGATTATAATCCATACAAGCACATTATCCAAAACATTACTTGAATGCATTCCTGGCCCAGCTGTAGACCTCCATACTTTCATCACATTATCGTCATTGTCCTCATGTTGTTTCGGGATGCGTCCTTCCCACGTCAAACAATGTTGGCATCACCTGTCAATTGGTATTCAACTTGACTAGGGGCACAATCATGTTTGTTCTTGGATTCTCATGTGTAGGCATCAGTCATATGCATTTGTCACGATCCTCTTAAACGTCAACATCCAAAAAATTCATAAAATGCACTGAAAAAAAGACAAAAACATCACAAATGTCCTAAAAAAAGGCCAAAAACATCATAAAATGTCCTGAAGAAAGACCTAAAAATCATAAAACGTCCTAAAGAAAAACACAAAAACATCCAAATCAATGTCAAAATCCTAAAAATGGAGTCAAAGTTAGTCATGTCAGTTAGTCCATGTCGTTGTTGAACTACGTTGTCTCTATGCATTTGCTGCGTAGGCAAGGCCATCAGTCGATGAGTCCCCGAGACATTAGGTTAGTCCTTTTAGGTTGGTCCACATAAAATCATGGCATTTGTCACAATCGTCACATCGGTCAAATAAGTTAGACATAGTCAAACTTAGACACAAGATAGTCATTCGAAACGTCAATGTCAAAATTGGTCAAAATCAGACAGCACAGTCTAATCAATCATACATCCAACATCAGTCAACTTGCCAAAACATATTAGTCAAAACAATGTAAGTCTCGTCACTCTTTAGTGCTCTTCAAGATGTGTCCTCGGATTTGGACCTCGTCAAAATGTCTTTTGCCTTTTTCAGGATGTGTCCTGCCTGACAATAGGCCCCGTCACACTGTCAACACTGTCAAATTGGAAAAACTCTTAAACTGTCAAAACTGTCAAACCGACAAGAAATCAATCTTTGGCAAACAAATATTGGAAAACAAAATAAAATGGTTGTTAATCTTTTTGGTCTATGATGGCTTATCTTTTGACTATCTTGGCTATTTTGTCTTATATTTTTACTGTCTTGACTTTTTGGTCATGTTACTAGCTACCTCGAGGATGTCCCATGAAGGATTTAGAGGTGCAATGACGTCTCCTGACCTATTTTGCTTTTCTGTGGCTGCTATCTATGGATTGTCTCGACAAAAAGACTAGGGCAACATGACCCTTAGTATGAGTTAGGACATTCCTTGTCTGTGATTGTCTATTTTTCAAATGGATGACCTTGCACACCTTGGTCTATGTCATATCATGGTGTTTGTTGTCCATTTGTATCATTTTACTGCCCAATGATGATTAAGAGCAATAAATATTAAAGTCCTATGGCAATGTTTTGAAGGATTTGGTCTAGAAACTAACATGCATCTTCTTTAGTCTTGTCATCTTCTCTCACTCATCTCATACAGGCATTGCATCTATATCATCATTCATATCTTTTGCACTAACATTTCTTTGTCTCTTCATATTCTAGTCTTCTCATCAATTTTGAGAGCACACCCATGTTCTTGGAACCTATCTGTCCTCTCGAGGGGGCATACCATAACCCTCCTCGTCATTCTTCCTCATCTTATTTTGCACTGGGGCATATTCTTGACTTATATTCTTTGTCACAATGTGACAAGTGATATTATGACAAAGAGGGGAAAAATGTAGACACCTAAAAATGACCTAGGCCTGCAAGCTTCATTTTTACCACTTTCATCCTAGCATGATTATGACATTTAATTATGTCCTTGGTCCACATTCGACTATTGATTAAATAATTCATAATTATTTAATCAATTCATGTCCTTTTATCCTTCATGATTATTAAATAAATAAATTTTATTTATTTATTAAATATGTCATTAATTGTCTAAGTCTTCCCTTAATTAAATAAATTTCTTAATTTATTTAATTACCATTTGTCATTTATTTCTTCCTGATTATTAAATAAATAAATTTTATTTATTTATTTAATATGTCACTAACTGTCATAATTAAATAAATTGATTAATTTATTTATTTAATTAATCTTATCTGCTAAATTAAATAATTATCTTTAATTATTTAATTGTCAATTTAATATTCCTCTCATTTTAAATAAATCAATTATTTAAAATGTCATCACAATCTCAACTGTGAGTCCATTTTGGTAAATAATCTGAAAAAGATTATTTATTGTCTCACAAAATCATTATTTTGAATTAATTTAATTCAAAATAGTAACTAATCTTCCAAAAATAAAGTAATCGGGCATATTCTTGATTTTCCAAATCTGATCTTCAGTCCAACTCTTATCTTCTTGATTTTTCGAATCTCACAAATCAGGCAGTCTTTATCTTCTTGATTTTTGAAAATCCTTATTTTCTAATTAATTTATCTCATTTATTCTCCACCGTCGATCCAATTATTTGAGATATTATCTTGACCACGGGTTCAATTAATGAATTTTCCCTAACCCTAATTAGGGATTCTCATATTTAATCTGGACCTTTCATTTTAGGTTCTCATCATGAATTAATCTCGCCCATCCATTCAAAATGGCATTTTCTATAAAATGTCATTTTCCTCACTTTTTGATTACACACACACAAGTAGACATATTATAGACATATTAATTATTTACTTGCACTCTTAGGCTTCTCATTAGAATTATTATTTTCATTTGATCAAATCTTAGACATTGTCATAGTCATAGGCATTTGGACATTTTTATATAAATCCTTCAAAGCTTGGTGTAGGACTTAGACATTTGCAGATTGCTCGCATGTTCGATCTGAGGGCAAAAAAATCATCCAGCAAGTAAGAAGGTACTATGGAGGTAATCATGGAAGTTTCTCGAAACAAGTATAACTGTTTTATTATTTGATTTCCTTTGTACTCGATAGGACTTTGGGTTTATTGTCATTTATGAAATACATGCTTTATTAATCAAACCTAAATTAAATCCTTAGTTACAGTGCCCAAAGTCAGATGCACTTTGTGATCTTCTCCACTGTTCATCAACATTCCTTCTTCTTGCATTATTTGGGCTACAACAAAATAATCAGGAGTTTCTTTGTTTCTAGGCCTATCTATTATAGGTTTTCCATCCTTCTAGTTTGTATTATAGGGCATGTCATGTAACCTCAGCCTTTCATTCCTATATGTGTTTTCCTATTTGTATTGATAATTATTTGTTTGTTGAGGAGCCCTATGATTTTCTCTTTTATAAATTATCCCAACAATCCTCCTATTGTTTTCAATTGTTAACGATGTCTTCTGAGCTTCAACCAAGTCTCTTGGGAACCTATTTCTTAGTTCATACCCTGTTTTAGGATCAAATGCATTCAAATATACACTCAATTCCACAAAGTTTGGTAATTTTGATCCAAGAGGAATTTTGTTATGTAGTTTATTGAATCTTCGGTTGAAATCATAAATTGAGTCATTCTGATTTTTTTGAATTCGCATCAATTCATGAAGAGCAGTACCAGGTGCACTTTGATTCCCATATTGCTCGAGGAATCGATCCTGAAATATTTAGAGGGAATCAATAGAGGCTATTGTTAGGCTGTTGAACCAATCTCTGGCTTCTTCAGTAAGCGACATCTTGAATAACCTCATATTTAAATCTTCATAGGGAACATCCAAATCTTGAATGAAGGCATTGAAACTCCTTAAATGGTCTTTAGCAGAAATTGCACTACTCCCTGTAAACTTAGGCACCAGACCTCTCCAACTACCATCCATAGGATAAGGGTATAATTGAAACCCTGCTAAATCAAACTGTCTGATCATCATTGTATACTGATGACGCAAAGGGTTGGGTGGATATTGATATTGGTACATCGGATTATTGAATTGTGTATGATATTATCATACATAATGTTGATTATGAGGTGGCTGAAAATTTGTATGTCATGTGGGAATATGGGGTGGATGATTTGGCTATCTGTATTGATTCCCTACCTAATGGTGAAGGACCCTTGGTGGATTAGAAGGCCCTTCCCCATGATTACCCTACTTATGAGGTGGTACATACTTTGGGGGGCAACCAACTATTTGAGAAATGTTGTGAGTTTTCTGCAATTTGAATTCTCTCATTGCTTGTATCATCTGGGCTTTCTCATATTCTTCTTTTTCCTTTCTTTGAGATTCAAACTATGCTTTTACTTCTTCATATGTTAAAGATTCATAATCTTCTTGAGGAGATTCATGATCAATAGGTCCATTCTCATCACCCTCCATTTTCAAATCATACTCTTGCTAAATTCTAATTCATTCAGCCTTAAGTTCAGCTCTAAACTCAGCCTGTTTCTAAGGATCGTAGAAGGGATTCCTTTGATTTTCTGGGGTACAAGGTTTTGCACTTGAATTATCTTTCCATGTATCATAATGGTCATATGTTTCACAATGTGGTATTGATGCTTTGTCTTTGTTCATCATGCACATGTCTTCATTTATCCTTTTACCCTTATCAACTTTATTATTCTTGTGTGTCCATTTACTACTGCCAACATGGGCTCCAGTATGATGTCCCCTATATTGAGATCTTCTTCCATTCATGTTGAATTTTTTTTATCAAAGTCGCCACTCACTTTCTTAAAAGTGAGAAAATGTTTGTTACTTGTTATCCCAGCGGAGTCTATATGTATTTTTGACTCTATGATTAAGGTCCTGATTCTGAATGTATTCCCCAGTGCAGTCACCAATTTGTTATCTCTCAAAAATGCAAGTAAGAATACCTCAAGATGTTGACAATATCCTGGTACATTTTAGGGTAACAGACAAAGCCAAATGTCTTAAGCTTTCTACTCTTTAGGTGCTGCTAGACCTATGCAGGTGTACCTATATAAATTGGGCAGACTTGACTTATGATCTTCTCTCTTGCAATGATTTATCCACGATGGCAGGTGGAAGTGGACAAATAAAATTAAATTTGGTATAAATAGTATACCAATATTCAAAGCTAAATCCTAATATGCTCAGTTAATAGATGTAAAGAAAATGAATGAGTCTAAATGGTGAAAATGTAGAGACTAGTGCCTTATTGGGTATGCGGAGTCAAATGAAATAGAAATGGGAAACTTATTTCTGGAAAAAACTCAAATTGTTTGGCATATACTTTGTTCATAACTTGTATAAACATGCAAGACTGTGATTGCTAAGTTCTTAATAATCCAGATGAATTTCTCTGATTACTATGATTAATCAAAAGGATTTAATCCCTCCTTGAAAGAACCAGTTAATTAACCACACAGATACAACAAATGTGCACTGATAAATTGAAGATAAACTTTTTATATCAATTTAAACAACTGGAAATCATCAATCTTGGAGACAACTTAGTAATTCTTTTGATAAGGGTATGTTTAGGATCATGATGGGCCAAAAAGTGGCAATATTATGGGTATTTGTAGGGTATGTGGCTAACGACTTACTTTTTACCCAAAATTGATGAAACAAAAATGGTTTTTAGAGGGATTCTTAGCTTTCCACCAATATAAATTATGCTTTAATTTGAATTTAATAAATAATTATTATCCATTTTCTATTAGAATTATGAATAAAGTCTTGATCGATAGGCTAATTGAAAAACATCTATAGCTTTCAAACGGTATCACATTTTTTGAATCTGAAACGTGCATCACATTCTATGCTTCACATACTATAGGATTAAAAAAAGAAAAATTAAATTTCATGAAGTTGTGACCAAGTTAAGGTGGTCAAATATATGAGTTTTTTTATATTTTTTAAAAGTTGTAATAAAAAATTCATAATTAATTATTTACTTGGAAACAAATTACAAAAAAATATGTATCACATCCAAACATGAGTCCTCTACTTATATATAAAATCTTATAAAAAAATATTATCATTTTATTATGGTTAGGGTGGTCAGACAGACACCTACTTCTTATTTTTTCCCTGAAATTTAAGTACTACTGCATTGAAATTTCAAATTTTCACCAAATAGATTTATTTATTTTAAAATAAACCTAGTAGTTTAGAAACTACATTCAATTTGCTACATATTCTATTCTTACATATTTTTGAAATAATATAGATAACTTATGGGTGATCCCACAATAGTGGTTTACAATTTTTGGCCAAACTGGCCACTGAAATAATTTTTTCTAACTAAATCTTCACTTTCGAGCTCCTCTAGCGGCTAAACCTTGAGGAATTTTAAGATGACGCAAACTAGAGTTTCGTGAAATTTTTTCTATAGATTCTAAATATATTTTTTCAAAAATTAGATTGCACCTATTTTTCCATCTCCCTCGAAAATAGTTTTTTTTCAGAAAACAACATTTTCAAGGAGTGACGCTCACCGTATAACACAACTTTTTTCAAATTTTTACATCAAGTTACCTAACACTGATTTTTCTAAAAAATTTGCCACTTAAGGGCCTATTTTTTCCATGATGATCCTGTACATACCCATAAGTTCAATAGACAATTAACACTAGAAATATGTAGCCACATCAACTGATTTTCATTGATATCTCCATTTGAAATCATACCTCATAGCCTTTGATCTGAAAATTTATTCTACTATATCCATTTCTAATCTATCTACTACTGTCTATCTACTATCTAGCATCTCTCTATTTATAGTCGAAAATGGATATTTATACATTTGTGTCTGAAAGGACACAACGCTTCGTATTCAAACATTGGCGCTTAATTGTATTCAGGCTTCATTAAACACTTGTTGAACACTCGCCAAAACATTCTGTAGTCATACCAATCCTTAAAGTTACACCAACGGTCATCCATCTGTTCATCGCTATGATGTTATGTCATCTCATCGACACCAAGAGTCTCACTGACGAATGTTCATTCATCCCATGTGCTTCGCTATGATTTTCCATTATCGGGGAGACATCCCACAGACTATATTTTTTCTTAACGCAAGATTCACCTTTGGTCATAGTGAAAATTCTGAGTCGAGAAGATGTCATATCAGCTATACTTTGTCTTACAGAGAGTCTCCATGATACATTCTTGTCGCTGGGACATGATAATTTTCTCACCGATGAAATTGATCTTACCAATGAAATAAATTTCATCGACAAGACTATGAATCTTTGAAAAGACTCATACTGATGCCAAATGTCACACCGAACCTGTTCCTCTAGATTACTCTATTCGATGAAACTCTCCCCAAAGTATTCTATCGACATGACTTATAGGTCGGTAGGATTACATGACTTCCTCTTAATAGTTCTTTGATATAATCCCTCAGTTGTGTCGACAAGACCAAACACCCTTGGTAAGACCCTACTCCGATGTACTTTAGTCTTACCGATATGGATATCCTCATTGGCATGACAAAATGGGTCGGCAAGACTGTATAACCTTACCCCAATAACCTTTGATAAAATCCATCTGCTTTGTCGGCGAGACCAGAGGTACTCACCAAGACTTCATTCTGAATACACCTTGTGTTTTGTCAGCAAGACTAGAGCCACTTGCCAAGACTTTAATCCAATGCATATGAGTCTTACCGAGATGTTCCTTTTGCTGTCGGTCAGTAAGACACGCCCCATCTGGTGAGACCACATACCAAATACAATTTGTTTGGACGAAGTGCTTGTTCATTCCATGCTAGTGAGTGAAACATAAAGAGTTCGTTGATACTTCACCCTGAGGAAAATTCTCTTACTGATGAGCTCCTTCTATCATTGGTCGATGAGACAATAAGATCTTGCCAAGACCTTGCCCCGAAGAATGTTTTCTCTGGCTGATATATCTCCACATGCGCCTGTCGGTGAGACAAAATGCGATCAGTAAAACCCTGTGCTGATGATAGCCCCCTTTGCCGATGGATGAATTTTCTCCTATCACCGAGACAATGATTTATGTCACACCAAAATGTGCCTACAGATGATCCTGATAGGTGTGACATCCCTGAGGTCTTGCCGATAATCTGCAACAAATATATATTAGCAAAAAATGCAATATGAATAAGGGAGACCTTGATTTCTCATGCCGATATGGACTATAATGTGAAATATTTCAAACCCAAATAGACTCATGGGATCTCATGGTTGGATATGGGAAAAATGTTATGAAGAGAAGACCTTGTGCTTATGATGAAAACTCGTTTGAAAACTCAAGGGTATGAAAAGCTCGTGAAATTATTCAAAATTTTACAGTTCTAACACTAACCACAATAAAATGATAATATTTTTGTATAAGATTTTAGATATAACTAGAGGATTCTTGCGCTGATGTGATGCATATTTTTTTGTAATTTTTTTCTAAGTAAATAATTAATTATGATTTTTTTATTACAATTTTTAAAAAATAATAAAAACTCATATGTCTAGCTGCCTTAACTTGGTCAAAACTTCATGAAATTCAATTTTTCTTTTTTTAATCCTATAGTATGTGAAGCATAGAATGTGATGCATCTTTTGGATTTAAAAAATATGATACCATTTCAAAGCTATAGATGTTTTTCAATCAACCTATCAATCAGGACTTTTGTCATTATTTGAATAGAAAATGAATAATAATTTCTTATTAAATTCAAAGTAAAGCATAATTTATATCAGTGGAAAGCTGAGAATCTCCTTTAATAACTCTTTTCATTTCATCAATTTTGGGTAAAAAAATAGTCGTAAGCCACATACCCATCATATTGCCACTTTTTGGCCCATCATGATCCTACACATACCCTCATCATAGTTCTAGCAGCTTCCTATATTGTCCTATTTTTCCTTTCAACTACTCCATTCTACCATGGGGTTCTCAAAGTAGAAAATTGTATTTTATTCCATGCTTCTCATAGAATGTATTAAATTCACTAGAAGTGAATTCACCACCTCTATTAGATCTCAGACACTTGATTTTTTAGATTTACTTCATTCTCCACTCTTTCTTTGAATACTTTGAACCTATCCAAGCCCTGATTCTTTTCTCTAAGAAAAGCAACCCATGCCATTTGAGTGTAATCATCAATAAGCAACATGAAATATCTGTCACCATTTAGGCTTCCAATCTTAGTCAGACCACAGAGATTAGTATGTACTAACTCCAATATACTGGTAATAGAATGTTCCTTTCCTTTAAAGCTACATCTTATCTGCTTCCCCAGTTGACACCTTCTGCAAATAGTGTTAGTAGGTCTTACGATTCTAGGTAGGTCTCAAACTATTTCCTTTTTACTGATCTTGACCAAGTTATCAAAGTTCACATGTCCCATTCTCTAGTGCCATAACCAACCTTCACTGATCTAAGATACAAGACAATGGCCATCAACTCCTTTCAGCTGATAGATGTTTCCATCAGTTCTTCCAACAACAATCGTATCTCCATTTTTGGATCCTTTTCTAATTTCAAAAGTGTTTTACTATAACACAAGTTTAAATCCATTGCTACACATCTGACCAAAACTCAAAAAATTATGCCTCAAACCCTTCACATAATATACATCATCAGTACTATGAACTCCATAAAAACTAATTTAACCTTTACCATGGATCTTAGCTCCTAAATCATCACCGAACATAACTAAACCACCATCATATCTCTCGAGTTTAGTGAACTTACTCTTATCTCTAGTTATGTGATTTGAACATCCACTATCAATCCCAGTAGTCTTTATCCTATCTTGCATGAAATGAGGTAACCAAAGTACCTTCCATCCTATTCTTCTTAACCTCGAGAGCCTTTTTGCTTACACATCTTCTAGAATTAGTGGATACTGATTTATTTTCCAAAGCTAAGAATATGCATTAACTATCATCGACCTCATTTTTAGATTCATCATTAGAAATACCTGCCTCTTCCTTAAAATAGTACAACTTCTTATACTTCTTATCCTTCCTATCTTTATCCTTATAATCCTTGTTTTTTTATGTGTGGCACTATTCAAACATCTTTAAGCATAATGACCAATATTACCACAACTAAAGCATTTAAAGGGAAACATACATTTATACTTTTCGGTACCTTTCTTCAACTTCCTGGTGAATTTAGCTTCTAACTCATCAACATCATCACTATCCTATTCCTCTTCAATCTTCATTTCCTTAAATGCCATCTTTGTCTTTTCTTCTATCTTGTCATCTTTCTAGAACTTTCTCAATTCAAATGCTTGCAAGGTGCCGAACAAGTGTTCCAAGGTGTACTTCTTAGGATCATACATTTCTTCAATCACCAATATTTTATCGTTGTAGCAGTCTGGTAGGGGGATTGGGATCTTCTCAATTATTTCTTCATCTGCTAGCTTTCCTGCTTGATTTCTAACTTCATTTGCAGTTTTTTTAACCCTGTGAAAGAAATCTATAAATTCTTCACCATCTTCCATATTTAGGTTCACAAATCTACACTTTTTCGCTAGTCTCTTTGTCAATTTCACATTTTCATTCCCTTCATAAATGTCTTCCAACTTCTTCTAGACTGCATATGTAGTATCCAAAGAATTAACCTTAATTGGCTCATTTATAGATAAACCACTTCAAATTGCATACTTCATTTCTCATTTTCTTCATAAGAAGATATCTCATCTACAGTATTAACACCACCAGACGGAAGTGTATGTACTTATTCTCAATAGCCTTTGAGGTCTTGAAACCAAGAGAGATAATATATCCTCTCATCTATCCCTTGCAATCTTTGTAGTTAGTTCCATCAAACATAGTGATTCCAAACTTGTGCACCATGAGATCTTCCTGAAGTGGTTAAGCTCTATAGAAAGGAACCACATCTCTTATACCAATTGTTAAATAGACACATGACAACTGAGAGGGGGGGTGAATCAGTTGTCACACAAATTCAAAATTAAAACTTTATCACTTATCAAATTTTCAACCACACTATTATGTTATTAAATATGAGCATGAAACACATATAACAGAAAGTAAATCAACACAATGAACACTAGATTTTTACGTGGAAAACCCAATAAGGGAAAAACCATGGTGAGGGTTAAATCACAATATAAAGATTATAAACTAAATATAATGGTTCACTGCCAAGGGCTCACTGCCCAAAAGAGGACTCATTGTCCAAGTACAAAGGCTCACTACCTATAAAGGACTCACTGTCCAACAGGGAGGCTCACTTCCTACAAATACAAAAGCGAATAAAAAATCCACCACTACAATTAAAGCACATTCATAGGATTATAGGAACCTTCAATTCACTTCCTTCAGCACATTGAATATATGCTATCACAACTAAGTCACACACAATTCTTCTCTTATGATTTGTGGCACACTTTCATCACTTTGCATCACACATTCATACAATTCTTCACAACTTGACTTGCTTTTATACCATTCTCAACGTAAGAAACATTTACCAAGATCGGCCACAATACATCATTTCATAAATTTAAATTAGGTTAGCAACTCTAAATTCTCGCAGTGGAGAGGAATAAGAGTGGACCAATAGAAACATAAAAAATAATATTATTGAATCTTCTAGAGGCTTCCTCAATTTGATTCTTTGAATGAAGTGTAAATAATAGGTCAGCCAAACCTAATGAAAACACAAATAAAAATTGATGCACATGCTTCCCAACAAGAAGATGACATGCAAATGATGCAACACGCTTCATTATGCATGAGAATACATCTTAGAATCTTCCAGATACATCCACAACAAAAACAATAGGCATCAATCACTGAATTTATTTCACCATTCTGTCTGATCACACAAAAATACTAAAACATGATTTCTTGATTACCAAATTCCAAACCTCTTCGCTAGAGCATAATAAAGACCTTCACCAGACTTCTCCCAGATCCACATGATCTGAAACAAAATAGCAGAGGACTACGGAGCAAACATATTTCTCCCAGTCCACAAAACACTGATACTACTAGTAGAACACACATACCGGTGGAGATAACTTCCACATACCATCTCACTAGAAATTGAAACTCAGACTATATCATCATCAAATTACCAAAATGAAATCTTCAAAACTGAACAATCATAGGGTCAATACAGGAGAAATGTGGAGCACATACCTAAGTACAATCTAAAAACATCCAATACTTTGACTTCTTTTCTTAATTAATTTTCTCAAAAGCACTTGGAAACTCAACAAACCAACATATCTGCAACACCATAAAGATAGATCCATGTACTCACAACATATCACTAGCATCTAAACCATAGATGTGCAATCTCCAACATACTGAACTATGTTGACATCAATGACAACATTAATGAGAACACCACCATACTAGCTAATACTTGCAACAAGTTAGCCCCCACTTTTATGAGAGGATGAACCTACTTCAAATTCACACTAAAGTAGCTGGTCATGCAACCAAGAGGGGTCCAAATGCATTAATGCTTGGTAATATGGGATAACAATAATCAAGAGGGATGATCAAGCCCCCAAGATCATGATGCCATGGAAAATCAAACATGAATAGAAATGAACACACATGAAAATGATGATAAAGGATGAAAGAAAGCTTTGATCATTTTTCCAACTTGTGGATAAGATCTGGGCTATTTGTTTGAAAATGTGTATGCACTCTGAAGCGACGAAACTCTTAGTTGTCTGTTAGGTGAGAAGGCCCAAGTATACTCACTCTGGGGCTACGAAACTTCTGGTCATCCACGGGGTGAGAAATCCAAAATATACTAACTTTGGGGCCATACAAATTTTGGTTGTCTATGGGGTGAGAAATCCTGAAAGGTGGCTATGGGGAAATTCAAGCCTCGGAATGGGCTTCCTGCTCAACCATACTAAAGTTATAGCACCTGATAACTTTAATAAGGTACCACAAAGACAATGTCATTTCTTGCTTCATGATACAAGCAAAGCTTCATATGCTTAGAACTCATGAACAAATGCAATGGCACCATAGGCATGCAAGCTATGTTATGCAAGGTGGCCATGTAAACTGAAAAATGCACCATACAAAAGAATGTTCAAATGAGTCTTGTTAAGTTCATGTGAAGTCTATAACTTAGGGAACATTGTATCTAATGCCTCTAAGAGAGGACCAATCAAAGAATAAATATTCGCAACATAGGGGGTGTAGTGAATCACATCCAACCACTAAGAGGAATGCAATGGGTAAAAGCACAAACCTGTGTCACACTTTATAAAGGAATCGGCCAACAGCAAAAAAAATTCTGAACTTCGACCACATAAAAGTGGTCTTTATGTTTTGAATTTCAAAATGGTGTAAACTAATGAAATGCAGAACTTTTGATGAAGTTTATTGTTGTAATTTTTAAAATTTTAAAAAAATATATTTTCATTATGTTTTTATCAATTTAAGGACAAATTTTGGAATGCTGAAAATTTCATAAAAGAGTGACTTCACGGGCCGTCAAGAAACAAATTGAAAAAAACTTAATTTCTCCCTAATTTTTTTTCTCCAAATAGGTAACTTCAATATCTTATGCATGGAAAAAGAAAAACCAAATTTTGATGTATATTTTTCTTGTAATAACGTTTTAAAGTCAAACATGTCAAAATTTGATAGTTTTCACGGGCCGTCAACTATTTTCAAATTTTTAAATCATTTTCAAAAAAAGAATTATACCCTTTTGAAGAAGACTCTCTCCTCTTGTGCCCCATATAAGATTTAAATTTTTTTAATAAATTTTACTATCTTGTTTTTAATTTGTAATCAACTTCTTTTTTCATTCTGAAAACCTACTTGCATTATTTTAAAAATAAAATATATTAAAACTAATAAAAATATTAAAAAAATTATATATTTGGATTCTCCACTCCGAGCTCTACAAAAGGGTGTTTTTGCAAAAAAATCATTCTAACTAAAGAAATACTTAGCTAAAGTTGAAAGTTTCAGAAAATTCTGAAAAAAGCTGAGTTGGCTGCCAACTAGGATGCCACATAGACAGTTTCGGTAGAAACAGTTTCTATAGAAAGGGTTTCGGCTGAAACATTTTCTATAGAAACTGTTTCTACCCAAACCCTTTCTATAGAAACCCGACACATTAAAAAATCCAATTTCGAAGGCAGTTTTAAAGCGGGAAGAGGAAAAATTTTATTTTTTTGGATTCGGGCGAAACTTATTCGACCGAAACCTATGTGTCACGTAATATGCCACATGGATTCGGTTGAAACCTAGTCGGGTGAAACCTTTCCGGCCAAAAATATTTCGCTCGGAACTATTTATTTGGCTGAAAGTGTGAAGGCCCAACTATACTCACTCTGGGGCTACGAAACTTCTGGTCATCCACAGGATGAGAAATCCAAAATATACTAACTTTGGGGCCATAAAAATTTTGGTTGTCTGTGGGGTGAAAATCCTAAAAGGTGGCTATGGGGAAATTCAAGCCTCGGAATGGGCTTCCTGCTCAACCATACTAAAGTTATAGCACCTGATAACTTTAATAAGGTACCACAAAGACAATGTCATTTCTTGCTTCATGATACAAGCAAAGCTTCATATGCTTAGAACTCATGAACAAATGCAATGGCACCATAGGCATGCAAGCTATGTTATGCAAGGTGGCCATGTAAACTGAAAAATGCACCATACAAAAGAATGTTCAAATGAGTCTTGTTAAGTTCATGTGAAGTCTATAACTTAGGGAACATTGTATCTAATGCCTCTAAGAGAGGACCAATCAAAGAATAAATATTCGCAACATAGGGGGTGTAGTGAATCACATCCAACCACTAAGAGGAATGCAATATGCTAAGATAGATCATGCTTATGAAAGACATGACATCCAATGTCATTCACAATGAGACAAACATATCGTATAAAGTAACAAGGCTGCACTAAGAACCAGGAAAAATAATAATGCAAAAGAATAATGTCAATGGATGCCCCCACTTTAAAGGAATTGTTACATATCGTTCCATGAGAAATTACTTTAAAGTAGAAAAATGAAAATGCAAAAAGAAACAAGACATGAGAGCCAACTTGGAAAGCCCCAATGCCAAGTCATATGTTTCCGAGTAAGGTTATGTCATGTAAAGGAAAATGAACAAAAGAAAGAGGGGTTGCCCCCAAAAGGAACACACCAAGCACATAAGGGATATATGGATTTGGGGTTAGTATGCTCATTGCTGCAATTTTTTTATTAAAGAGCTTGGAACTATCATCATTCCCCAAATACATAGAATTTGAAGAATGACATAAAGAGAGTGAAAACAAAAGAAAAATAAGATTCATTTTGGGTCAACATGGAAGAGACATTGTGGTCTCAATGATTTGCATTGTCCCAAAAGGAAAAACTTATGTCAACATGAAAGAGACATTGTGGTTGCAATACCTTGCGTCATCCCCAAAAGGAAAACACAAAACAAAAGCAAAAAAGAAAGTGAAAGGAACTTTTGGGTCAACATGGAAGAGACATAGAGTGTCTCTACACTTTGCGTCATCCCCAAAAGGAAAACATAAAAAAAAAAAGTGAAAAATAAAGTAAAAGGACCTTTTAGGTCAAGATGGAAGAGACATAAGGTGTCTCTACGCTTTGCGTCATCCCCAAGAGGGAAAAAAAAAATAATAAAGGAAAAAAAACCATTGTACGACATAGATAAGAATGAAGGTACAAATAGAGGAATGTCACAAAGATAGAGAACATCAAACATCATGTTATAGGGGAACACGATACGTACAAAGAGAAAAAGAAAAAGTGAATAAATGAAAAATGCGAAAGGCTAGGAAGGTGAATGTAATTCAGCCATCTAACAAGTCATCCACCTCCCAATCATGTTCATTGTATTGTGAGGGTGGCTAAAAGGGACAATTGCAAGGGCCAAACTAGGGGAAGTACCAAGTTCTACACTTGTTGTAGGAGATTTTTCATTTAAGCTCATGGAAGAGGAAAATAATGTATTCAGATCATTATGCACCTCATCATCGATTTTAGAGATCTCATCATCATCATCATCATCAAGATTAGTCACGATAGGAGGACAGAGGGTAATTTCCAATGAAGGGTGTATCAAGAGTTGGGGTTGTATTGGATCATTTTGTTGTGATTGGAGAGGAGGGTCATTATTTATCGCTTTTTTCAAAGGAAAAGGGTGATTTTCTTTGTTATTTTTAGTTTGTAATTAATGAGAAAGGAAACGACGTCAACGCCTACACTCCCTAGCACCATGGTTTCTTTTGATTCTATTTTGACATTGTGTAGGTTTAAGAGTGGTTTGATCCATCATAGGCTCCTTTTCTTCCCCAAGGGGAGGAACAGAAGGAACCATGGGAGGTGGGTCAATCACTTTCTCTTTTTTCTTTATAAACTTGTTTTGTGCGAGGAGGCATGATGGGGTGGGTTTCATTATCTCGTGGATGTTTGGATGAGGAAGGTGAAGTTTTTAGTGTTGGTTGATCTAAATTTGTTGGTTCGGATTTAGGTTGAAGCATTGTCTCATCGAGGATAGGACTGCCAGAAGCCGATGGGGATTGGTTGCGGAAGGCCAATTCAACAATTTTCTTTGCTTTAAACTTTTGATAAGAAATGAAAAAGAAATATTTGTGAGGTATGATGGGCTCCATGGGCTCAGGCCAAAAGGCTTATAAGGAGAAGTTTCCTTTTGAAGATAAAGGGTTAAAGCCACTATGGTGAATAGTGAATATGTCATTTTCATGAAAAAACTTTAAACATTTGTGTATGACTAAAGGAATAGCTTTCATCGAGCGAAGCCATGGATGGCCAAGTTGCAGATGAAACTTATTTGATTGTGAAATGATAGAGAATGTAACATCCATTGTCTTAAGTCCTATTTGTAATGGAAGAACAAACAATCCTATCATAGGGCACTTGAAACCATTATGTGTTTTGATCCATGCTCTTGGTTTTCCATAGTTATCTTGATAAAGATCATGTAATGCCAAAAATTCCTCAGTGATCTCATTCTCGCCATAGGCGGGATCTATGAGTATCCCATTAGTGGGCTTACCATAAATACGACCGGCTATGTAAACAGGACCATCAGGAAGATTCAGAAGAATATATTTAGAAGAGAAAGTAATATCAAGATCTTTCTTAGGTTGGCCCTTATGAGGGATAACATCTACCGCTCCTACTAGATCATCCATCTAGGTTTAATAGAAGTGGTATGTGGAATAGGATCGGGATGTTCAATCTCTTTATGAAAAATCATCACATCATTGTTTTGAGTTTCACTGGCTTTGACAAAGGACACATTATGTTTAGGCATGGGATTGGTAAAAAAATGCAAATTTTGATTGGGTGGGGCAACAAACGTATTTCCTTTAACATTAACATTAGAAATAGATAGATGACCAAAATCAATAAGGTTTTACACTATGTGTTTAAGATGCTTACACTATTATGTGTCATGTTCATTTTGTCTATGATAATGATAATAAGCATTAGGTTGAAAGGTTGGAGGCAAAGGTTTAGTTGGATCTAATGGTTTAATAGTAGATAAAGAAATCATTTGTTAATGTATAATTTGGGTCATTGTGCTATGGAGGGTGTTTGGTAATGGTGTAAACTATCATTGTGGATCTCCATAACTATAAGGTATCATAGCTTTAACAACTTCTATGTGGTTGTTGACAGGTTGAGTTGGTTGTTGAGGAGGGGGGTTGAATTGTAAGAACCCTTTTGTTTGGTTTTTGAAATGGTTGTGAATTGTTTGAATTGCTAGGTTCATATTTTTTAGTTCAGTTGGAAGTGGACCTTGCATCACGACTACTAACCGAATTGTAATAGTTACAAAGGGTTGTGAAAAAGTGCATGAAAGAGTGAAATTCTATCATGGTTAATCTATCCTAAATTTGACTTTAAAAATTTTCAATGAACATCTTTTGGAGATGTGGGTCAGGAATCTTAACATCAAGTTGACCATAAAGTGAGTGATAGTGTGAGATGAAATCAATTACTTTTTCATCCACATTTTGTTTACATCTCATTAAATTAGCCAATGTCTTCTTCAAAGTCATATGCACTTGAAAATGACTGATGAATGCATCAACTAGCTCATTGAATGAACTAATTGAATTATTAGGTAAGGATGAAAACCATTCTAAGGTAGTGTCTATTAAATTCCTAGGAAACGGTTTGGCTAATAGTTTATTGTCAAGAAAAAAGTCACTACATAAGTCTATGTAAGCATTAACATGATTAGTAGGATCACCCTTTCCTTCATACTTCTCAAATCTAGGCATTTATATTCCCTATGGCATCGGTGTTCTTAGGATTTCTAAAGAGAGTAGGATGCTTTAGACATAATAGGTGGGTGGTCCATTCTAGTTTTGGTTGATGGTGGATATTTGTTTTTGCATAGAGGAGATAGTTTGGAAAATTTGTGTGATGAGTGGGTCAGTGTGAGTGGTATGGGGCAGAAGAGAAAGTGGTGATGGAAAATATGTAGTGGTAGGGCAAGTGAAGGGAATGCTAATGGATGGTATGGTGGAAGAGTAGAAAACATTTGATGACACAGAAGAAGTAGGAATGCTAGTAGGAATAGTCAAGGAAGGAATCATACTGCTAACCTGTTGCATTGTGGTGATGATCTGCAAAGTGGTGTAGGTAGGTATGGATGCCACTGTGGAAGGAGGAGTGTTATTTCATCCTTGGCTAACCACAGTGTTTTTTGGTTGGGTTGATGAAGGAGCATGTTTATTGTATATCTCAACAATTTGTTTCATAATGTTTAAGCCTTCATCACTTTCAATTAGGCAATGGATATGTTCTATAGCAAGAATCATAGTGGTTGAAATGTTTTCAAGACACAAGTCTTGTTGCAAATGTGCTAAATTCTCATGAATGTTAATGGCTTTGTCTTGCAGAATGTGATCATTTGATGTGTCAACTTGCATGCTATTGGAAGGCACAGTATTGCTAAAGGTAGGGTCCATGCCTAATGCACTATTGTCAATACCAAGAGTAGTGGCTCGAGACAACACAAGGTCCACAATGAATGTGTTATTGCGGGATGCCATGAGTCGTGAACTTATTTTCACTAAAGTATTATCAATAGGGCACAAAACACTCATACAAAGGCTACTAAAGGTAGGGTGGATGCAAATGAAATGCAAACTAGGAGCAATAAAATGATAATAATAGAAATTATGGAAACTATAACAAAGAAGTAATAACAAAAAATAGAAATGCAAAAAATGCACAAAAAATGCTAGAAATTATAGTGCAAAATGTGCAGAAGGATTAAATTGCCCAATGTGGTGAATTAATCCCAGTGAGAATTCTTTTGAATTCTTTTCAAAAAAATTGAATGCAATTTTATGTCTTTCAAATGCACAAATGCAACTATGGGATGAAAATGCAACTTTTTTGTTATTTTAAATGAAATAAAATGCAAAAATGCAAGCTATATGAGCTTTTCACTAATATAATTTTTAAAACCCTAGGATGCAATTTAAACAATTGGAAACCTAACACAATGCTAATGAAAATTATACCTAGGATGCACTTGTAATTAGAAGCAAATATGTTCAAAATTTGGGTTCACCAAAATGTAAACAATGATTTTTAGACCCAAAGGTTTCCTCTAACTCTTCTAGGTTTTTCACCTAAAAGGAGAGGAATTGGAGCCAAAATGCTAATGTCTACACTCAAGATTAATTTAAAAGGAATGCAACATATCTAAATATGATGTAATAATGCAAAAAACTAAAAGAAAGATGATTTATTGATGCTAAACATAAGAAATGCAAAGTACTGGAAAACACACTATGATATGCAAAAACACCTAAGAATGAAAGTAAATGATGAAATAATTGAATAGAACTGGAGACATGCACCTAGAATCTAGAATCTAATGTAGAGAGGCTTTGGAATCTTGTAGAGTTAACTGGGACACTTACGCCAAGCTGGGCAACTTAGTCTAGTTTCAAGGAAAATCTACTAGAACAAGAATTTGCCAAATGGGTACTCAAAAATGTTAAAATCAATTTTAAGGCTTGGCAGTGGGACTAATTTTCCATAGATGGCAGCTTATTCCACCTAGATATTTATGGAATTTCAGGACAGGATTCTATAGATTCTAGTCTGCACTTGGTTTTTTGACAGGTATCTGATCTTGAATCTGCAGAAGACAAGATGCAAAGAGTCTCCAAGCTTCAATTAGGGTTATGTTGACTTTGATGGATTTTTGACAACTTTTTGACACTAAACTCCTTAACAAATCTACATAATTTTTTTACAAAAACACATGCAAAAAGGGGGAAAAGTGTTAAGGGTTAGAGTATAGGGGTTTGCCTTGGTCAAACCTTGATTTGGTAATCAAACCTTATGAAATGAAATGTGAAGAGAATGATAAATAGATAACATGCAATGCCATAAACTTACAAAACCCTTGATGTTGAAAATCTAAAGATATGTAATGAAGAGCTCCAATGGATGACTTAATTATGCTTAGAGTTCTTGAATGCTTGATGATTTCTTGAATGAATAGATGAATGAATGGTTGAAGGAATTGGTTAGGGTTAAAATGAGAGGAAAAACCCTTATTTATACTTGATTCTCCTAAATTTCCTGAAAATAACACATCACAGGCCGACCTCAAGGGTAAGAGAATAAAATCCCACCAATAAATTAAAATTATTTTGAATTTTGTGCCTAGTGGTACTAAGTCACCCAAGGTGGCGACTTGGTGCCACCAAGGAAATTTAACTAGGTTTCGAAGGTTAAAGTGCATTAAATGATTTATAACGGGAAAATCATCAAAAATACACTTAAGAATGGCTAGAAAGTGCACTAAGGGGTCATTTAAACATGAGAAAGGGTTGAATTAGTGATGAAAAGTCTAGAAAAGTTTGAGAGTTTGTTACAACTTGAACCATCAATTTTGAGGTTGTTCTATGGACTTCTCTTGCACTCTTAGTGTTTTTCACCTAAAAGGAGAGAGATCTAGAACACTAAAATTGAGGTGGTTCACTCAAATAAAAGAATGTATGATGGAATTATGACTAAATGAAATAATCTAAATGCAAATAAGTGAAGAAATTGACTGATTATGAATGCAAAACTAATGAAATCTATAATGTTTTAAAACACAGTGACGTTTGCAAAAGACTTAAAAATATGAACACAAATGCAAAAAGGACTAAACAGAAAGTTGTAACTTAGAATGTGTGCAACTATAATAATGATGAAGATTGAAAACCACTTTGAAAATCTAGACATTTTGACTTTTCAGTTGACTGGGACTCATTCGCCACCTTGGGCAAATAAGTCCAAGGTCAAGGTTTTCCACTTGGAAACTAGTTTTTATTCATTGGGTACTAGAATTTGTAGTTAACTCTATCAGCCACCTCAAATGGGACTCATTCTCCATCCATGGTGAATCAATCCTTTTTCAAATTTCTACAAATTCAGATCTCAAACCTGCACCTTGTCACCTGTAAAACACTTCTTGATGAGAATCTGGATTGGGATCTCATAAAATACTTGCAAAACAACTTAAAATTTTTTGTCTAATGGGGTTTTTTCCTTGTTCAAACCCCTAATTGGGTAATCAAACCTTGAATGGATAAATATCAGCTTAAAACCCTAGCTTCAAGTGTGTTAAAGACAAGGAAAATCTGAAGTATGACAAAACCCTATTTTATTGTGTTAGAATAAGATGTGCAAATGTGATTTGAATGATGCAAGACTTCAACCCTAGAAAGCCTACAACATATTAAATTAATGTAAATGACATGCAAATATAATGCAAACCTTAATATGAAGATAGAGAGAAAATGGAAGATGGAATCGCTTTGAAAACAAGTCTTTAGGTGTGATTTGATGGCTAGTTCCATCTCCTCAACCTAGATTTCTCCATGATTCACCATAGGAATCCATCATAAAATCTTTTCAATGTTGGATCTTGAATGAGAAGTGAGCTTGTAGACTTGCAAAAACCCTTAGTTTGTTGCCCTAAAGCTTCAACTTTGCTATAGAAAATGCAAATAAAGCTTATTATGGAAGACTCCTAATACTTGAATTTTGAAATTGCTTTGTAAAAATGACTAAGAGATGTGAAAAATGGCTTAAAATGTATATATATATGCATCAACACCTAATTTTCCCATTATTTAGACCTAAGAGGTTGACATCCACCAAAAAATTAAGTTGAATTGATTAAATTTCCACTCAAAATTGAAATTTCCCTCAAAAGGGACTCATTCAACACCCTTAGTGAATGGATCCCACTAGAGGGGACTCATTCATCCAAGGTGGTGAATGGGTCCCACTAGTGGTTTTTGAAGCTAGGTTTTCAGGATATGATTGAATTGAGTGTTGTTTGTTAGGATTTAAGTGACTTTTTAAGTGAAATGTGCCTCTAGATCAAGAATAATGGGTCTTAGGGGCCTATAAATGTTTTTTTGAAGAATGAATAATGCAAGAGTACTCAAAAGTAGGTCTAAATTAAGTGTGAAATTGTCTCTTTTCTCAAGAGTGTCCAATTTTCTATGCCATATTGTACCCCCACTTTAGCACCCATATGACTCTACATGCATATGTAATATAAAGGACTCTAAAAAATACACTTTATTGCATAAAAGGATACTCATTCAAAAGACAGGAGAACAAAGCCCCTAGTGTAGTTATCTACAAAACCACAACATTAGGAACCACATCCTGCAACAAAAAACCGTTAATTGTCTAAAAATACTTTTATCTAACTCTTAGGAATCCAATTTGAGGGTAGATGTATGCCCCCCCTTGATTCTGCTTGCTTTACGTAGGTGGAATCAAGGTAGCAATCTAGGCACATCAAATAAGGAACATCATACTGTAGAGAATTTCCATGGACCATGCCACATAACAATAGATGATTGGTGACATGTTAGGTGTGGAATCATGATTCCAATGCATCAAACGACATCAACAATAGAGTTCCCTAGCTCTCGTTAAGTTGGTTTCATGAAAAGGTACTTTATTGAACTCTTAAAGAAAATAACCCTATTTTATTGCATGAGAGTAAAAGTAATGAAAATAGGTGAAAAGAGGTAATGGAGAGTAACTTGTCACTTACTATTGCATTTTACCTTCTTGTAGCTTGAGAGTGACGAGTGAGATGAGAAGATGCCAAGTAGACAGGTTTACACACCTTCATGACTAGATGATCTTCAAGAGCAGGTGGCACATGACAAGCTATACCATGAGGTGAGTCGATTCTACAGTTTTCTCTTAGTGATTTTGAAATGATTTAATGATTTTTAATGCATGGATAGGTTAATTTAGGGTCTTGGAAAAAATGTTCACAAAGGGTCTTCTTTTTTCGCAAAGTGTCCCCTTTTTTCACAAAGTGTCCCATTTGTTCGCATAGTGTTCCATTTGTTCACAAAGTGTCCCTTTTGTTCACAAAGTGTCATGTTTATTCCTAAAGTATCCCATTTCTTTATGAAGTGTCTCGTTTCTTTGTGAAGTGTCCCAAAAGGGTTCTAAAGTGTCTAGGGCCTTTAAGAAGGCACACTAGAGGTACTTTAGCACACTTGCATGATGAATACTATAAAAATGGAAGATATTAGATGAATTTTCATATTGTTGTGCATTTGATAGGTTCCAGCCCGGTCGCGATAGTGGCTAGGAGGGAGTCAAATTAACTTTCTTATAGATTTAGCCCCAACACTGTCAACAATGGAGAAAAAGCATCTACAAGTAGTAGGCATCTATTAGGCATATTTGATGCCACCTATGAGATACCATGATGCCATGCTAATGGCCCTATGTGAGCACTGGGACATCGACACATGTACATTTCACCTTCTGACTAGGGAGATGACCATCACTCTAGAGGATGTACACCATATTCTTTGAGTTCCTATTCGAGGAGAGTGGGTATATTTCCATGGAGATTGATCATTCCACGAGGAGAAGGTGAACATGCAGTATTGCTTGGCTAGAATTTTTCATGATGAGTGTGTGAGGGGAAATCGAGCTTCCTATGCTACTATATTCATGAGTCCTCACTATGAGATGGATTATGATGCATACAGTGGCTCTTGTTCTCAATCCTAATGGATGAGTTTCACACCTATATGGAGGATTGGTACACTTGATTCATGGGATGGTAGAGTGTAGGATAGTTTATGCTTGGGGATGCTGCATCCTAGCACATCTTTATTATGATCTTGCATGATTTGTGTTTCGAGAGATTGACAACATGGTGCACTACATGCTTTCGTAGATGTGGTGCCTCGTACATATTACATGCACTAGGTCTATTGTGTTCCCATGTGCTATAGCTACAAGATATCCACGAGCCTTCGGCTATCCTCTATGACACTTGTGGTAGTACAAAGATCTACATTTTTGAAGAGTGATATTTGATCAGCTAGAGGAGGACAAGATCCTATGGACACCTTATCTAATCACACTATAGTGGCGAGATCCCATAGGAAAACTGAGGAGGATGAATATGAAAAGATATTTGGCTAGGTGACATGACTATGTTGTATGTCCATTCTATTATGGCCGAGTCATGCAAAATTTTGGGTAGGTGCAGACACCACCGAGGACATGCCTCTTCATTAGGCAATCAATGCAAAATTCTTGGAGGTTGGGTGATACTGTTCAACCCACTATAGACCATGTTTTCCATAGTGACTCTAATGATTTAGATCATGATTAGCCACCAGTCGTCGATGCTAATGATGTCGGCAACACAGATGAGCATGAGGAGTGGTGGTCAGTGACACAACCAACTCCTATAATTCCAATGGATGTCCCTATAGGTGATACAAGACCAGCACCAAATGAGGGAGATGATACAGAGGATAGGGTTGAGGATGTACGATATAGGCCAACAAATATGTTTACTAATGTTATCAATGATGAGTATGATTTAGAGGAAAATCTTAACTATGAGGACCAGGATGGAGGAGAGGATGATGATGATGATGATTATGAGGAGGAGCCACCCCTAAGTGAGGGTGATGAGGTAGCCATTGAGGATTATCATGAGTGAGGAAGGTCCTCATGCATTTGTGTGACCAAATCATCTATAGTAGCTACAACAGACATCAACACCCATGATCAAAGAGAGGCTAGCAATCCTTCATGCCCCCTAGAGAGGATGAGATGGATATCTGTTAGCCGACTGGACATATAGGTGATGATATTTGATTTTATGCATGTACTTTACTTTTGATGTTATATATATATGATGATTATTATTTTTACTGATTATGTATTATTTCTACCTTGCAGGAGCGATGAGAGACTGGCAAGAGTTCTATCATCAGGATATCGTAGAGATAGTGCCTACATCCATTGAGAAGGAGGAGATATACCTTGATTATGTGCCCCAACTGATCATGGAGGAGGAGCCAAAGTCACTTAAACCTTTCACAAGGTTGTAGGTAGCTTATGAGAGTGTGAGGAGATGACTCTGTCGAGATGAGCGTGCATGACAGTCATCCCAGACTCCAGTGGAGGTGGAGAGATTGCATGCAGAGCTAGCACATCTACGACTAGAGAGAGATCAGATGGAAGAGGAGTGTCTAATGGCTCTTGGGTGAGTACAAGGTCTAGAGTATGCACTCAAATTTAGTAGATCACGATCGCGATCACACATGACCATTTCACAATCTCTGAGGACTAGATCATGGGTGCCAAAACCTGAGGGGTCTAGTTCTCATAGACCTTGGTGATTTTGTATATGATGATGAGATGTATATAATTTTTTTGAGATATATATATATATATATATATATATATGAGAATCTGATGTTGTTATAATTTGTCTTAATGTGTTTGAATGACAATGTGATTAATTAAATAACTTAGTTAAAATTATTTAATTAATGTCTACATGATTTAACATGATTGATGTGATCCAATGTAAAAAATATTTTAGTTTCACTTTTGATACAACAAATTGTTAATATGAAAAAGAGAGTATGTTAAAGTAGATACACCTATAATTCATATAATGATTGAACTTAACATAAAACGAGGGTGAATAGTATGAAATCTAAAGTAATTATAAAAAGAACTTAAATAATTACCTTGGTGTTCAAGAAAAACACATGAGCAGTTGTCAAGAACAAAGCAATGTGAAAGTTATTTAGAATGAAAACCAATAACTTTAGACAACACTAATTTTTAATCCATACTATTCAAAGGGACTAGAGATAATACCGACATAGATTCATAGCATTAATAGGTTCCTTAAGGGGGTTTCATCAAGCTCTGTTAAGAGGTAAGCACCAGACCCATAACTGGTATCAATTATGTAAGGTCCTAACCAATTAGGGTTGAATTTATCTTTGTCCTCATGTTCAGAATTAGTATTGCGTTGATTCTAATACAGAATGAGATCACCCTTACAAAACATTCAAGGAATAACATGAGTATTATGTTTTTGTTGTAATTGTTTAATGTAAGCTTGGAGACGTTCAAGAGTGTTAATGTGCTTTTCATAGAGCATCTCAAGCTAGTGCAATCATTGGTCTTTATAAGTGGCATCATCAATAAGGTATTGAAGAGAAATTCACAACATAGGAATTTCTAACTTCAAGGGCATGATTGTGTGAATAAAATAAAAAAGGTTATAAGGTGTAGTTCCCGTGGATAATCTAACACTTGTTCAATAAGCCCAAAGTGCATAATGTAATTGCATATCCCAATCCTTATGATTTTTGTTAATAGTTTTCCTTAAGATTTGTTCAAGAATATTATTAGTACTTTCAACTTGTCCATGGGATTTTGGATAATATGGTGTAGAAAATAGATGTTGGATGTTGAATGTTTCAAGAAATTTCTTCACACCATTATTCTTAAATAGGGTTCCATTTTCTGAAATGATTACAGAAGGAAGGAAAAAGCGAGCAATTATGTGTTCTAATATGAAATGAAAAATTACTTCAATGTTTGTAGATTGAAGAGGAATAGCTTCCACCCATTTTTTGAAGTAGTCTATTGTGGTTAATATAAATGTATGTCTAACAGAAGAGGGTGGTGAAATTTTTCCGATGAGATCCAATCCCCATACTGAAATGGCCAAATGGGAATTTGGGCATGAAGCTTAGAAGTAGGGGTATGAATCAAATTTCTATGTTCTTGACATTTGTGACATCGTTTAATGTAAGCAAAGCAATCTTTTTCCATATGTCTCCAATAATATCCCATACGAATGAGGTTTTACACCAATGATCGTCCTCCAAAATGACCTCCACAAGCACCAACATGAGCCTTCTCAAGGGCTATAGAAATTTTAGAGTCCTTAAGACACCTTAGTAAGAAACCATTGAAGGATCTTCTATACAACACATCGGCGAGGATCACGTATTTGGCTGCTAGTTTGTGTAAACAATTTTGAGTGTTTGTCATTGTGGGCTCGAGAATGGTACCATCTTTTAAATAATTATATATTGTATCATACCCTTCTCATGAGGCTTCTTGAATTGTGGTTAAAATGTCTTCTAGGCGGGTATCAATTGAAGGTTTCATGATTGGGTGAATAACAAAGGTGAAGTATGTTGAAGGATCGTGTGGGGATATAAGAGAGGCTGCACTCACCATCGCATCTGCATGTCAATTGTCTTTTCATGGGATGTTATCAATGGTGAATGATTCAAACTTCTCTAGCAAATTCATTATAAGATCCTTGTATTTTTATAATTTTTCATGTTTAGTTTGATATGTCCCATTGATTTTTTTGATGACTAATTGTGAATCACCAAAGATCTTGATATCTTAAGCACCCATGGTTAAGGCAGCTCACAATCCTACAATTAATGCTTCATACTTAGCTCTATTATTTGTACATAGGAAATTTAATTGATAGGACAAGGGAATAGGCTTTCCATCGGGCGGAATTAATACCACTCTAGCATTGCAACCTGTTTGACACTTGGATCCATTGAAATACAATTCCCATGTTTTAACATCTGTAGCAAGACACTATCATCAAGAAAGGATTCATGATCAGGTAAAGCGAGAGGAGAAGGGATAGCAGCTAAGTGATCGGTTAAGGCTTGTCCTTTGATTATTTTTGGGAAACAAACATAGGGTCAAACTTAGTTAACAACATCACCCACTTAGCTAAGCATCTAGATAGGTTAGTTTTATTAAAAAGATGCTTAAGGGGATCAAATTTTGTTATGACTTGTATTTCAGCATTTAGTAAATAATGTCACAATTTACTAGTAGCGAATACAAGAGCTAATTTTATTTTTTCAATTGGTGAGTATCAAATTTCATAATCAATTAAAGTTTGACTAATGTAATAAACGGGATGTTCTTTTCCATGATCATCTTGTTGAGCCAACAATGTTGCAAGATCATGGGCTGATGTGGCTATGTATAGGATAAACGGTTTCTTTGGGATGATGGGTTGTAGAATAAGTGGAGTTGCAAGGTATTCCTTTAAAGTCTCAGAAGCCTATTTATAATCCTCATTTCAATCAAAGTGTATGTCCTTTTTGAGAATATGTGTGAAGAGTAATGTACAATTAGTTAAAGATGCTACAAAATGATAGATAGTTTGAATTCAGCCTTATAATGTGCACAATTGCGAAATTTTTTTAGGGGGTGGCATTTTAATAATGGCATCAATTTTCTTTGTGTCTACCTCAATGCCTCTGTGAGATATGACAAACCCCAAAATTTTCTCACTAACTACACCAAAGACACACATTTTTGGATTTAATGACATTTTATATTTACGTATTCGTTCAAATATTTTTCAAAGAACATTTAAATTGTCTTCTCTTGTTAAGGATTTAGCAAGGATATCATCAAAATAATCTTCGAAGATTTTATGTATGTAATCATGAAATATAAAGGTCATCACTCGTTGATAAGTTGTGTCGACATTCTTTAAACTGAAAGGCATCACAACCCAAAAAACAATTCCCTAAACAATTCTAAATGCAGTTTTGTATTGATCTTAAGGGTTGATAAGGATTTAATTATAACCAGAAAATTCATCCATGAATGACAACAAAGCATGTCCAATAGTTGAATCCACGATCATGTCAATATTAGGAAGCAGAAAGTCATCTTTTAAAGAGGCCTTATTCAAATCATCAAACTCTGTGCATACCCTAATATGATTATCAAGTTTAGCAACTATGGCAATGTTTGAGATCCAAGGAGAATAATCAATAGGTCAAATGAAGCCTATATCAAGGAGTTTTTCAAGCTCTGATTTAACATGCAAGGCTATGTTAGGGTGTATTTTTCGTATCTTTTGGCGAATAGGTTTATCATTTTTTAGCGAGAACGATGTTGTGTGTCACAATTTTTAGGTCAATTCCTGGCATATCAGAGTATTTCCAAGCAAAATTTTTAGGAAATTCATGAAGTTGTAGTGTTCTCTTGTTCTTCATCGTCAAGGAACTGCCCAATTTTAATAACTTTGTCTTTATCATCTATGTCCATTGGCACATTGATTGTATCTCCTAAGGGGACTACATTAGACTTAGGAACTTTAGGATCGTATGGTTCTTCAGTGATATCACTATCTTTTTGCTTGGTAACTATCACAACACAAGTAACCTGCTTCATGGGAGTAGTAGAGGATGTTTTATCATAAACTCCTAACATTTGTTTTAGAGTTTCATCACTGTCAACATACTACCATGATGGTGATAAGTTCATATCAAGAAATTCAAGATGTTTTATTGTGAGTTTGTGTTTTGGTTGACATGTAATAGTGTTGATATTAAAAGATGGTCATTGAGTAGCTTTTACCATTTTAGAAAAAGAATATCCCAATCCAATTTTTGTCTCTTGTGTATTAGGTTCTATAGGGACACAAATACCTTATTCATGCTTTCCACATCCTTTTCCAATATATCCCAATCATTTCAAAAGTTCATAGCCTTTTCCATAAAGTATTTCCATTTATTTCAGATTAGGGGGAGGTTGATAATCTATCTCATCAAAAAAAATTGTGTATGTTGTAGTTTCTTCCAAAGTAGAGGAGATAGATGTTTGAGAATATTTTTGAAAGTTTTGAGTTGACATGAAAGTTGGTTGTTCTTGTTTCTAATCTTTCTTTTGTGTGATTATGTATTCACCCATTAATGAAGGTGTGAATTCTACGGATCCCGAATCATCACCAAATAATTTGGACACCGATTCCTCATCTTGTTGTTCAATTTCGAGAGGTTCTATATTAGATGTTGGGATTAATGTATTCAAAGGACTTGTGGTTCCTTTTTCAAGGTGTAAGAAACTTTCAAGCTCAAGATCTATTTAAACTTGATAAATTTTTTTGTTATAGACGTATTTCATTATGTGATGAAGGGTCAAAGGCACTGCATTCATCTCATGGATCCATGGTCTTCCTAAAATAATATTATATGAAAGGTCATAAGGCATGAAATGAATAGGAGTTTGCATAGTAGCCGCCCCAACTACAATAGGCAAAGTGATTACACTGAGTGATTGCTTTGTTGTATTGTCAAATCCTCGAATGGATAAGGAATCGGGTTTTATTTGTGACTTTTCAACACACAATCTATCAAGGAGATTCACACTACACACATTAAGGGAAGAACCATTATCAATGAGGGATTTTTTGATACCTATTCAATTGAATTGAGCAATTATCATAAAGGCTTCATTTTGTTTTCACAAATCTAAAGGAGGGAGCTCATGTTGATGGAAAGTAATGTCTAGATTAACTTTATTCATTCCATGTATTAAAGCTTCCACATCATTTGGAGTTGTACTAGGAGGAACTACAATGTGTTGCAAGGCTGTTTGAAGAATAGTGTGGTAATTTGGTGAATTCAGAAGTAAATCCCAAAGAAAAATCTTTGCAGGAGTATTCTTGAGTTGTTCAACAAGATCATACTCCTTTGTGTGTGAGAGAAAGCGATGAGCACTAGGTAGATTAGGTAAAGGTAAAGAGAGTGCGGTTGGTTGCAATGGTTGCAGATTGTTTTGGGTAAATTTATATGTATGAGAAATAGTAGTATTATTGGATTGCTGCAACACATAAGTTTTAGGTGGGTAAAGTGTGAACTCAGGTTTATTAGAAGGATGTAGTTTATGCGAGGGTGGGTAAAGAATGAGCTGATGTTGAATCACATTAACATCCTTAGTTTTAGATTATTCACAAAAAACCTTAATGGATGACTTAGACGAGATGAAGTCCTGAAGGGATTCATCTAACATATCCAGGTCATTATGACTAAAAGGTTTGAGGGGTAAGTTATCATTAATAGTTTTAGGTTTTTCATGGCAAGCTTTAGAGGATGAAGTGAATGAGATAAAGTCCTGAAGAACCTCATCTAACTTGTCTACATCATAACTACTAAGGATTGGATGAGATGGTATTTCTAAATTGAATCATTTGTTTCAAATTTTGGTTTGATGTTTGTGGTTTTTTGTTGTTTTTATGTATTGACGAATCTAATTTAAAAGAACTAGGAACTAATGCTGAAAAGGAAACTTGCAAAAATATAATACTATCCATAAATGCCATAAAAGGAAATTATGCTTATGTAGATGATTTAGATATAATAGAAAGTAATTGAACTAAAATAGAAAATGAATTGTAGAAAATAGAAAAGTGCAAAGCAAGAAACTGAATTTTGGAAATACTAATGCAAAAAGTGCAATGGGACTAATTCGCCCAAGGTGGCGAATGAGTCCCAAGAGAGATATTTTAAAGTTTTTTCTAACTTTTTTGAGTTTTATTTATGTTTTTAGGTCTATAGAATGTAGATAAAGATTGGAAATGCATAATTTTGGAATGATGTGATGAAAGGAAATGCAATAATGACCTCTAAATGATAGTTTTACTAATGCAATTTAAAGAAGTCATAGGATGCAAAAAAAATGAAAAAGACAATGCAATTGAGTCCTAGGATGCAAATGAAAATGAAAATCATAAAGAAATAATGTTTAATAGGCAGGTTCACCAAAATGAACCATCAATTTTGAGGTTGTTCTATGGACTTCTCTTGCACTTATGGTTTTTCACCTAAAAGGAGAGAGATCTAGAACACTTAAATTGAGGTGGTTCACTCAAATAAAGGAATGTATAATGTAATTATGACTAAATGCAACTAAGTGATGAAATTTATTGATTATGAATGCAAAAATAATGAAATATGCAATGTTTGAAAATACAATGGTGTTTACAAAAGACTTAAAAATATGAACACAAATGCAAAAAGGACCAAATAGAAAGTTGTAACTTAGAATGTGTGCACCTGTAAGACTAATAAAGATTGAAAATCACTCTGGAAATCTAGAAATTTGGACTTTTAGGTTGACTGGGACTCATTCGCCACCATGGGCGAATTAGTCTTAGGTCAAGGTTTTCTGCCTGCAAACTGGTTTCTGCTTACTAAGTACTGGAAACTACAGTTAACTCTATTAGCCACCTCAAATGGGACTCATTCACCATCCATGGGAATCAATCCTTTTTCATTTTTTTACAAATTCAAATCTCAAACTTGCACATTGTCACTTGTATAACACTTCTTGATGGGAATCCAGATCAGGATCTCAAAAAATACCTACAAAACAACTTAAAATTTATTGTCTAATGGGGGTTTTTCGTTGGTCAAACCCCTAATTGGGTAATCAAACCTTGAATGGATAAAAATTTGCATAGAAACCCTAGATATAAGCGTGTTAAAGACTAGGAAAATATGAAGTATGACAAAACCCTATTCTATTATGTTAGAATAAGATGTGAAAATGTGATTTGAATGATGCAAGACTTCAACCCTAGAAACCCTACAACATATCAAATTAATGTAAATGAAATGCAAATATAATGCAAACCTTAATATGAAGATAGAGAGAAAATGGAAGATGGAATCATTTTGAAAACAAGTCTTTAGGTGTGATTTGATGGCTAGTTGCATCTCTCAACCTAGATTTCTCCATGATTCAACATAAGCATCCATCATCAACTCTTTTCAATGTTAGATCTTGAATGAGAAGTGAGCTTGAAGACCTACAAAAATCCTTAGTTTGTTTCCCTAAAGCTTCAACTTTGTTGTAGAAAATGCAAATAAAACTTATTGTGGAAGACTCATAATAATTGAATTTTAAAATTTCTTTGTAAAAATGACTAAGGGATTTGAAAAATGGCTTAAAATGTGTATTTATAGGCATCAACACCTAATTTTCCCATTATTTAGACCTAAGAGGCTGACATCCATTGAAAAATTAAGTTGAATTGATTAAATTCCCGCTCAAAATTGAAATTTCCCTGAAAAAGGGACTCATTCACCACCCTTGTTGAATGGGTCCCACTAGAGGGGACTCATTCACCCAAGGTGGTGAATAGGTCACACTAGTGGTTTTTGAAGGTGGGTTTTCAGGATATGAATGAATTGAGTGTTGTTTGTTGGGATTTAAGTGATTTTTTAAGTGAAACAGGCCTCTAGATCAAGAATAATGGGTTTTAGGGGCCTATAAATGTTGTTTTGAAGAATGAATAATACTGGAGTACTCAAAATTAGGTCTAAATTAAGCGTGAAATTGTCTCTTTTCTCAAGAGTGTCTAATTTTCTACACCACACAAGTCTTTACAACACTTTAAAATAAGGCTTTATAAGTGATAAAAAGGAGTTATTTAAGTGAATTATAATGAAAGGGTCCTAGAAAAGTGTGAAAGTGGGTTACAACACTTCACAACACCTTTACAAGACACCTAGAAGTCTTAATGATTCAAGGATTCAAGACCTAAAGTGAACCTGTTGGCCACATTACAACATTAAATCTAGGAAAAATCAAGCCAAAGTCAACTAGAAGGACGTGAATGTGAGAAAAAGTGGAAGGGTTACATTTTCCATGTCCACAAGCACTAGGAAAACCATTCATTCTCTTTTTCAAATAGATTTGTTAGTATTTCAATATATATAAATTTGTATAAGAAAATGACACATCTTATACAAATAAATTATGTTTAATGGTGAAAATTATAACATTGTACCTTTCACTTTTCTTTTAGATTGAATTTGACTTAATTAGCCATAATGGTAGGAAAGAAACACCTATTAAGCTTAACCTTTCATGAATCACACACAATTTTCACTCATGTTAAATAGAAATTCCATTTTTTAATAGTGAACTTCTTCGTTGTTAATTAATTTTACATCATTTGATTAGTTATCTAGGTGAAAGGGGTTAGCATAGATTCTTACAATTTTATTTTGGGTAGCAATCAATTCAAAACCTCCATCATTAACCCTTTGAATATATGGATGATATTAATGTCAATGAAGTCTTGAACCATATTCTTAAGAGCAAGGTGAATTTGAGCTCTATTCCAATTTACCTAGCAAAGGATGCAACATGATTAGTATATAAATATTTGGGTAGATGGAAAGATACATGCAATAGTCTAATACATGTTTCTATTAAAATGTATTATCATTATCCTTATTGAAATTATTGTTTTACTAAAGTTTATTAGGATAGGAAAAAATCATGTTGTATGCTATATGAATCATATTTTGATAAATTCATATTAAGAAGATTCGTTTCATAATATCTCACACTAGCACATAAATATGAAAATGTTATGTAAAGAGTGAAGACTATCCAATCCATAATTGATGGAGGGGAGGACTTTATCAATGAAAAACCTTGTAATTCATTGGTAGGTGGTTAGTAATTAATTTTTGGAATGTAATGTTTGAAATATCAATATATAATCATAAAATCACTTAGTATTTTGGACTTGCATTTCTCTAACTTACTAGAAAAACTTTAGAGAAATGTTTATCTCAAAATGATGGAAAAATTATGCTCTCCATAAAATAGCAGATAAAGCAATGTGAAAATGAGAAAAATCATGGAAATGTATTTTATATTAATTTTCATTGAAGGACATTTGATAATACCCTATTATCATATAATAAGTTTAAGCATATATGTTTATTTAGTGTATTACATGCATATGAGTCTTTGGGCATCCCCTACTATTTTACATTTCAAAATTGAAGAGTCATGAGACCCATTAAAAATGGATATGCCAAGAATGTCATAAGGTAATGGATTATGAAATAATTTAAGTTGATATGTATTTTTTGAGTTAGAGGGAAAATTGTTAAGGAAAAATTTCAACACACTTAAATCAATCATGATGATTTCGATAGATTGTAAGGATTAGAGGGTTGAATAGAGATGTGTTTTGTAAAGGGTTCTATATAAATTCTAGGGAAGTGTGGCCCCCATAAAAGCATAATGTGAGTGTGTTATAACATTCTCATGTTATGCCCTATTTGAAAAATACAAAAATAAAGACATTTTATTCTACATCTTTCCTTCAACCCATGGCCTGAGTATCCTTCAAAGTGTGTTGATATTGTTGCAGACCTCATTTATCATTGAAATATTTACCAAATCATCACCAAAATACCATTAAGAAATTATGGAGGTCAAAGAAGTGTTTTTAGTTATTTAGTGTCAAATTTAGATTAAATAGGTCAATTGAATCATTCTTTTAATTGATATTTATTTAATTTTCAATAGTTGATAATTCACCCCTAGATTTTCAAAATCTTAATTAACCTCTTCATGAAAACCCTCTTGAAGAAAAGACAAAAAAAAAAACTCCTATAATTCATCATCATCCACCCAGAACATAACAAAACATATTAATGAAAATTGAAAACAATAAAAAAGAACTTGATAAGTTAATTGTAAGATTTAAAGATCTTCTAGGAAAAAAATCCCATAGGAACACTCTTTCCAAATAACTACAATCCATTTTGTCTCACGTAAAATCACTTAGTGGAAAAATAAATAGTTGGTCTAAGAAGAGGGAACAAAAAAAATTATGCAAACAAATTATCATATGAACAAGTTAAAAAAAAAAAATGAAATCTAACTTGTGTGCACTCTTCACTAACCCATAAACAAATAAAAAATTACATGGTTCATGGAAGTGGTTCCCTATCCATTAGTACAACCACAAAGTGATAAAAAAATATTTTTGGAATAGGTGATGGATGGTTTTTGACCATCCTCCATGTAATAACTATAAGGTACCATAATAATTTTTTAGGAGACTCTATTGTGAGTTTTTCTTCTGTAGTGATAGAAAAGGTATCCATTTTCCTCACTTAATTTGGGAATAATTAATACTAAAATGAGCCTAATGTTACCTTGATTTAGTGTTGTAATGCGTTTTACACATTCACATTAATTTTAGGGCCCTTTTAAACTAAATGGACCTAATTGTGCCTTATTTAGGGTGTTGTAAAGTGTACCATTGCACTTTCACACTAATTTAGGGCTTTATTAATTAATGGGGCTTCTTTATGCCTTATTTGGTCCTATTTTGCATCCACAAGCCTTATTAAATGCATTTTTCTAAGAACAATCTTGACATTTGTTAAATGACCAATCATAATTCATGTTTTTGGGTTGTGTGTTCAAGATCTAGTGATATGGGACTCATACACCACCTTGGGTGTATGGGTCCCACCTAGGTTTTGGGGCTTGATCTTGAATATTGCATTGAACTTAACATTTCTTGAAGTTTGTTTCCCAAGTTTAAGTCACTGGGGCTCATACGCCCCAAATGGCATATGTGACTTGCTTTATCTTAGACCTATTTTGAATTCAATTCTTGGTGGGATTTTATTCTCTGAGATCTATTTTCAGCTTGTAGTGTTGTAATTTCATGAAATTTGGCATAAACAAGTATAAATACAAGCTTATTTCAAATAATTCCTCCTAGCAATTCAAGTATCCAAGTATCCTAGCAATTTTGAGTTCAAGAAATCCTATGAAGCACTCTTATAGCCAAGTTCAAGATCATGAGCATTCAAGAGCAGTCAAGAGTTGATTATCAATCATTTGAAGCATCAATTCAAGATTCAAGTATCATGTCAAAGTATTCATGCATCATTTGTGTTTTTGAGCTAACATTTGTGATGTAGGTTTTCATGATTCAAGCAAGCATTCAAGATCAAATTTCAAGAATTAAATCAAGAGTCAAGATCCACATTCATGCTATCCATTTCACACAAGATTGTAGCCTTTATCTCAAGGGTTTGGTGAGTTGAAACATTGCATATTGTTCATTCATCATTCCTTCATTCTATGTAATTTCATTTCATTGTTTAATTACCAAAATAGGATTTGACCAAGAAAAACCCATATTCCCTAACAAAACAACATTTTTCTCTCTTCATGTGTGATTACAGATTTAGATGTTTTAGAGCTTGAAGATTCTTCAAAGAAAAAGTTGCAAGATTAAATAAAATTGTCAAAGTTGGCAAGAAGTTGTCATCTTCACGGAAACTCACCTATAGCTTGCAATTCTA